>SMGT01013140.1:749324-781453 GCA_004794575.1 Lanistes nyassanus | reverse complement strand
CCCCCCCCCCCCCCCCCCCATACACACACAAATCGCGAACCCAAGGACCTCCAGGAGAATAACCCCTCCGCGTGCTTGACGAAGTCTAAAAGAAGACAAAACTACGCCCTACATGCGAGTCAACATTGAACAATGCCAACGTCGGATGGCTTTGTAAAGAATTCCTTGTCTGTAATTTTGTTCTAATTTTTTAATCATTTTACAATCTAACTGTACAAAGTATACAGGGTGCTGAGTCTCGAGTCCACCAGTTAACCGCCTGGCCCCGCACAGATGTAAACGGTTCTACATTTATTCCCGAATTCGGATTTTTGCCTCTAAAAACGCTGTTTCTGCGAACTTGTGCTATGCTATTCGCTACTGGGACAACCGAATATCTCAATTATTCCGTTTTCGTGTATCGAGGTCTGCTGTTACGTGGAAGTGTTCAAGAGGTCTTCAGGATATCTACTGGTGAACATATCCAAGGAAGGAGCGCTCCAACGTACAGACTGTCGTGCGGACCGTATGAAGCATTCGGGAAAGTGTTGTGCTATGTGAGTGTTGCGCATCACGTGGTCATTCTCTTTTCTCGTATGGCAAGAAGAGATTAAGGTACGTGGTTCATCATTGTGTTTAATTGCAAGGTGGGTGATGTAGGGTGGTATTACGTATTATTGCAGACCTAGCCAGAACAGAAGAAATTGCGGGACGCCTAGAGTTTAACGAGTTGCATCAGATATTGTCTTGGTTCTAAATATACTCGCTGGTTATATCAACAATACATTCTCCTTTTTGTGTTCACTGTATTACGATGTTTTGTGGTTCTTTATAGGAGACTGTAGGTGGTGGGGCCTCGGCCATATGATTGCGAAGTCATATTAATTAGTTTTAGTAATACAGTGATAGTTCCACCTACGTATATGTCACCCTCTTGACGGTGGTCATGTGAGCGAACAGAGGAGACGACCCGTCAAGAGCAAAAGAAATTGTCCCAGTGGTGACACAGTAAAAAAGTTTGCTTTTTTAAACTATATGAAACAACAAATAATGTTAAGCCCGTTAGGATCGATTGGACTGCTGTGTATTTCTCATCGGAGACGAGGAAGTACTTTCTCTCACCGTCAAGGTCATACTTCTACTAACAGAACTGTCCATAACATTTGTCTACTAAAATCGCAAGAAATGTGGACTCGAAATTTAGCGCATAATGGTCAAGTCTTAATATCCCTGCCGACCCCCACCTGTAAAGTCACGTAGCCCTCCTGGTCTTCAGCCTGCTCTGTTCCTGGGAACGTCTCAGAGATGAAATGTACAAGGGGCGGGGTGGGAGCATGTGTCCCGTCCGACAGAGCAGCCATCTTAACCTGCACTGTAAAGCCTTGAGAGAACTTATTTTTCAGGTGCTGTACCGAGCCCAGGCACTTGTATTGACCGTTCACCATGATCCCAATGCGTGTGCACAGGGCCTCGCATTCCTCCATGCTGAAATAAAGGCAGTCAGCTGATTTCTTACAATCTTAAAATTCTTTTAAAAGGATAGATTATGTGATATATATTTATCTGTTTTATCAGGAATGAGCTTTTGGGGCATCTAAATTTTCAGATAAGCCGAATTTAGCAGTAGCAGATACATAACACTTACAGTATGTATACTGTAGCCACAATACGGATACGAAGCAGATGGACACACACACACACAAATGCCTGCAATAACAGTTTACTCACCTACTGATCTAACTGTATGTGAGTGAAACGACATTCTCGGAAAGTCTTTTACCTGTGTGATGTGAGAATTAGAGTTTGGCCACTGGCTCGCACATTTGACAAGACGGTCCACAGCTGGCGCCGTGCGGCAGGGTCCACGCCTGACGTAGGTTCGTCCAGCAGAATAATGGTGGGGTTGCCGATCAGAGCAATAGCTGTGGACAGCTTCCGCTTGTTGCCACCGCTGAAACATAAAATGTCTGGCTGAATATCTACAACACCACAGGGCGCTTGGCAATCGAAGATATTGTATTTTAGAACTGATGCTGTCACCCACAAAATGTCCAGTAATTTGTTGTATAAGAGAACTTCAGCGTCTCTGAAACAGGCATCTGATAATTCAGCTGGAAGGACAGTGTAGGTCAGTGGGCGGGAGGCAGGTGACGTCAACAGCGCTCATCTGTCCTGACTGTACTCCTCGTCAGGTTTATAATTTTGTAAGCACTGTGTGAGTGTTGTTGTGGATGCTGCTATTGTTTTGAACTGTTGCTGGTCTGAGGTGAAGATTTCTGGGACATTTCCAGCCCCTCGAGAACTGTCGGTACTGTCAATAGTTTTGATATGCGTATGATTGATGTAGGTACGTGTACGAACGCTGGCGCCAGCACATTTGAAAGTGTGAAAGTTCTTGTTATGTCTATGTGTCACTGTCAGTGGAACAGCTTAAAAAAAAACTTTACACCAGTTCACTAGGTGTACATAAATAACTGTTTGATTTTGTTAGCAATCGTTATCTCTTATTTTTGGCGGTTGAGATACTTGTTGGCTTTGACATGGGCGCTCCTGAGCTAGCGAAATTGGAAATTCTAATAGACTAAGCCCAGCCATTTTTTGACATAAATAACTTGATCGCCATTTTCTGGTGTATAAGTCTCATCGCCTCCAAATAAGTTGTGCAAGTGGGGCTTTGTCGGGGAGCCAAAGTTAAGTAAACATTCCAGATTAATATAAGCAGTGTTTCCACGATTCGGCGATTTTGCATTATGGTTGAGAAGGGGTGGGGGGAAGAGGGGTCATGGGGTTGCTGTGCAGGTAGGAGGCTGGTTTCCTTCAAGGGGTTACTTTGGTGTCCTGGCGGTGGGGATTTGCCGTTGTCACTGTCCCTGCTGGCTACACTTGCTGCTGCTCTAATCCTGAGTACTATGTACAGAAACTTGTAAGTGTTGAGTGCTGAAACATTTGTGTTTATTTCACTCTCAAAATTAGTTAGATTAACGACGATTATTTATTCTTATCATTTATTAATTTATTCTTTGGTATATTACCAAAGTGGTTTTCCTTAAAGCCGGCTTACACGACTCAAAGTTGGTACTTTCAAACTCCTTAAACGCTTTTCATGCCAAAAGTATTGGGCGGAAATGACGGATTTCTATTTTTCACAATCTTGAAACCTTCAAACCCTGTCCACCCACTATGAAACTGAGGTGACGCAGAGAAAGAGGGGGTTTGCCAGCATCAGCAAAGAGTCTGTCAACCGGCGGGGTTCGAAAAGCCCGCAGACAAATCTGGGGCCATTGAGGTGGAGAGTGTCAAGCAGTTTAAGGTAGGTGGAATGGGCGGAACCATAAACAACACAACCGTAATCTAGTTTGGGTCAACCAAAGAACAGTACAAACGTAAAGCAGTGAAATAATTTACGATGGGTCAGGTTAGGCAGAAATGTCGGTCGGTGGCGTGACAATGTGTGCCATCTTGGGTGTCCTCGTAAGCATGCTATCACAAATTGTACATTTTATGGGTTTGTTTTTTCTGTTTTTCTCTATTTCGCATTCTTATGTTCACCTAGTTTGCTGTCCGTGCTGGAATGTTATGTTAGTCCCTCATGGCGTAGCCATTTAATGTTTTTCTGTTAGCTGTTCACCGTCTTTCATCTTCGTTTAGCCACATATCGCCTATTAGTATGTGTGCATAATGCTCCAAATTCGTTCGTTTTTAATGTAATCGGGTTGGTTCGTCCTACTGTTTACCTCCTTCTGCTTCTTACAACATAGGAAATAATCTTGGTAAGTGGGGCTTGCTCATGTGTCGTCCATTTTCTTCCTATTCTAAACTCGATAGCAATCCAGGGCAAAGTCAGGTCTGTTCTTGACATTAAATCTAGACTGCCCTGATAGAAAATTTGTTTCCCAAATATTTGACTGGACTAAATTTTTATAATCTATGGCTGAAAATGAGTATTAAACTTTTTAAAGCCATAAGCAATGTTATGTTGTGGGTTCATAATCGAAACTGACAATTTTAATGTGTGTGAATCATACGCAACACTTTATGTATGGGCCCTATAAGCACACGCAAATACCACCTTTTCTTCCACAAGTATGCAAAGAGTTCCTAGGTTTTGTCTGTCTATATTTCTTTCTTTCTACCTATCTATCCCATTTTTTTATCTGTTCTCACTCTTTCACATTCCACACATTTCGGTTTAAACCTTCCTTAGCTCAGCCACCTGTATCGGCCGCATTCGCGGTCAGCGTGTTCCGTCAACATCAGAGATGAAATCAGACTAGAGACGAGTTCAGGGATGACATTCCCAGGCACCCCCCGCAGGCGTGCGTACATGTACAGCGTCTCACGTGCCGTCATGTCTTCTATCAGGGCGTCGAACTGAGGGCAGTAGCCCATGTTGGCTCGCACCTGCCAACAGCCATTTCTTTGTGTAATGACAGGATTATATTGTGATGTCTAAAATTGTGAACGTTTAAATTTATAGATGCATTTCTGAAAGGTCGACAATAGGATCGTGGGATTTACTGTTCCAAATTTATGCTGCAGATCTGACACATTTAATACGGATTAAATAATTACATATATTAACCACATGGTATAAAATTGTTTTACGTTCCAAGGGGTGGCTTACATGAGCGTTGTTATCTCCTGTTCGTACATAAAAGTGGATGTAAAATGCACAGAACGAATGGGCTATTATGAACGGAAGAGCAGTTACCAACGCTTAAGAAAGCCACTCAAGAAGCTTTTAAAAAAAAGGTTTACATCTAAATACCGTTGCACACCAGCGCGTAACAATTTTCAGAAATCCTTCATATTTCACAAAATTAACAAAAAACCCTCCGTCATTTCCGTAGACTTTTTATCTTCGTAAGTAGGAGATTTTAATATACCCTCACCACCAAAAGGCGCTAAGGTTCTTTTGTTATTTCTATCACCTTAAACGAAATAACAAACTTCAAATTATTTTGCAGCTCTCCTCAAACATACTTGCTTTGACCACAATGTTACCACTAATAACTGTCCTATTTGCTCACACAACGACATCTCTTTTCATCCGACTGTGGGCCAGAAATTAGCATTGGCCACAACGAAATTTAATACCTTTCTGATATCTGTCTTGACGCTGTGCTGCAGAACAAAAGCCTTTCCAGTGGTCAGCATTGTGTCACCTGTTAGAATCTTGAAGGTAGTGGTTTTACCCGCTCCGTTCTGGCCAAGCAGTCCGAAACACTCCTTTCCGGGCACTCCCAGGAAAACGTGGTCAACCGCCACGGAATAGCCGTACTGTTTGTACACATTGTCCAGCAACAGAGTGTCCCCTGCCGCCCCGCCGGACATTACGCGCTGCCTCTCCTCCACTACATCGCTGTCCTCCTCATCAGGGGCTTGGAAATTAGAGTCATCACCTTAAAATTAGGAAAAATAAAATTAATGATTTAATAAACTTAGTTCTCAAGCTTGGCTGTCGATGGTTGTTTTAAGTATTGTAAGTTTGCGCAATTGCGTTCTCGTTAATTTGTTTGAGAAAAAAGAAATTAGCAAGCAGCATTTGTTGTTTTAGGGCCAGTTGGAAGGTATGTTAGAAGTTGCCATTTCAAGCCTAAATGTTTAAAATTATCTTAATTTTAGCTGCAGCTGGGGAAAAATGTAAATACTGGGTTTGATGTTTAATATGCTTTCGTATGTTGTTATTTAACAGGCGAGAGAAGTTTCATCATCATCATCAATCATCAATCATCATCAATCATCAATCATCAATCATCAATCATCATCATCATCATCATCATCATCATCATCATCATCATCATCATCATCATCATCATCATCGTTCTTCTTCCCATATCGCCATGGACACAAAGGGCAGCAACGATGTTGCTCCATTTCTGTCAGTCGCTGGCCGGGCTGCCTATCATTCCCCAGGTGTGGTGATGGTTTTTCAGTTCTGGTTCCACCGTTCGTCGCCAGGTGACCTTTGGCCGTCCTCTCGTCCTCTTTCCATCTGGTGTCCAGTGTAGTGGTGTTTTAATGATTGAACCGTCTTCTCTCCGTAACACGTGTCCAACCCACCTCCAACGGCTGTTCATGACTGCTGTGGCCATGTCTGTGACGTGACGGGCCGTACCTTACCTTACTGAACTCGACTTCTCCAGAATTACTGGACAAACTTTTACGGTGATCTCGTAAAATGTAGATTAAATTGAGCAATCGTCACCAAAACCTTTACTGCCTCAGGTCAATGGTTTCTACACCAAAGGGTGACGACGCTATGAAATAATGTGAATAACTAGAGAAATCTGCCGAGGGGAAAGATTCTTATACTCTGACACGTTCGCTCAGTCTCACACAGGCAAAACACTTCTTGCTCAAGAGCCCCCACCCTCGTAAAACACACAACTGTAGCGAACCGTTATTCAACATATATTTCAAACACTAACTGACGCGACAACATCAAATATATCTACAGATTATTTACAGAGAATCACCGTGCTCGTGTCTAGGATAAGACGCTGCCTGATTACGTCATACCACTCGGTATCAGACAAGAAGATAATCAAACTAAAGCAAGAGGGAAATCAAACTGCAAAACGGCCTATGATCCCGCTCAATACACAAATACAGTAAGTGACCAACAACAGAGCTTCTACTCTCGTCACTACTAAACCAACGGCTTTACTGCAGTACACAGCTCTAAAGCTGTACAACGACCAACACGTACTGAAGCTATGACACTATCACGACCAGCACTTCTCTCTTGGCGTGCTTGCCCGGCCACTAGCTTATGACGTCTCCTGTCTCCCGCAGGATAAAACCACCTATCTTAAATAAACGCGAGTCCCAGACTCTAAGATAAGTTTACGGTAAGAACAGACCTTTACTTATAAGGCACGTCCAGTAGTCCCTTACACGTCAGTCCGTCGGCGTGTCAGCGCAATACACCCTGTGTATCTGGCGAGAGAACTGGAGTCCTTTACTTCTTTCCACGTCTTTAGCTAAGATGGCGAGGGCAGAGGTCCGTGGGTTTACACGTGTCCGCTTCTCTTGGTCTTGCTACGTTAACACTCTCTCCATCCGAGTGTCTCTCCCTGTGTATCTAATCACGTTTTTGCCTCCTTAAGTAGTAGGCGTTCAGACGCATTAACTTCAAGTAAACCGGTTCTGGCCAACCTAGGTTGGGGCGGAGCTATCAGCCTGTCATGGCTAATGACATAGAGTACACCTTCCAAAGTGTCGGGAAGGGGAGGAGCTAGCATGCTAAACTAAGAGTGACAGGTGATAACCTAGGAGTGACATGTGACAATGTCTTCTTGCTTGCAGCGGGACAGTAGGTCTTCGTTTGGAGATTTTGTTTGGTTAGAATATCTTGAATATTCTCCTAAGGTTCTTGAACGTGGAAAGCTTGGTGAGATCTTGCTGTGTAATTCGCCAGCACTCTGCTCCAGATAGAAGTACTGGTACAACACAGCTTGGTACTCGCGTTGTGTATGAATGTCCTTTTTACTTCCACCAACTGGTGTGATGCTGCCTAGGCACACAAAGCTTTCAGCAAAAGGCAGATCGGTGTTGTTGACTTTGATGGGAGTTTGTTTAATAGTGTTCATGGTCATCACTTCCGATTTCTTCTGGCTGATCGGTAGGCCAACTTGGGAACTGTACTGGTTCAATCTGTCCTTGTCCTGCATATGCTGACGGGTGTGAGAGACTAGTGCCAAATCATCGGCGAAGTCCAGACCTTCAAGTGGAGAAAAGCGTCCATCTGACGCCCGTGTTTCCTGCCTCTGTCGTGCGTCGCATCACCCAGTCCATAACGAGACTGAAGAGTTACGCAGACATCACACAGCCTTGCCGGACACCGGTCGTTACTTCAAACCAAATGTCGCTTCCTCCTACAGACCAGCTGTAACTGTTATAAAAACTCTTTTTGAATTTGACCATGTGGTTTGGGATTCCGTAAGCCCTTAGATGCGTCACAAGCTGTCTCACTGCACGGTATCAAAGGCTTTTTCAAAGTCATTAAAATTCACGTGAAGTTGCCTTTGCCATTCTGCACTCTGTTCTATGGTATTTCGCAGAGCAAACATCTGTTCTGTACAGCTCCTGCCTTTTCTGAATCCTGCCTCTTCCTTTCTCAATGTTGTATCAACTGTCGTAGATATTCTACTTAGGATCACTTTGGCGAAGATCTTGCTGGGGATTGACAGAAGGATAATACTGCGCTAGTTGTTGCAGTGGCTGAGGGTGCCCTTCTTTGGAATCTTAATAATCACCCCGTTGGTCTAGTCCTTGGGTACGCAGGCTTCTGCCCAAACTGCTCTGAAAAATGGTTCCAGTATTCCAGCTACTGTCTCTGGATCTGTCTTGAATAGCTCTGCATTCAAGTTGGGGTTGGCGTTGATGTCTAGATCTATATCTCTTTCTGGAATATCAGCGTCTTCTTCTGGTGGTTCTCCATTTAATACTTCTCTGAAATGTTCAGCCCAGCGCGCACCGTCCTCTTCACTGCCTTCTTGGTCTAATTGTGTTGCTGCTTGTATCCTTCCTGTAATCGAGCTGACCGAGTTCTGATCATCTGGTTCTTCAGCTTGTATCCTTCCTGTAATCTAGCTCAGCGAGTGCTTGTCACCTGGTTCTTTAGCATCTATCCTTCCTGTAATCGAGATGATCGAGTGCTGGTCATCTGACTCTTTAGCTTGTATCGTTCCTGTAATCTGTCTGATCGAGTGCTGGTCGTCTGGTTCTTTAGCTTGGGTCTTTCTTCCTTAACTTTCCATGTGTTTGGTTTGATTTATTCTTTTAATCGTTTCTTTTCTCTTTAGCCAAGGCATTCCTCCGCACTCTGTTGGTAGACAGTCTTGATGTTGTTATAGACTGTGATAATGTTGCTTGTATTTATTTCTGTGCTTAGATCCTGTAGTGCTTGGAACCTGTTCCTCGTTTGTGTAACGAAACTGTGTTTCGTGCGTGGGTCCTGCAGCTTTTGAATGTCGAATTTTTCTTGTGTCTGTTTCTGTGTCTTCCAGTGCTCGAGTCTCACCATTGCTATTAAGAAGTAAAGTGAAATAACACAGATTTGAAAGACTTTTTAAAGAAACCTTGAAAACTGAAGGCTTAGTTACTCCGAGATCTTTATGTTATAGATGTACGTAACGTAACGTGTCTTTATCGTGAAGAAAGTCTTGTGCAAAGCGTTTCAACCTTTTTTAATATAAAATACAATTAAAACTAAATTGAAAGATATAAGTGATATAAAAGAAAGTGGGAGGCTGTGGTCTGATTAGATTTTAAAAAGAAATAGTAACGATTTCTAGTCTTCCAGAATAATTTACAGTAAATTCAACCAAGCAATTTCTGTTGCAAAATTTGATCTGAAACGTTTCCGTGAAAAAAGGCATTTTGTTGAAACCGCATCTTATTTCAGTTGCAGTTGGTTAGATACAGACAGCAAGGAAACGTTCAGATTTAACTTCTTTCTGACACCTCGTGATTGGAAACCATTTGCTGAAATTTAACGCGCATTTGCTGCAAAATATTCAACACTATTTTGGACAAATAAAACCAACAAATGCTGCTTGGAGTGTGGAATGTGGCAACATGGAACCTGTGCCAAGCAAAATATGGTTAATTAGAGCCTAGACAAAGTCGAAGTCTGTGGGTTTTGTCTTTTCTTTAGAGACAAAAACAACACAAACAAGTAAACACGATCCAATAAATATAAAAGAAATAAGTTAACAAGACAAGGAAAAGAGGGAATGAGCTGGGAAAATAATATATACTTTGTAATTCCTTAACAAAAGACTGAGCATATATATTCAAATAGCAGTAACAGGTTTGTTACCTTTAAAAAAGTAGAAAACTTTCTGGGGAAGATTGAAGTCCAGCACAAGCAAAATGAAGAAACAGACCACGGCTTGTCCCAGCATGCACAAAAGGTTGGCTCCTACACCCGGGTAGGTCAGCGACAGGTAACTATCTACGTGGGGAAAACACACGTCCTCACAGATGCCTGCAGCTGCACACAGCCAAAGCCCTTTAGAGTACAGTGAGACGTGACTGGAGGTGTACCTTTTCTTGATGTCCGTTAGCCGGTCTTCCACTTATATTCTCTGAATACCCACCCTCCCATAGTTTCGCGGTGAGTGAATGAACTGAGTGAGTGCGGCAGTGAGTGAATGAGGCAGTGAGCGAGTAAGCATCCTTTTAGTAAACTGTTCACATTGTAATTGTCGTTCATTTTTTACAGAGTATTTCGATGATGTGTCGGCAAACCTATACGTTACCTAGTCGTTTTACAATTTTGACATTGCATAAGAAAACGAGTATTTTTCGAACTCGATCAAGTCGGAAGCCCACCTTTACAACAAGGATGTTTGAGGTGTCTGTCTTTCAGGGCTTGGCATTCCGCAGCATGGTAATCTTTACAAAAGTCGTTGCTGTATTTGTTGGTGTAGATCCCAAACAAACTGTTGCTAACGCAGAAGTGAGGAAACAAGATCCTCAGCACTCCTTCTATTTTTTCCGGGTCTCTCGTTATCAGAAGAGGTACATGCAGCACTAAGCTGACAATCAAGGTAAACAGACCTAGCAGGGACACACAAAAGACAAAAGGCTTGGGTAATTTCGATGGAACGTCGATGGTCTTCTTATGTACAGTAAACGTTCCACGTTTGCTGACTACGTTGACAGACAGCTTTATATTTTTAGTTAAATTGAAACACACACTTCGTTCAAAGCGTTCTGTGCTGCCTAAAATAGTATACCGTACAACAAAGCAGCCCCCACGTAACACCCACTGTCAACAGCCGACTGAAGATGCTGGATTCGTTTTGTTTACTAGATAAAAGTCCAATTAACCGGATTCGACTGTGGTATGAAATTATAGTGTTATAAGTGGAATCTACCAGTTAGCACAAAGAAAACTAAAACTATAATTTTTCAAGAGGAAAAAATAACACAGGTGTTCTGCTATATAGCGACAAACTTGATGTAGCTTATGACTTTTGTTACCTAGGTTTAAGGTAAATTATAAGAACAAAGAACAAATTATAAGAACAAATTTATGTAGCACAAAATGACTTGTATGATAGAGCCTCCAGAGCTATGTTTTCTCTCCTTAAAAATTTAGATTGCCGCAGATACCAATAGATCTCGAAACTGAAATATTTGATAGAATTAAAGCACCAATACTCACATATGGCTGCGAAATCTGGGCACCGGCAATAAATGATCTGGCTCTAAAATTACAGTTGAAGTTAAATACTAAGGCTATGAAAAGTAACACCAACTAACAGGGTCCTTGGAGAACTAGGTCGTTTCCCCATTGATGTTCAAATTAAAAGTAGGATTAATAAGGAACAAATGAGGACAGAGCGCTATAAATCGTCAAATGACAACCCCAACAAAGTACTGGAAGTGCTAGACACAACCGTATGCTGACGTATGCAATCAAGGGAGCCTACCGTACCCAAACACGTAGCAAAGAGAGAGTCGAAAGTAAGGAACGTGGCAGATCTGCCTTACTTTCGACTCTCTCATACGTCAGCATACGGTTGTTTCTAGCGCTGCCAGTACTTTGTTGGGGTTGTTAAAAGTAGGATGGTTTGTTTTTGGTTCAAACTAGTTAATGTTATGAATCGCAAAAAATTATCTAGTATTTTATACAGAGCAATATTACGATTACATGAGAGTGGGACCTTCCACTTAAATTATATACAAGCAGTAAAATCAAAATTAGAAGCCACTAGACTAAACGGTTTTTGGATCACTCAAAATAATATCCTTTATAAATGAATTGTTCAAGCAGAAAGTTAATAGAAGTTTACAAGATTAATTTATTTAAATTTAGTTAGAAGATATAGATACAAAAGACATCTATACGAACTACAGAATTATTAAAACGTCTTTCACTTTTGAAAACTACATTAAAATATTGCCCCTAACGATTAGAAAACGAATGCACGAGGGGACCCTGAATTCAAGTCGTCCCGTGTGACCTGTCCTGACGTCGGCTTATCGCGTTGCTTGGCTGGCCTGGAGCCCGCGTCATGTCTTGGGTTTCAGAACTGCACAATCATGATGCAACTGTGAGGGACCGCCGAGCGAGCGAGCGAGCGAGCGAGTGAGTGAGTGAGTGAGTGAGTGAGTGAGTGAGTGAGTGAGTGAGTGAGTGAGTGAGTGAGTGAGTGAGTGAGTGAGTGAGTGAGTGAGTGAGTGAGTGAGTGGGGCTTTACGCCGTGCCAGCATCTAAGCCTATAACACGGCGGAACACATAGAGAGAAAACACAGGTGGTTGGGGTTCCGTGAGGGGGAGGAATTGGGATGACTGACAGAACACCCCTGCACAGCGACACTATTAGAGCAGACAACTTTCGGTCCTCAGAACCTTTCTGAAACAGCAGCAGGTGACTCGCCAGAAAATTCACCAGACCTATCAAGCAGCTGTGAGATGTGCTGGGGTTTCATCTGTAGGCAGAATGCCCATCGTCAGCTGAAATTGACTAGCGGCTGCTTTTGCTTCAGCGGGAGTGACAGGGGATCCCACAAATGACCCTGTGACAATTGGCTCAGTCCACACGTTTTTTGACATTGTTTATTCCGTACTGCATCTGCTCCGAGTTTTGTGTACTTGGGCTGTGTCCTTGATGGCACGGAATCATGCTGATATCTCAGGTCCGCCGACTGCGAGTTCGCTGAAACAATTCCTTTCAAATCCTCAGTCAAGGATCTCGTTCTGCACCTTGATCCAACATTTTTCATGCAGCCATATATCGGTTCTGTGTGTCGGGCAGCTTTTCTTGAGCTCCGGAGGATTGCTCGCATCCGACCCTATCTATCCCCTAAAGTTGCTGCTAGATTCATATCCTCCACTGTTACTTCTCGACTGGACTACTGTAATTTGGTGCTTGCAGGTCTCCCTGCTGAACAGATCGGTCGATGGTTCAAAACCACACCGCGAGACTTGTCTTGAGGCAATCAAAGCGGGAGCATGTGACACCCATGCTCTAAGAACTTCACTGACTTTCTATAAAGTTCCTCATAAAGTTCCTCACGAGCAGTGCTCGTGTATCGTCATTTGATGGTACGCTCGCACTGTATCTGTCGGGTGTTCTCTCTACCTATCGCCCTGCTAGTCAACTCAGGCCCTCCTAAGAAAAACTTCTTATAGTACCGAGAACCAATATGAAGACGTTCAGTCAGCGTTTTCTCTGGAGCTCGCTGGCTGCTAAACTCCGCAATGCTCCTTCTCTTGCTTCATTCAAAACACATCTTGTTCACCTCGGTTTTCACTGATTGTACCGAGCTTGTTGGTAACTTTGAGCTATGCGAGAGAGAGAGAGAGAGGGAGAGAGAGAGGGAGAGAGGGAGAGAGAGAGGGAGAGGGAGAGAGAGAGGGAAGGAGAGGGAGAGAGAGGGAGAGAGAGGGAGAGGGAGAGAGAGAGGGAGAGAGAGGGAGAGAGAGAGAGGGAGAGAGAGGGAGAGAGGGAGGGAGAGAGAGGGAGAGGGAGAGAGGGAGAGGGAGAGGGAGAGAGGGGGAGAGAGAGAGGGAGAGGGAGAGAGAGAGAGGGAGAGAGGGAGGGGGAGAGAGGGAGAGAGGGAGAGGGAGAGGGGGAGAGAGAGAGAGAGGGTGACTGAGTGGGAAATAGACTGCAAAAGTACGAGCGTGGTTGGTGGTTGCTTTCTTAGTGCGTCTTAATGTGGTTGCCTGTGGTGTCTGGGTAAACTGTGTAATACTGTAGCTGTCTTCCTTTTTTTGTAAAGCGCATTGAGCCCTCTAGGGGAATAGCGCTTCAGAAGAATCTTTTTATTATTATTGTCGAAAAAAGAAATTGGAAATACGCATATAGGTCACCAGGAAATCGTATATGATGGGGTCACTTTTCATATTTAGCAACAATCTTAAAAGTCTCAGCTGACCTGTCACACATCTTCAAAGATTTGAATGTCCAACATTTACAGCCATACAGTAAAACATGTTTTCACACATTTGTCAAAACGATCCGCTTAATTTTCGAAGGTAAAATAATTTTTTTTACATTTTTATTAAGGCGAATAAGGTCTTATTGACTAAGTACACTGGGCTTTTAATGGCTTTTTGAAACCTATTATTACAGTTTAAAACTGTTCTTATCTTATATTTTCAAGACAACTTTGATTTACAGCCCCATGGTAAAAGAAATGAGGTACTTTTATAATCTTTTTACATCTTTTAACTTTTATTTTTGCTGGTATTTACTTAAAATCGGAATGGCTTAAATATAACAATGTAATTCATTCAATGCTTTCTGCATGCTCTGCATGCTGCTACCATGATTGTATTATCGCATATAAAAGCAAGAATACATACACATACTTTCCAATATCGAGGCAGCTAAAATCCTCTGTTTAAGTTACCTGTGACGAAGGTACTGACATTCACAGTGAAAATAGTGTTTAAGTTACTTGTGATAAAGTTAGTGACATGCACAGTGGAACCACAATGTTTCAGTTACCTGTGACAAAGGTGCTGACATGCACAGTGGAACCAGTGTCGAAGTTACCTGTGATAAAGGTAAGGAAAAGAAGAGCCACAAAGCCGCTGGCAGGGATGGCGAAATAAAACTGGACAACGTAGACGTAGGGCAAGACAGCGATTGCGTAGGTGACCAACACCAGGAGCAGGACAGCCATATTGTAGCCCTCCATGAACGCTTCAACCTGTCGCCACAGGAAACAGGTTAAGATTGGCGGGATGTCCATGTTTGTGGACGAGACAGACAAGGACAGACACGGAAACTCCTAGGCATGGAATGATATTTCACAGGGAAGATGCTGTATAACAGTTTCATGTTGTATAACAGTAATCTGGTTTATATATATCTCTGATAATTCGTCATTATGGACATCCATGTAACATTGATGCGCACTTTGCCTTTGAGACAGATTTTACTGTTTCGTTGAACAAATCCAACGTAACATTCAGTACTGTGTGTTTGATTCAAAAACTAGCCTATTTAATCCACTATAGAACTGGTTCTTATGTTTAATACATACAAAATAGACACATGAGAAGATAGAGTATTGCTATACTAACTGCAGCATAATTTGAACCAAAATGAAGTATTTTAGTTTTCACAGACAGATTTACAGGGTAATTTTTTAATTCCCCCACACTCCACTACAGAAGGAGTTGAATGTCCCACTTTGAGGAAACTTTGTAGAATGTCAGTCTTATTTTTGAAATAAAATCAGCACTTTCGAACAGAATCAATCATATCCTGCCCCATACCTCGCACCCGTAAGTCAGAAAGTAGCTAAATATAACATTAGGTCAACAGCTAACATCCGTTCATTAGTTCTCTCCGGCAGAATAAACTCTAAAATTCGCTAAAACTGTTGAGTTCAGTGGCAACCTATGCGGGCTGTAAACCCGGAATGTACAGAAGGTTAAAGGGTGTCGGGCTGGGTCTCACTTCCCGTTTTGAATCGTAATTTTTTTACAGCGTTTCCACCTCCCCCCCCCAAACTCCTTGCGCTAGCTCCACACCCCGGCAGCGTTGCCCGCCGTCATGCCATGCCTGTGCTTACGCTAACGCCACCACAAGGATTTACACACCTAATACCACATTCACCCTCAAACGTCAGTTCTCCCGAATTAAAGACATTTTCTACCAAGACACGACAGCTAAGGGTTATCATTCTTTAAGAAGTGATAGAACGCAGGTTACCTCCCTTCGTTTCGTGCTTCTGCTTACCTAGCACAGCGTAGCTAGGAGACTGGCTTTTTACTTGTAGGTTTCCTTGTTGTCATATGGAATGAAGTTCTTTTGGATCTGTTAGTGCATCTCCGACATATGAGTACTGTAGTAGACTTTTTTTCAGTGTTCATGTACTGTGCTTTTTTATGGTGGGAAGGAGAAGTCTATCAAAGTTTTGGAAATCCTATGCTATATGACAATCTAAATGTATTAAAAAGTTAGTCGAATATTTTTAGGATATATGCATTATTTTCAATATCTATGGAAAAGTTTTGCCAAAAGTAGTTTTTGCATCTTATAAGATATGCCTTTAAGTGTAAATTTCCATGCATTCACACATAAAAGTATAAATATGCACATACAAACGCACTTTCTACACTTACCGTAAAGGACACTTGTATAAAATAGTTTCTTAATTTCATCAATTCTACATCACCATTAAAGCATATTGAATTGATTATTACCCTACGCATATTCTATTTTTGTTGAAATAAACAAACAGATGCCTTTTTTTAACGAACTTAGTGTAGTGAATGTTCGATACTGAACGAGACGAAAAACAGCTTTCACAAAGAATGACACACAATGGCTTAGTAATTATTACCTCCTGGTTATCAAATGACAAACTGAACAGTAATCAACATTTCTTGCTTACAACAGATTTTACTACATGCTATCGGCAGTAAATTAGATCTAATTAGGTATGTTCAGTTGTCGTGATTCTCAAGGATGGCAACTGAATTTGTAAAATACTTAATTAGTTCTATCATCTACAACTGCAGCAATCACTGAAGTCGAAAACGTTCCTCAGTTCATTTTTTTGGGAAACGAATAAACGACATTCCATCGCAATCCGTTTTGTAACAGGCATTTGAACAGACTGTTGCGCTGCAAAATGCTCCACCTTTCCTCAGTCTCAGCATCTTCAGAACATGTTGGAAGCACAGAGTTCCTAACTAATAGAGCGAGCGCTGAGACCCGCAAAGTGACCTCGCGGCGACGCCATCTTACCATGCCTCATCCCTACTCATTCCTACATACCGCCATAGTCACCTACACTGTGAATTGTTTATTTGGGGGGGGGGGGGTCCAAGCTTCGTTTACGAATCTGTGGTAAGATTTTTATCTGAAACAATTATTAATTAGAGGAGCATTATATATATATTTTTACATATATATATATTTATAATGCTCCTCTAATATATATTTATAATGCTCCTCTAATTAATATGTATATATATATATATGTCGTAAATATATTTTCCCGACTGTTTTAGGCGGCGGCTGTGATAGCGAGTTAGCCCAAAAGCAATGAATCTTTTTGTTGTTGTTTTTTTTTAAACTACGACCACCGCCAATTAAGGCAGACATGGCCAATGCATGGAATTCTCAAAGTCAGATTGATTTTGTAGGAGTCGGACCCCTTTCAGTGTATACTAATAAGTCTGTCGACATTGTGAATTTCAGAGAATGCCTTGTTGTGCCGCGTGGAACCGCGCGAACAAGTCAAAGAAAGGAAAATCGTTTCACGTGTGAGCACACTATAGCTTCTGTGGTCATTATTTACAATAATATCAGAGTATATTAGATGTACCGACAGCACAATCTTCTACGACACTTGCAATGTACATTTGCATCATGGAAGGAAAAACTCATCTTGGAAGTATACGTGCTTACCTGCGTGCATCAGAGAGAGAGAGAGAGCTAGCTGGGTGTCATCAGCATTGCAAAATACAACTACTTGTATGTTTATTTATTGATTTATTTGTTATTGCATTTTTCATGCAGATTTCCAAAACATGAAGAGAGGCCCCTTCCCTCCCCGGTGTATTGCACTTTGTTGTTGAAAGAATATAAAGTACTTTTGTATCTTAATCTTGCACTATTTTTCTTACAGTACAAGTGATTTTTGTAATCTATAAGTGATGCAAATGCAAATAATAAATACCCAGTCTAACAAGATTTTTCTTTGCTCTTTCTCTGTCTGTGCGCGTGCGTGCGCGCGCGAGTATGTTCAAGTTTCTTTATTAGTTTCTTTATTCTTTTACCCTCAGGGGATATTCAGAAAAAAAGAAAAAAAATTGTCAAAAAACACGTCAATCGTAATTCACCTGGCATTAGAATATACATATATTGACAAATAAACTCGATGATTAATAAACATACAAATAAAACACGCTCCATTACTCACGCAGGCGTACCCACACGCAAAGACATAGGCATCTATTCATTAATCCACTCTACTAAGAAGTATTTTAACAAAATTGACTACCTTGGTCAATACACTTTTGTTTTTGCAGGAAAAGAGTTTATAAAATGTAAATGTATTTGGCCGGCTTGCAGTAATTAAATAATAAACCTGACTCCGGGCCGTCTATCGCCCTACAGTAAGCCTTGTACGCCCCAGCTCGCGAGGCAGGGTAAGATGGCGGACGCCGCCGCGCGAGTGAGTCAGCGCGACGCTGCGCTCGCGTCTTAGCATGCTCGGTCCATATATAAGAAGTCCGTGGTTGGAAGCAGCACAATACTAAGGGAAATCACTCTTGCAGCGATTTCA
The DNA here is from genome assembly GCA_004794575.1 of Lanistes nyassanus. Taxonomy (NCBI): domain Eukaryota; kingdom Metazoa; phylum Mollusca; class Gastropoda; order Architaenioglossa; family Ampullariidae; genus Lanistes; species Lanistes nyassanus. The sequence continues at coordinate 763,192 of SMGT01013140.1, read as the reverse complement.
CCGTAAAATCTGTCATGTCTTGGTATAAAGGGTCTTTGCCAGAATTAACAAAAACATTCATCTACGCCATCTCATGAACTTATGCCCTACTACAGCATGAGCAGAGCGACATTTCTAAGAGCAAAAGCAGCTGACACAAGAAGCCCGGATGTGTTACGTGTGACGCTTCATGTGTCTGTGCACTATAATCTACACGGACAAACTTATAGTACAGTTGTGTACTTTGGTACATGCATGAACAACGGAACAGAAAGGACTTTCAGTAGACGTGTGATATTTAAGTATTTGTGGGTTATTAGTCACACAGATTCGGGTAACATTGATAGTACACGTATACATTTTTATAAGAACTGAAAGACATTTTAATAAATTTGAATGTGTTTATGTGAGGGCCTTTAGGTGAGTTAATTTTTCTGTGATGTCCGTGCAGAAAGAGAAGGACCATACCACGCCTGGAAATGCGTGCAAATTTAGAAAGAACTTAAGATTGTGGATGGGGTGTCATTTTCCTTCCAGTGAATGTTCTTCAGTGCAGTAAGTTGAGTTAGGAACAGGTTGGCTGTGGATCACTACAGCACGATAGAAGAATTGTAAACAAGTTTGAGACTGAACGAGTTAGAGAGCGAGTGGTGCGTGGTTGTATTACTAAATGACAATCTATAGGTGTGCCGTGTAAGTGACAGAAAGCGAGCGGGAGACAGACTAATAATAAACAAGCCAGGGAGTCCATTTTTGTATAAAACACACAGCCTTCGTGTTTGTGGAGTCGTGAGAAAGACAAAAAAATCACGAGCGTCCCCTGGTTGCATGGTGCGTATCTTGTGCAAGTTCCCTGCGTGACATATATCCAGTTAGTAACAGAGACCAAAATCCACAAGCCCTCTAGGTTCACATACTCAATCGATTCCCCATCCAGGGGGCTCTAAGTAAGTGGGCATTAAGGATGTTTTACATGACAAGCCAAAATGAGATGTTCATTACCTGGAAGGCTGCAATGACGACCACCATCAAGAGGAGTGGAATCAAGATGGTGATAAAATCCCAAACATATGTAGACAGCCAGAACGAGAGCGGATCGACTCCGCTGACAGTCTGTAGATGTTTCGCTCCTGTTTCCCGTTCTCGGATCAGAAAATAGGAATATGAGGCGGTGAGGAAAGCCATGCCGAACAGCATACAAAAAGATAGTATAAAGGCCTGAATAAGAGCCATAATCAGGACAATTTCAGCATCTTGTTCTTCGGGCTTGGGTAGAAGGTGGTTGATAGTGGTGATGGTATGGCTGTTGTCATCTGTCACCTGTAACAAAAAGTAGAGATTGCATTGTAGTATGGACAGCGTTTGTAGCTTTTATCCTATCTGCTATTCCGGTCTCAAGAACTTTCGGAAGACCCGTTCAAACGACAACCCCAACAAAGTACTGGCAGCGCTAGACACAACCGTATGCTGACGTATGCAATCAAGGGAGCCTACCGTACCCAAACACGTAGCAAAGAGAGAGAGAGAGAGAGTCGAAAGTAAGGAACGTGGCAGATCTTCAAAAAAGATCTGCCATCCATTTCTTTTAAACGACCCTAGTCTTCACACGGCTAGCCCCTGGTGTACCACGTGTGCATACAGCGAATCCCTAATTTATATCGTCAGCTCGCTCATTAAGCGTAAACTAACAACTGGGATTCGACACAAACACAACATAGGACAAATACATGAAATCCTCAGGGTGCACAATATAATCAAACAAGAACAAATGAGGACAGAGCGCTATAAAGCGTCAAACGACAACCCCAACAAAGTACTGGCAGCGCTAGACATACGTCAGCATACGGTTGTGTCTAGCGCTGCCAGTACTTTGTTGGTGTTGTCGTTTGACGATTTATAGCGCTCTGTCCTCATTTGTTCTTGTTTGAAGCCCCCTTCGCTTTGTGTATTTGATGGGTGTTGTAGTTTGCTCTGTTTCGCATCTAGGAGAATGTTTTTGTTGTGAATTCGTCATCAACAGAACATCGACAACATAAATACGTGCCAAGGAAAGGGAAAGAACTACTGATGACCTCTGCCAGAATTCTTGCGTTAATAGCTTAACTTCTCCGGCTCAAGCCCCCACCATCTTGTTTGCCACATCCACATCTAATTAAAAGAATCCAGCGATAAAGATGCTACACTAGCCATTTAATCTACTGTTAATGAAGATTAGGCTCCACTGTACAACTATAGATATAAATCATAAAGATGTCAATCACACCAACAGAACACCATAATAGAACAAATTCTCCCTTCGAGAAGGACAGGTAAGCACTTAGGAACAATACTGGAGCGGTTTCAACTTCTCTACATTAGCTGTTGTACAACAGTCTGCTCACGCATATTTTCTCACTTATGACGCTAAAGCCAAGAGCATGTCTGCTAATCCTTTATGCAACTATGCACTCCCTTTTCCCATTCCCGATATTAAACCATCGCGGATGAAACATCCCGCAGCAACTGTTTCAGCAACTGTGGATGACGTCCAAGCTCCTGTTTTTTTTAATGGCAAGAGTTTGGCCATCCGTGTTGCTTTGTCGTTTGTTCAAATATTAGAACGAATGACTGCTACTTGGAGTGGTAAAGGATCGGAAAATAGTTAAACTGGTGTGTTTCTGCAGTGTTTTGTGTTCGCTACATGTTCTTTCAATCTCCCATTAAGTGTACGTTCTGTTTCCGCAATGTAGAGTATGGTGAGAGATGAGATTTAGCAGTAGGTGCCAGTTCGAGTGAAGAATTCTGCAGACAGGTAGGTTGTGTGGGTGGTGGGTGAGGACCACTACAGGACGTGGTGTAGCCTTTTCTGTTTGGGCGGTGGGTTGAAGTGCCAGACTTCATTGGGTGGTGGCAGCTTTCTGTAAAGCATTCTGAAAGGAGGCCGGAGGGGTAGTTGCGGGCGAGGAAGAAAAGAACCATCTTTTCTGCCTGTTCCTGAAAATCTGAATCAAAGTGAGCAAAGTGTGAGGAATTGGGAATTGGGATGGTGGAAGGTGGGTTGAAAGAACGGAAGTCGAAGTAGGCATGGGAGTCAGTGGGCTTGTGGTGTACAGTGGTGGAGAAAAGATGGTCAGCTAGAGTGATGGTGAGGTCAAGGAAAGTAACAGAGGTAGGTGAGATAGTGTACATATACCGGATAGAGGGATGGAAGTTCTGGACATCCACTTCGTCCTAACCCACCACCCACACAACTTACCAGTCTCCAACTGGCGCCTACTGTCTAAATCGGATCCCTCCATTTTCGATGCACCCCCACTTCTTACTTCTCTCAGAGAGAAAAACCTCCGTGACCTAGTCCATTCTGAAATAAGAACTCCGCTCTCCGCCCTCCCCCTGCTGGCACCACCCCTTGCAATATCCCCCATTGCGACAACTCCCCGCATCTTTACCCCTCCGTAACTCTACACACACCCAATGCCACCTTCACCATCACATGTCATTTCAGCTGCATCAATAGGAACATCATTTATAGCATCTCATGCACCATCTGTCCTAGCATACTCTACATTAGGGAAACAGAAAGCAAACTCAGTGAGAGATTCAAAGAACATCTAGCGGATACCAAATACTGCAGAAACACACCAGTAGCACATTTCAACAGCCTTCTCCACACCAAAAACCACTTGAAAATCGGTGCTATCTGGGAAATGAAAGGGGACGCCTGAACTTCAAAAAACTAACAACCTGCCCTTCTACTTCCCTACCCCAAACCCAACCTTTCTGCCCTCTCTTCCCCGTCCCCTTTACTGTTTCTATTTTTTATGTTTATATCACCCCCTTTTCATTAATTTTTATCTATTTTTAACTAATTTATCTACTTTTGTTTTACTACATACTCTTTCTTTAACCACTCGCCCCCCCCCCTCTCTTGTTTGTACCGCCCTTGATCACGCCCACCTTTTGGCCACCATTTTGTCCGACATCTTGGTCACCATTTGTGCATCAGATAAGTGTCCACGTATAATTCTCTCGTTTGCGTTTAGCTTCTCGCGTGTTCACTTTTTGTTCATTGTCCTGGGGTAATGCTCCCAGACGTCGACTGTGTTTTGTCTCTTTACTTGGTTCAGTTTAACTGTTTTCCGATCCGTGTCGTTTGTTGTCAATGAATGGCAGTAACTGTCCCTCTTTGTCCACACCAGAACACTTGTACTCTGCAATGTGAGTTTGGTTATTTAGAGGGACAATGCTTCCATGCCCGGGAGAGGGGGACGGGTTGTATTACTAAGAGCAATGCACTGAAAGAACCACATGACTGATGCCCGCAGAAAGATGGCCAGTGCGGACAGGCAGTCTAATGTGTGGTGATGGCATATGGTGTCTGCACAAATTTGAACTCCAGGAAATAATTTTTGACGCTCACGCCTTTCAGTACCTCGATCTGTTGTTAATGAATCCTATTTTTGTTTGAAAGCAATCCAATATACAAATATACTCTAAAACTCAAGCAATGCAGTTGTCTTCTGATAAACAATGGCACTGTGTCTAGCTGTGGCCACGTGATATTTAACATTTTCGTCTATCAGTATATAATTCCCCCTAAATATCACTTTTGTCTAAAGGTCCATCATCAGTTTGTAACTTATGGATCCTCGTCGTATATTTCTAAAACAATCTAGATTATTTAATTAAACAACATGTTTCCTGTGATCATGTGATATTTAACTTTACCTCTAGCAATGTTTCTGCATACAAAAAATTCTTTTTACTGCATTTATACTCGCACGTTGGTTGAATAGAGACCAGTATATATCTCTTCAAAATACTCTACAGTGAAGTACAGTGTGTTTTTGAGCACAGTAAATCAATTTCTGTATGCAGTCACGAGATTTTAAATATGACCTCTGCCGAAGTTTTATTTTACATCAAAAGCATTTTTGAAAATATCTCTTAAATAAGTAAATGGCATTAAAGTTTTAGTTCCTTCTAATGTGACGAAACCACGTTTTCTGAGTCTAAATGAAATACATCAATGTTTTTCCCTATCGCTCATGCAGGCATGTTTTACACGTTAAAGACCGTAACAGCAGATCAGATTTATTGCTTCTGTGCATCAACTGTCTATCTGATCCTGACAGTATCTTTACCAGCGCAGGAGCATTTAGCTTGGATGGCATTTTTTCCAGCTTAAAGAATTACAGCTAAGAGAACTTGGCCAAGCGAGACTTAGCAAGTCGACGTTTCGGGGCATGGCCCCTTCTTCAGGACGGCACAAACAGATAAACAGATAACAGATAAAAACAAATAAAAATCACTTAGCTGACAAGGACGCTGGTCATGCACAGTCGATGGATAGGAGGAAAGTGTGGGGAATATGGACAGCATAGGAAGCAGAGCGTTCTAAGCCAGTCACTGGCGAGGAATATCAGCCAGTGGAAAGGCGTGACCTATCGCGGCTGGTGAAGGGTATGGGAGCGGTTAAAGTGTAGCTTCTTGATACAAAATTTCCATTCACGAAAGCACACAAATTCAAATATTTTATTAACATCTATGGTGTTTAACCTCTACTTTTCTATCAGGGAATTCTGATCTGTCACTACTTAGATTTATTAATAAGCAGATTTTGCGTTTACAAGTAAAGTTCGAAACTATCGCCCAAAAAATAAATCTTGGGTACAGGTCGGAAAACCCCGAGTGTGACGTCGACTGCAGAACGGACCGGAGTGAAGCTAGAAGACAGTACATGGGTTTGTTGTAGAGGAGCTGTAGTAACATTAAAAGTGAAAATGTAGCGCTTCATCTGTATCCATCTATTCAATTAACTATTAAGGTGGTTGCGCTTATGTTTCAGTACTTTAGTCTGTACTATTGTTGGGGTCGTTTATTGTGCGTTTTTTGTCCAGTTTTATTGTTGTCTCGTTAATACTTAATGGTTGTAGTTATACGTTTTCCATCGTTGTAATGTGTGTTTTGTAAAGGTTTTGTTTGTGTAGTGTTTTTATACTTTAGTTGTTTTGTTTATCCGTATTGTGTAAAACGCAGGGCGCCCTGCATGTTGCCGGGATATCGCGCTATATAAGCTTCCGTGTTATTACGAGTTCCACATTTCTCACACGGAAACAGTGATGCGATTGTTGTGATCACTTATACTCGGAGTGCAATTTTTGAAGACTTAGCGTTCTTTGCGTGCGCATGCATAACAATCTGTACTCCGCTTACCTGTTTAGTGCAAAATCTTCGAGGAACGGAATGACGAACGAATGATTTCGACCTCTCATTTCGTCACCAGTTCGGAACACAAACCACAAGTAAAGGTGGTTGATAAAATAAGAAACAGGGGAAGTTAAAACAAGTGTTTGACTTCTTTTTATGATGGATGGGGTGGGGGCGAGGGGGGGGGATAGTGAAAGACGTTCACTTTTTTCCTGTTTACTTTTACCTTAACTTTATTTCCTTTACTTTTTTCCCTCTTGACTGTTTTTTTACCATCTTGGCCACCATGGAACTGATTTTTCCAAACTACGAGAAAAAAATTTCAACAAAGAGCACGCGAGAACTATATTAGTGTGTTCAGAGCGTTTTGAGGAGGAGGATCACAAATGTAGGCCACAGTATTTCTATATCTCACTCATGCATGTTTTAAAATATTGTGTTAATTGGAACCTGGTGCTGTTTGCATGCTTATTTGTTTTTAATCTATATTACCACTACCAGTAATATTTAAATATTTTCCACTTGCACATTTACTGAATTACTCTGCAACAATGTAAGCCCAAGAATGGTTCACTGATTTATGGTGAGTTGATTCCCAAACAGGAGTTGGAAATTCCTATAAATACTTCTGTCACGGAAACGTGCCATGAGAGTAGTGACGCGTGATAAGCAGAGTGGTCACTAGAGTGAGCGGTGACTAAGCGCTATTTTTAGAGGACTGAGAGGCAATCAGCGCGCGAGAATAGGAAGAGGCGCTCAGTTTTTTTCGAAGTAGCGAGGACGATTGACGTGTGTGAGAAAGAAGGCCGACGACTGCAAGGGACCCGAAGAGACGGACGTTTCTGCAAGTGCCCAGACACTTGAGCAGAGCCCCTTCATCGGCACTGGAAACGCTGATTTTGTGAGAAGCAAATTGACACTGTGAATATTTTAATGAACATTACGTCTGAGTGACAAAACTTAGAAATCCTTGTTGGTTGAGTATTAGCAAATAAGTGGTAACGTTGGATATACTACCTGCCGATAGTAATATCCCTGTGTGAGGCTTTGAATCTTTGGGAGAAGGATATAGTTACAGATTTTAACATCCTTTATGGTCAGACACCTGAGATAGTGGAAAGGTGCGTTGTTAGGACCGTGCATGAGAAGAGGTTGTTAGGTGAGAGACATGAACTAGTGTGTAGATCGAAAACGTGGTGAGTTGTGTGATTTAGTCGAAGTGGATGAGAGAGTGGAGGACTGCAAGTTAGTGGAAGCGGACAGTGAACATAATCGTGTGTATCAGAGTGGTAAGTGGACAGTGAACATAATCGTGTGTATCAGAGTGGTAAATGGACAGTGAACATAATCGTGTGTATCAGAGTGGTAAGTGGACAGTGAACATAATCGTGTGTATCAGAGTGGTAAGTGTGTGAGTATCGGAGAGCGAGTGCGAGAGAGTAGTTTATTAAACAAGCCCGGGTCCTTTTTAGAAAAACTACCTCGTCTCGCTGTGTTGTGTTGTGCGGAGTTGTGTGCAAAAGAACACGCCCCCACACCCTTGGTCGCTTGGTGAGAGTGAGATAGGTGGCCGAGAGAGAGTGTGTGACAACTTCTTTTATATTCTTCTCACAGTTACAATCGATTGACATGATTTGCCGATAGTGTCTACTATACACTGATCGATGATTTTTATTCCACTGAATCTGATCGACAGTTTGTTAAGGCGTCAGTTCATAAGGATTGCAAACAATAATGACAATTACTATTAATAAAATCAGAACATTTTAACATCGAAAACGAAAAATCTATGATATCAGTGCGTCGTGTTTTCATTGCGTCCTTTATGGCGATCGGTGTCTTGAGCTAGACAGCACGTGTGTTTCTCCTCAACATTCAGGGAAGCTAATGTCTCAAACATATAATATAATGGATTTAAATATTTTCCTCCGTCTTGTATTTCCTCATAATATGAACAACCCGATAATGAGTCGCGCGATGATTCCAGTGAACTCATTGTAAAAAGCTACACTCTGGTCTAGACTAAACAACAATGGGCCTAGCTTTTCCTTCTGGGATGGATGACGTCACTTCGGCTGCTGTGCTCCCTGCTAAGTTTCCGGCAAACTCCGGCGCGGGGGCTATCCGAAAGTTACACTTTAAGGGAAAAAAGGTGTGGGGGTTGTTACAAAGGAAAACAAGAGAGGGGGAAGGGGATAGAAAAAGTGGGTGGAGGAGAGGTTTGTTTTAAGTTAAAACCTGTGGGGATCATAAGGTAATGAAATGAGATTCGTGTTCTTGCAGTCTATCGCAGATCCTTATATTGTCCACAGTGTGGGGTGGAGTGTTGAAGTGTCTTGCGACTAGTTTTTTTCTCTTGTGTCTTGTGTCAGCGAGGTGTTCCTTGAAGCGGCCGTTAAAGGGAGTCTAACCAATGCTAAACCAATACCTGTAACGATTATGATACTATTAGTTAGGACGTTTCCAATAGTTACAGCTGTGTCTAAAGCCCTTGTAGTGCACGAACGCGCCTCAACGGCGACCGAAGTGTGAAACGCCTGCCTGGCTGGCAGAAACGCGCTGCGAGAGCCTCGATTTCGCTTTGAAGGATTTTCCGGAATGCTGACGTAGTAAAGTCAAGTCGTGGTAAGCATGGGTCACATGTGATCTGTATACGGCTGTGGCAACCACTCGGGAAGCAAATGCGGCGTTAGCACGCATCGTTATCCACCAGCAGAAAGTCTTTACCGAAGATTTTGGTTAAATTTTGTAAAGAGGACACGGCAAGACTTTGTGCAACCCATGAAATACCAATGTATTTGTGGCCTTCACTTAACCGAAGACTCCTTCGAGGATCAGTATACCCGGAGGCTGAAGCTACAGGCACTGGGACACAGCAGTCATAGTATGGCACTTAAAAAAGCTTTAATCTTCAGCTCTTAAAGACTATATTACTTTCCACTGCGTTGCTGCAAGCATATAGTTTATGAGATGGAATCTATCCATAACACCTGAGCAACATTTCCTATATAAAACACATTATTAATATTACTACAATATTATATTACTAGGGTTATGTATATCGTGTCAATTATATCTGGTCCGCGACTCGATGATGAAACCAAACAAAAAAATACAGCAGGTACTAATGACGGATGCATTACAATAACAATGTAACGAATGTAGTTTTGTTGTAATCACGCAAGGTCATGTGCTCGATGATAACAAGTTGAAAAACGTAAGCTTAAATATAAAGGTTACTGAAACATATGCTTTGTTATCGAATGTTTTTATCTTGAAGGTACTCGAGGTTTCTATAACAAATTTATTCGTATAAAACATAACAAAACAAAAAATCGAAGTATTGAAGACAGTAAAAGCATCGAATGATTTCTGAAGACGAGGCAAATAGAGTAAGATTTACCAGTCTGTATTTTTCAACCGATCATCCACGAGTCCTACCAAACCCCGAATAGCCACCAAAAGCCACGGTTTTAGGTCTAAATAAGAGGGTTGAAAGATAGTTTAAGCATGAGAATGCACTTTTATAAGTATCTGATGCATAATATGCCAAAAATATACACTTTTGTATGCACTTTGTAAAAAGGTTAGAAAGGTAGTTTAAACATCGGAATGCACTTTTATTAGTATCTGACGCATGTGAGGGAAAGACAGGGGGATAGGGGATGATGTGCGCACTCCGTCACTCACACTACCTCGCTCTCTGACTGTTATTCAACAAACTCAAATCCACGCAGCAAAGAAGCTCCTCAATACAAGGTTATTAAATAAAAGAGTCTTCAATTACTGGAAACCACAATACATGACAGATAAGAACAGAACAGACTCTTCCACTAAACTAGGTTCGGATATTCACTAGCAGATAGATCAGATGAAAAGTGTCAACGAGATCTAATTACAGTCTCACTCAATCATTCACTAAGCCGGATAAGTTTTAACTCACCACTGAGATCCGTTGACACAGGCACACAAATCCACGGTATGATTCAAGTCCTTTCACTATACTTCACAACAAACCACTGAGATAAAATGCTTCGGCGAGTCACTGGTAAAATTCTTCTAGACAACGTTCATTTCCCAAGGTGGGGGAGGTGTAGATCTATGCGGATTCTGATTTCGCTGAACACGTTCCTGGACAACGTCTGACGGGTGAGGTTATCTTTAGATATCAGTTTCTGTTTCTTTTACTGAAGATACTAGACTTCACAGTCTTACAGGCTGATGGAACCTCTACTAGCCTGGAGTCACAGAGCGTAAGTTTCTCTCCTAGGGCAAGACAGCAACGATTCGACGATTTACCGGGTCTCCTAACACCGGCTCCGACAAAGGCAAGCTTTCAAGACGACAGTCTTGACATCAAAGTACCGTCCTTGGTACATACGTTCCGCCACCATTGGCGGGAGAACTAATGCCCTCTGGCATACACACAGACTCTCCTCAGTCTGTTAAACAATTTCAGACTCTCTTAGTCTGATAAACCACTTCCAGACTCTTCTTAGTCTGCTAAACAACTTTCAGACTCTTCTTAGTCTGCTAAACGACTTTCAGACTCTCCTTAGTCTGCTAAACGACTTTCAGACTCTTCTTAGTCTGCTAAACGACTTTCCCCTTCCCTAGGGGAGTTCTAACTGCCTGACTAGGCAAGCAGGACACTAGGAAGACTACACTGCCTGATGCTTCAGGCCAACAACTTTGCCTCTCTGGAGATCACTCCCTACGTCTTTTCTCTTCGATGGTTCTCTTGTGACTGCCGGTACAGGACGCTTTCTCTCCACGCGTCTTGGCAATCGCGTGGACACGTGCCTATCTGTGATTGGGTGTAACAAGTGGTGTACGTGTCTGGTCGTCTGTAGAAGTTTCTAGAAATAGAAGGTTCTAGAAGAAAAGAGCTTACCTTGCTTGTCCTTGAGTGAATTTGGCGCGAAAGTACGAAGCAGGTTTGCGTCACTTAAGACTTTGATACTAAAATAGGATGCTAGACGTTGAGCGAATTCGGCGCGAAATCTACACGTTGATCTTAGAGCGCGGGAATTTAGTGCGATAGGGTCAAGTTGTCCTAGATATTCTTGCATAGAAAGTATAGAACGTACTGATTAAAAGAAGATCGTGTGTGGCATGCAAAATGCATGGGAATTTACTACAACTTCTGAATGAATGAACTAATCTGTGTTTAACAATGCTGTTCTACTAGACTTTCTACATTATGGCAACAGCGGGAGACAGTGAATGGAGATGTCGCCATTTTGTAGTTAAAAGTTTCCATCTTCTTGTCATGGGAACGCTAGAAGGGGGGGGGGGGTCGTTTCCGTGACAATGCATAATATGCCAGAAAGTATACACTTTTGTACGCACCTTGTAAAGATTTGTGACTGAAATGTTATCGTGTGCTCGTCTGCCAGGAGTCACCTTTTCGAAAAACCGCATAGCCACAAGGGATAATTTAATATAGAAAGCAACTGTTATAACTAATCGATGTATAATACATCTGAAATGTACAGTCAGGCACGGAAGTCTTCTAATACGTGCTATAACGGTCGAATTGTGGCTATTCGGGGTTTTGGACATGGCAGACGAGCAGACAATAACAGTACTGACACAAATCTTTAGAATGTCCATACACAGTTGTCGATTTTTGGCATATTATGCATCAAATAATTCAGAAAGTGCATTCTGATGTTCGATCTTCCTTTAAAACCTTTTATTTAAACCCGAAACCGTGGCTATTCGGGGTTTGGTAAGAACGGTCAGTCACACTGTCAGGCGATTCTTAGCAGCCGAGACCGACTGCAAATCTGACAGCGGTTCAGATTGGTGAGGCTGCACTTCGATGGGCCTAAATAGTATTTTATTTTCGATTTCTTCATCGCTGGAACTGACAGAATCATAGTGCATGTTCCTTCCCGCCTCCGTTCTTTGTTATTGACTTTGAAACGTTATTCCATCGCGTCGCTAGGTAATCTTCGGAAAAGAGCGCCTGAAACATCTTTGACATCGATTTGTAGTAGCGGGACGGCCGCTTTGGCTAGAGTGTATACATTTTTAACGAAGTATAGGCAACTCGCTATCGAACAGCAAAACTTTGTACCTAGGTGGTTAGACTCCATTTAAGTGTACGTTCGGTCTCGCCGATGTAGAACAGAGTGGGGCAGATGGTGCATGAGATGGAATAAATGATGGTTTTGTTGGTGCAGGTGAAGTGGCGCTTGATGCTGAAGATGGTTTTTGGCGTGTGGAACTGTATGGTGGTGCTGAGGTATAGGCATGTTTGACAGTGGGCGACATTGCATAGGGTGGTGCCAGGGGGCAGAGAGGAGGGATGCATGTACTGAGTCTCGAATGAACCAGGTCACATAGGTTCTTGTCCCGCGAAGCTGGCAGGGGAGGCGGGGAGAACTGAAGAGATGTAGTTCAGATTAGGATAGTAGGCGCCAGTTGGAAAGGATTCTGCTTATAGGAAGGTTGTGGGTGTTGGTGGTGGGTGAGTACATCAGCGGGGCGAGGCTCGGCGTGTTTGGTGTTGTGGGTGGGCTGGAGTGCGGGTGTGCCTGGTGTAGAGGCGCTTTTTTCTTTAGCAGAGTTCAGAAGATCTAGAAGGTAGTTACGGGCCAAGAAGAAGTCCAACATTCTGTCAGAAAAAACAGTCGGTGTCATCTAAGCATAGTGTTCGGACTCTGAAGAACTTTCACTCTGAAGAATTGCGTTGATCGAGGAAAAAAGAGAGAGCGGTGTCAGGCCAGCTGTGTGCAGTATGGATGTGTAATGCGGTGAAGAGGAAGGTAGGTGTGAAGGTGTGGGAGGATTGAACTGGTCAATAATTGAGAGAGTGTCTGTAGTGTCTTTCATGTAGGTGGGGAGCGATTGCGCAAGGGATTGGAGTGAGGTGTCCAAGTAATGGGAGATGTTTTCGGTGGGGCAGCTGCAGGCTGAGAAGATGGGTCGACCAGGGTTTTTAGATTGTGCATCTTGGGCAGTGGGTAGAATGACGGTTGTTTAATTTGATCTCATATGCTTAAATCAGAAGTTTGCATGAGGGTGGTAGTTCTGCCGACTCGATGGCTGTGCTTATCGTTTTAAGGTCTGCCTAAGTGTGTGGTCGGGCTGCGGCTCAAAGAAGGTTGTGTCAAGCAGCTGGCGGTTGGACTTGGCGAGGTATGATACAAGTTACGGTCCCACATAACAATCGCGCTGCCTGTTGACAAGTTTGATGACGATGTCAGTGGGTTTCTGGAGGGACTCAAGAGCTCAAAACTCCTGCACAAAGGTTACTATGACGGACTGCTTTGGGGCGTATACCTCTACAAAATTACAGAAGGATTAAATATCAGCTGACTACATACACTTAGCCACTTCTTACTTCTTAGAAGACAATTGTTCAACTTAACAGCGACAAGAAGAGTATTTCTATGTCAGACTGCAGTCGCACAAAGAGACAAGAGGTTATAGGAAGTGGAACAAGACATAGCGTAAATATCACGTGGCCACACACACACAGCTACTGGTTGTTCAATGCAGACAGCTATTTGACGCTCAATGCTGGCTGTCAGACAGGTACTTGACATTGCTCACAATCTAGAGACATCAGAACATCTCAGAAATGTCACCCTTTACCTCCATCTTCCCAGCTCATTAAGAGCGACCTGTCTGATTCCTTTAATGTGGCGGCAGCTGACAACAAGCGGGGGGGGGGGGGGGGGGGGGGG
>SMGT01013140.1:694306-749314 GCA_004794575.1 Lanistes nyassanus | reverse complement strand
CCTGGTTGTTTACCTCGCGCGGCTACATCAAAGCTCTTGATGCTCGACACTACGCGTCGCTAGTTTTCTCCAGCTACGTAATCTTCCCTGAACAACTAACGCACACCTGGTGAGCCTGACATCTTCACGAATCCCACCCTAGCAGCCCCAGGTAATTAACACCTTGCCCCTGGTTTCTAGGGCCAGTACCCCCCGGTCATAAGTGTAAACAGGGAACTAATCCTGGGCTGGTGATGACGTGAGCGGCTAGATGGCGGCTTGAATAAGGGGATAATAGACCTTAATTAGGCCTGAGAGTCGAGGATGGTTCACACCTGGAATCTATGGTGCAATCTCCTTGACCCACCAGACCCCAACACGTGACAGGGGGAGGGGGGGAGGAACACCTGCAGCTATGATCACACGCATTAAGAATTAACCCAAGAGGACAACTGACAAAGGACATTTATAGACTCTAGTATCTGAAGCTCGCTATATACCAGTGTCCACTTCAGTACTTACTGCTCTGGCGAAAGCGTTCATGACGTAAGCCAGCGATACCGCCTCGCCGTGGTGCGTTTGTCCGTTGTACCAGGCAGTGATCTTCACGCTGACATTCTCGCCAGTGTTCTGAGAAGAGGCCGGGGTAAACTCTGCACCAATCACTACTTTATCCAAATATTCCGTCACTCCAATGTCTTCCCATAACATCGCTAAATATACATCCATGTTTATAAGTCCAGGATCAACCTCCCGGACAGAATTAGGACTGGTGAAGAGAGATCTGTAGGCGTTGCCTATTTGAGTCGTCTCTGCCGAAGACGAAGGAAAGCCCGTGCTGTAACCAGTGATCGTCTCTCTGAACATCTTCAGGTCTAGCACCAAAAGCGGCTCATATAAGCTCCCTTCATGAAGCTGAGGATGGAAGGGATCGATCGTTTGAACTTTAGACTTTGTCATCTTTTACATTCAAATCGAATCACTGAATTATCAGAATGTCGTGATGCTTGCTTATCCTTTTTTACTACTGGGACTAAACAAAAGTGCCTGGAAGCTTTGTCTAGAATTTGCGACATAACTTGACGAACAGTAAGTCAACAGTGTAGCTACGAGCTTTAGAAAAGAACTGCGTGCCTTTAAGCAAATGGAACTGGGTATGGCTAAGATTGCATTGACGTTTACGTACTAAATGCGTCGCTCATTGCAAACACTGTAACCGTGGTATCAAATACAACTTGTGTCAGTGACGAAATAGCAAGAATAACAGTGATTTGCAAATTGTTATGGATTCGCAATGGTCAATGAAAAATACTATTTCGGTTTTATAATGAAACAAAACATAAACGACAACAAACGTCTTACTATACGACTAAGCGCGAGACAGGGGAGAATGGTAAACAGGACCGGAAGCGCTATCTGAATAGCAGTCATCTTGTAGTTGCGGATGGTGGTGATGGTCTTTTTAACGAACATCCCGTGAAACATCGACAGCTGCAGGCCCGGGAAGGTCAGGCGTTCGTAACTGCTGTTCAAGTCTGAAACGGGTGAAAGAAAATATCAAGAGGTGCATGTGAGTCCATGAGTCTATAGTTTGATATCTAACCTACCAAAAAGGCCTTTATTTAGCATTCACGTTCACACTCTGCTATTGTAAGACCTTCAGAGTCGCATCTTAGCTTCCAGGACACTGTCAGAGAACTGGCTTATCATAGAGAGTCGTGTTGATACACGCAGTGTAAAAAATAACCAGACCTGCACGCATCCTGCTCGTGAGCAAAGGGGCCGACATTCAGTCATAACTTGATCGGCAATATGTCAGGTCACCAAATTGTCAGAAACCCAGATTAACAAACAAAACTTTCCTCTCTTCAATTTAGTTTATTGATAGTGTGTGGTATGTCTGAAAGCGCGTTCGTGTTCTAAATTTATTAGACGCCTCAATCCACCCGAAAGAAACACAAGCGTGGATCTATTTCCACCTTTTACTTCAAAACAGCAAGAAATTATTTAAATGAGTATTAAAACACTTACGTTCGTGTCATAATCCCACACGCACTAATTAGATCTATTCCTCAGTCACACAATCCAAAAGAAGGTTCTTGGTCCATAAAATGAGTATTAATCCTTTACAGTTCCGCACGCATAAGACGCAATAACAGTAATATCTACAGTTCACTCCTAAATGTCTGAAAAGTTCTTGTAAATCCGAAGTAAAACACGTTTAAAACGACCTATGGATAATGGCGATGATACTGAAGACGGCGGTGAAATTGAAGACAGTCGATGTTTTGGAAGTTGATATGTAGACGGGCGATGATACGACCCACTGGTTCAGTCGTGGTCGACGAATATTTAACTAAAGTTCTTTTCAACGCAAGCCAATATTTCAACGTTTCGTCAATGGAACAATTCAATCTCTCTACTTGCAGTAGTAAGTTGATGTTTCATGTACACTCAGACAAGAGTATTAACCTCTTTGCAACTTGTGTTCTTTGTGGTTTGGCTTTCTGGAATCAGGGACAACCTCGGCAAATCCGCGGATTCCTACGTGGTCTATAAATGTGCTCTCTTTAGCACCACTGTCCGTAAGCCCTAGACGCTCTAGCGGACGCGAACTCAATCTTCAACTCGTAACTACCAGAGCTCGACTCTGCAATAGTTACTCGAAATGTATATCCTCTCGGGAAAATACATTAATCAACAGAACTCCAATTCTGTTGTGTCGGGTTACAGTTCTCGGACTTGAATAACCTATCACTATACTTCGAGCTGATTGCTATAAGGGTCTGTCACATGTCACCCATAGGTTAGCCTGTTCCCCCTTCCATCTCTTGACACCTGGTAGGTGGACGCGACGTCATTAGTCAGGGTAGCTGCTCTGCCCCAGCCTAGGCCGGCCAGAACCGGTTTAATCGAGTTTAAGGCGTCAGGGCGCACACTACTTAAGCTGGGGAAAGGGTGAGTGAGAGAGATACACATAGAGGAGA
The DNA here is from genome assembly GCA_004794575.1 of Lanistes nyassanus. NCBI lineage: Eukaryota > Metazoa > Mollusca > Gastropoda > Architaenioglossa > Ampullariidae > Lanistes > Lanistes nyassanus. Next base: position 746,348 of record SMGT01013140.1, on the reverse strand, counting down.
TAGGAGATGAGATACACAGAGAGTAGGACCAAAAGACACGCGGCCACGTGCAGACCCACGGACCAATGCCCCTCGCCATCTTAGCCAGTGTCACATGTCACTCCTAGGTTATCACTTGTCACTCGTAGTTTAGCCTGTTAGCTCCTCCCCTTCCCGACACTGTGGAAGGTGTGCACTATGTCATTAGCCACGACAGGCTGATAGCTCCGCCCCAACCTAGGCTGGCCAGAACCGGTTTAATCGAGGTTAACCCAATCGTGACGCAGCCTTCGTAGCTCGAACCGTCCCCGTGGCCACAGGATTTTTTAGCCTTTTTTCAAAAATTCATTAAAAAATCCCCCAAAACAATAGAAAAATGATTTAAACATATTATCGAACTACAATAAATAAAGAAAACTCATTTCTTACCGTGTGTCTGGGACCTTGTTCCATAATTTGTAAAATCCTTTGATGGAAACACAACTGAAGTTGAAGAAATCAAAAAGTCCTCGCCATTCCTTGTACACAGTGTATACACATACTGAAACGATACTGCTCGCTCGTTTTTCTCTTCGTAATCACTTTCTTAGGTCTTTTAGGCAAAAATACTCTTGTCTTCATCCAATTTATCACATTAAATTTGCAAAACAATTTGAAGAGTAAATCTAGCATTTCTCAAGTGACAGAACACACATGGATAGTCCCTGGCTTCGAATTACCGAAAAGCGTTCTCATTGTCGGTTTAAACACAGTATAAGGGAAGCAACTCGTGAAGAAATGAATCAGCTTTCTAATGTAGGAGTTCTTTACCTTAGACGATTAGCGATTCCCCGTAAATAAATTTTCAAAGTTGCATCCTTTATTTCCTGTATGTGATAGTAAGCGTGACCTATGCTGTATCGTTTATTTCCCATACACAACGCGAATGCGTTAATGCGTCAGAACGCCTACTACTTAAGGACGCAAAAACGCGATTATAGGGATACACAGATTGACACTCGGACAGGACATGGAGAGAGAGTTAATGTAGGGAGACCTAGTGAAGCGGACACGTGTAGACCCACGGACCTCTACCCCTCGCCATCTTAGCGAGGACCCGTCTAAGAGAACTCCAGTTTTTGCCAGATACACAGGGTGTATTTCGCTGACACGCCGAAGTAATGACGTGTAAGTTGACTACTGGATGTACCTTAAACTTATCTTAGAGTCTGGGACTCACGTTGATTTAAGATAGGTGGTTTAATCCTGCCGGAGACAGGAGACGTCATAAGCTAGTGGCCGGGCAATAACGCCAAGAGGTGGTATAGAGTGTAGTGCTGGTTGTACAGTGTCATAACTTCATTGTTGGTCATTGATTAGCTTTGGAAGTGTGTTTTACAGAAGTAGTTGTTTCAGTCGTGAGTAGGAGCTCTGTTGACTGTCACTTCCTGTATTTGTGTATTTAGGAATAGCTTTAGAATTGTGTATCGCAGAAATAACTGTTTCCGTAGTAACGAGAGTAGGAGCTCTGTTGTCGTTCACTTACTGTATTTGTGTAGAGAGCAGGATCATAGGCCGTTTTGCAGTTTGTTTTCCCCTCTGGAGTTTGATCATCTTCTTTGTCTGATACCACGTGGTATGACGTAATCAGGCAGCGTCTTTCCCCAGACACGAGCAAGGCGATTCTTTGTAAATAATCTGTAGATATATTTGATGTTGTCGAGCCAGTTAGTGTTTGAAATATATGTTGAATAACAGTTCGCTACAGTTGTGTTTTACGAGGGTGGGGGCTCTTGAGCTAGAAGTGTTTTGCCTGTGTGGGACTGAGCGAACATGTCAGAGTATGAGAATCCTTTCCCTCGGTAGATTTCTCTAGTTATTCACATTATTTCATAGCGTTGTCACCCTTTGGTGTAGAAACCATTGACCTGATGCAGTAAAGGTTTTGGTGACGATTGCTCAATTAAGTCTACATTTACGAGATCATCATAAAAGTTTGTCCAGTAATTCTGGAGAAGTCGAGTCCAATTAAGTTAAGGTACGGCCCGCCACGTCACAGCCAGGACGTCGGAAGATCAGCTACAGTATTCACGCTAAATACACTGGAAGTATTTCTCCGCCAACTCTGCGAAATAGACGAGTAAGTGGATGCGCCTTATAGGTTAGGACTGCTCTGCCATACTATCTTAGAGTCTGGGACTCGGGTTGATTAAGATAGGTGGTTTTATCATGCCGGAGACAGGAGATGTCATAGGCTAGTGGCCGGGCGAACGCCAAGAGGAGCTAGAGTGAAGTGTTGGGTCGTTGAATAGCTTCAGAGTTGTGTATCGCGGTAAAGCAGTTGTTTCTGTAGTGACAAAAGTAGCTGCTCTGTTGTTGGTCACTAATTGTATCGGTGTATAGAGCGGGATCATAGGCCGTGTTCCAGTTTGATTTCCCCTCTTACTTTAGTTTGTTTATTCTGTTTGTCTGATTCCTCCTGGTATGACGCAATCAGGCAACGTCTTACCCTAGATACAAGCACGGTGATTCTCTGTAAATAACCTGTAGATATATTTGATGTTGTCGAGTCAGTGTATGAAATATATGTTGAATAACGGATCGCTGCAGTTGTCTTTTACGAGGATGGGGGCTCTTGAGCAAGAAGTGTTTTGCCTGTGTGAGCGAGCGTGTCAGAGCATGTGAATCTTTTCCCTCGGTAGATTTCTCTAGTTATTCTCATTATTTCATAGCATCGTCATCCTTTGGTGTAGAAACCATTGAGGCAGTAAAGGTTCTGGTGATGATCGCTCAATTAATTTTATATTTACGAGATCGCCATAAAAGTTTGTTCTTTAATTCTGGAGAAGTCGAGTCCATTAAGTTAAAGTACGGCCCGTCGTGACAGGCTCTTGTCCCCTTTGATAGCCGACCACGGGCTTACTAACGTCAACGGTTTTTGATATTAATCCCTCATGTAAAATGGACAAGCAAAGTTTGGTTTGCTGCTGGCCCTAATATACTCTCCGGTCACGTGATGTCTAAATCCCAGAATATTTGGTTGTTCGAGAATATTCTAAAAGGTTTGTTTCCACTGATTCAGCAATTTTTGTGCCTACGCAGTACCTTTTGTTCTTAAATTCGCAGTGAAACACAGGAAGACCTCGTCACTCTTGACAGTTTGAACTGCCGCTGACCTGCTGGCTGAACTCCCCATTTCCTGTCTTTCTTTTTAAAAGTAAACTATACTAGGCGTTCCTGACATAAACCTATTCTGTGAGGTTAAAATAAATAAAATAAATAAAATGTGGATTTTTAACGCGCGAGAACACATTTCATGTACACTTCGCGCGGACGATGTTACATACGAAAGCTGAGAGAAAGCAAGCGTGTTACTTCCATGAAACAGCAGGCGCACTAGAACCAAAGTAGTTTTGCGGAAGCTTGTCAGAAAAAGCAGAGCAAAGCGTGGACACCTCAAGTCAGCACGGAAGCTCGCTAGGAAAGACGTGGTGAAAATCAGAGCATGTGCGTGGTCAGTCTGTCCCGGTGGGGCAGTGCGCATGGACTTGGAGGCTTTACCAAGGATGGATATTTATTTGTTTGGAGGTGCAGTTAGGGATCGCTAAATGGGGACTTTAGCACTTTGAGCCCGGGTACAGTAATATGGCATTGAACAAACCTTAATAATCAAAATAACTTAAAAAACTATCGTCTAGTCTCACTCTTACCATTTGTGCCAAAGATATTTGAAAAGATTGTTTTGCAGCAACTCCTCGCATTTGACGTCTTATTCTTCTCTTTCTTCCCATCAACTATATTTTTGCCCTTTCCCCAGTGCTGAGATAACAATTCATGAAAGTCACAAATGACACTTTGTTGGCCCTTCCACGTGAACATGTATCTGTCTTGACCTTGTTAGACCTTAGCGCAGCGTTTGACTGCAGATCAGGGGAGGATTTTTAACACTGAAAATTTTCCTTCTGATAGGACAGTCTAAAGTTGTAGACACACTCTCATCGGATCATTCCATTCTTACTTTCGGTGTTCCACAAGGTTCTTCACTAGACCCTAATCTATTCGTAATGTACACGAAATCGCTTCTCTCCCTTATCGACGCTCACGTTGTCTAGAATCGTTTTGCCGATTTCAAGCAATTGTAGACATTGGGCCATCCTTCTAAGACTGGCGCCACGGTTGACGGTATTCAAGGCAGTATTACTGATGTGAACTACTGGATGACAAAAAATAAACTTAAGTTGAAGGACGATAAAACTAATGCCCTTTTAGTCCACTCAAGTTAATCTGTTTTGCCTGCTCTAAGACTCGCTACTGTCCGGGTCAAAAGCACGGACATTTTTTTAACTGCTAGAAATTTCGTTTATTTTATATCAAATACCATCTCTATTGATAACCAAAGTCATTCAGGCTCGCGTCGATTACAAGTTGTCTACTCTCTGTTTCAATTTTTTCACCGGTGGATGCCCCAGCTACTTCTCAGAACTTCTTACAATCTACACTCCAGTGAGACAGCTCCGCTCCTCTTCCGACGATCGCCTTCTCGCAGTACCCCGCATCAGGACAAAAACTAATGGACACCAATAGGCAGCTGCTAACAGGTCTCGTAGTGCCGTGGACTGAGATGCAGCAAGAGAGGCGGCCCACGCACGGACTTCGTGCGCTCTGTCCGTGGATAAAGGAATGGAGGAATGCCATTCCCCTTTGAGGTCTACAGTATTGTAAGCTCTCCAGATAACCGATTGTACCCAGCGAGAAATACTAGCTTTCGAGATGTCTTGAGTGTGACCAGACCGTAAGGGAAGAAACAATCGTCTCTGACCAGTGGTACCCGAAGTTAATGTGCGGCGTCTGTACTCACGCAACGCGCGCATCGGACAATTTAAGCAGTCAGGATCTGAGTGCTCTAGAATTGTGGATAGCGACTTAATCAAAATTCTGGGGGACGGATCATCCAGCCATTGGTTTTTGGCTCGAAACTCTGGAAGGAAGGCGAGAGATAAGGAGCGGTCAACTTCAGTTCTGAAATCTGTAGCTAGGCCAGAGAGAGCATGCACCTTGCTGGCGCGTCTGCCAGAAGCGAGCAAGGAGAGAAAAACTGACTTAAGAGTCAGATTCAGAATGGAGGACTGCGTGAGAGGCTCGTATGGCGATTCACGAAGAGAGGCTAACACAAGGAAAAGATCCCAGGCCAGAACACGACGTGGTGAACGGGCCTGGGATAGAGCAATACCACGGACGACATCAGAAATCATTGTGGTATTGCCCGGTAAGGAGGTCCCCAGTTGATGAAGGGTTGAGATGACGGCAGAGCGTCTCACCTTATGGCAGAGGAAGAAAGGTGGACTTCGTCCGCCAAAAAGGCAAGATGATTGGCGAGGTCCATCGCCCGAGGTCGAGAGGGGTCAACCCCTCTGATCTTGCACCACCGCACCCACGGACGCCAGTGGGAGTCATAGACATGGGTGGTGGAGCTACATCTGGCGGAAGCCAGGAAGAGGAGGGTGGAGTCCGACGCACCAAGACGTTTAGCACGAGCAGCTAACAAAGCCATGCGTGCAGACTGAGAAACTGAGCACTGGGATGCAGAATGCCGGACTGAGGTTGATGAAGCGAACCGGGCAGTACGCTGAGTGGAATTGGATCTACTTTACTGAGACGTAAGAGATCCGGGAACCATGCCTGTGCTGGCCAACGAGGCGCGACAAGAATGAGACGGGGACGATCTGTCTCTATCTTTTGCAGGACTCGGGGAAGGAGTGGCAATGGGGGAAAGGCATAGGCCTCTAACCCCTTCCACGATAGGGAAAACGCGTCCACTGCCCAGGCCTCCGGATCTGGAACAGGGGAGACGTAGATTGGTAGGCGTTTGCTGAACTTGGTGGCAAACAGGTCCAGGATTGGACGGAACCAGGTCCGCCACACCGGTTCCAGGACTGTGGGTACCAGCGTCCATTCGATCTGGAGGACGCAGTGTGGCCGGCTGAGCAGGTCTGCTAGGACATTGGCGGAACCCGATATGTGGACTGCAGATAGGTGCAGGCTGTGATGGTGAGCCCACCGCCAAAGAGATTCCGCCATTAACGACAGATCGACTGAGTGTGTGCCGCCCTGATGATTCAGATAGGCCACCACTGTCGAGTTGTCTGAGTGAATCCGAATGTGACCTCTGGGCAGAACTGGAAGAAAGTGCTCGAGGGCGAGAAGGACTGTGCGCAGCTCCAAGCTTTTGATGTGGAGATGTGCTTCACTCTCTGACCAGGTGCCTTGGGCAACATGGTGGGCTCCCCACCCTATCAGGGATGAATCGGTCAAAACATCCGGTAGAGGGGGGGGGGAACAATGGGAACTCCGGACGACAGCCAGGACAGAGTGGTCCAAGGTCGGAAAAGGGGAGTGAACGCATACGGGTCTGGAACCAGGTCGTCCCATGACTGGGAAGACTGGGACCAGCACGTTGTATGGGTCCAAGGAACACCTCTGCTAGGGGAACCAACGACACCAGTGATACCATCATGCCTATCACCCTTGCTAGCTGTCTGGCAGTGAAGGGGGAAGACAGGAGCTGAGAGATGAGTTGAAGAAGGCAGTCGAGACGCGGGACGAGGGACGAACTGTCCACAGGACTGTGTCGAATTGCATGCCCAGAAAAGTAAAGGTCTGTTTTGGGGAGAAATCCGACTTCTGATAATTTATTGCAAATCCCAGACGTTGGGCTTGGGATAAGGTCAACTGTGTATGTGCCGTGCATGTGGCTGCATCGGTCGCAAGAATAGCCCAGTCGTCGAGATAGCCCGGAAACGGATCCCTTGTTCGTGTAACTGTGCGCAGAGCTCGCGAACAATCATGGTGAACACCCATGGGGCGAGGGACAGACCAAAGGGAAGGGCTCTGAACTGAAAAAATTTCTGCCGCCACACAAAACGAAGCCACTTCCGATGTGCCGGCAGGATAAGAACATGGAAGTAGGCGTCTGTCAGATCGAGGGACGTAACAAAGTCCCCGGGTAGAAGAGCCGCACGGAACGCTGCTGGTGTTTCCATGCGAAAATGCATTTTCCGAAGGAAACAATTCAGGGCAGACAAGTCGAGGACTTGACGGAACCCGCCCGTCGACTTGGGAACAGTGAACAGTCGGCAATAAAAACCGGGGGAGGGGGAGTGAATCTCCTCCACCGTGGATGAAAGGAGGAGGGAGGAAACTGCCTTGTCTAGCGCCGCCTGTGCCTGCTGAGAAGCAGGAAGGGGAAAACTGAGGGGATTCCTCGCCAAAGGAGCGGGACAAGAGTCCCACAGGAGGGCGAACCCCACCCGAATCACGCTGAACACCCACGCACTGCGAGTGCAGTTGCGCCATGCCCCGATTGCGCGGGACAGGCGGCCGGCCTGAGGTTGGGGAGGTGCTGGTGATTCTGTGGTGGGGACCTTTCACTGGGGGCGTGGCCGACGATTGCCAAGACCCCTGACATCCCTGCCTCTGGGGGGAGGTGGGAGGGAGCCAAGTGTTCCTGAAAGCTGTGAACGTGGGACAGGTGCAGGCCGCTTGGCCTTGTCTGGTCGAAGAGCACCAGGGCCACCTCTGCGCTTGCCGCGGGCAGCGAAGAGATTGGATAATTGTTGTTCACGATTTGCAGAAGCAAGCTCCTGAGCTACTTGTTGTGCGAACGGTCCAAACAAGGAAGACGGGCAGAAGGGTGCAACGCGCAAATTGGTGGCTGTGCAACGAGGAAGATCAGGTACAGCAGCCAGAAAAAGTCCCGCTTAGCAAGGACAGCATTGACAAAAGCGTTAGAGGCTGAGCTAGCTACAGCTTTAAGCGCACCTGCTATGGCTCTGAAGCAAATTCGAGATGCGGCAAAGTCAGCATCTCGGCGGAAACCCGAGCCGTCTGAGTTGTAAATGGCTTGGTCAAGAGCCAAAACAGCAGAATCGAGGACTGTGCAAAGTTAAAGTTGGAGGCGTGAAGCCATCTCAAATGATCTAAGTTTGACCAAAACAGCGAAGTGGGCGGAAGTAGGCTGAGGTCGGACTGTGCGACCGGAAGTGGACCTCCCGGAAGCAGAGAGTCATCAAGCTAGGACCGGTGGGCGTAAGGCTTGGGTGGGGGCCGCATCCAGCCTACGGGGGCCGGAGCAGGGTACATCGGAAGTGAGGAGAGAGGCGGATCCGGAACATGCATGTGAGGTGGATACTGGATGTCATGCCACGCCTCCCGGAAGGCAGTACGAACTAAAGGTGACTCACGGATGCAAACATCCGGTGACCGCGGAACCGGAAGGAGAGCAGAAGGGAGGTATGAAACCGGCTCTTCCGATTCCGGTACGCAAGTTCGAACGCAATGTGGGGCGACATCTGCGAGCAGGGTCGCCAGTTCTTGTATTGCCCGGAAGAGAGAAGCAGGTCTCTCATCTGACGTGTCTACTTCCTCTGAGTAAGACTCATCCCCAACTTCCGGTACGTCCTCCCACTCCTCAGAGGGGTAGGAAACCGGAAGTGCGACAACCCCGCTTCCTGTGCACACCGGAACAGGAATGGGTGGTTTATCGCTTGACCGACCGCTGTGACGTGGATCCGCGGCGCGGTCCGACGGAACAGCGGAAGGTTGTGCCTGTGTGACCAACCGCGGAAGTGTGGGTAATTCCGCGGAGTGGCCAGGAGAGAAGTCGCCCGCCGGAACTTCGCCACCCCGTGGGGCGGAAGAAGAACCAGCCGAGACGTCCTTGTGCGCAAGGAAGCGTCTAATTAAGAGCGTCAACTCCCCTTCTGTCACATCAGGCACGCCAACGAGCGGGGAACGACTTACAGTACGATCCCTCGTCTTTTCCACTCCGAGAGCAGTGGAACGAGCGCCATCAGGATCGACAAGCGAACCCGCATTCGAGGCTGAAAAACCTGGCCGGGGGTATGGCGAGACCACCAACCCCCCGACTGCAGGTGCAGGACAGAGGAAACCAGCAGGCGCGGTGAGTAACCTCCCCACATTGTCCTGTAAAAACAGAAGACACCAGGTGAGGCCGCTCATCCTCCAAGGTTGTCGCCGGCGGGCAGCCCCATCTGAATCCACCACAGAAACTGTCGTCAGAAGAGAGCGGGACGAGTTGGCGGAGCGAGCAGGCGAGGACGACACGGTAGCGAGGGACGCAGGACCGCAGGTGGAGGGCAGCGCAACCGGTGCCCGAAGAAGAGCATCAGGAATATCCGGAGATGTTTCTCAAAGAGAAGTAACGATGGCAGAAGGCCTCCTGTTATCATCTGAAGAGTGCTCCCGGTGTTTGCGAACGGACGAAATCGTCCGTTCGCCCGACTCACCCGAACTAACACGTGGCATAGCAGCGGACTTTTATTATCGAAAAGAAAAGAACCGCACTAATACTGTAAGTTACAAGCAAACTTTGCTTAACTTTATCTATTCTTTTTGTCTGTTAACTTTAGGAAAAACGACAAAACGTGAGTACAGGCGCAAAGAAAAAACGACACACTTAACTGCGTAGTAAGAGGTCGAGAGGCAAGCACTCGAAAACACACTCGAAAACACACTCGAAAACACACTCGAAAACACACTCGCTGCGTAAATCTGTTTAACTAAAGAAAACAGAGAGCATTACAGAGACTCAAAGAGGGATAGAAATTCTCACTTCCTTTAACAAAACAGCGGAGTGCAGGTGGAAGATTGCGGTTGGAGAAACGCTACGCCTAGGACGAAGCAGTGCAGAAACACGTCTGAACACCACGAAGACGCTTGAGAAAGTCAGTTTGAATATGTCCAATCAGTGCATCGCATAGGGTGAGGCACTCGAATGCGCATGCGTGGAGGGGCCTTACCAGGGTTGTAACCAAGAAATTTTTTGTTTGAAAGGTGCGATTGGGGTTCGCTAACTTGAGAATTAGCATTCTGGGTCATGGTACAGTATTGTGATAAGAAACCCCCATCTTTAACTGTCCCGCTACACTCAATGTTTATGTCTAGTTGTTACAATAATAGTATGCTAGTGTTTAGTCTAGTGGGTTCTGTTTGTTAGTTTATTTAGACAATTTAGACCATTTGTATTTAGTAGCTAGGTAGGTACTCACTCGCTTTCTCCACCACTCGACCGCGCCTCGAAGCCGTCGAAAATGACAGGTATCTTGCGAAAGGGTAGTCCGAGATGTAATCTTCTGACGAAGCTCTCCGCCACTGCCGAAAGTGCATGCCGCCCTGCTTTGAGAGTAACGGAGAACCTTTCGAAGATGCTTTGCGGCAGTGGTGGTGGTTATTTAGAGGGACAGTGCTTCAACCTCGCGGTGATTTCGCACTATGGGGGATGGGGTCCTATTAGTAAGCGATGCACTGAAAGGACCACCAGACTGATGGCTGCAGTAAGATGGTCAGTGCGGACAGTAGAACAAACTCGTGGATCTTGCTAGCTGAAGGGAGGGAAACTGTGTGGTGTTTCTTTGTAATCGTGGACTGCGATCTTCGATCGTGTAACATAGATTTGAAGCAAAGATGGTTTGCTCCCCTCCCTACAAGTTATATAGGCCAGCCAGCCAGCCATCCAGCTTTGTCCTTGCTGTGAGCCTTTGAGTATGTGAATCTGAATGATGAATCCTTTCTTTCTGTCTGCACGGGAATTTCAATGCCCAGTTCGGATACTGTGTTCGTTTCACGTGCCTTGTGCCGTGCAAAGTTTCGAAGCAGCAGACGAAATAAAAAACGAGACTAATGTCAAGCCCCAACATCAGATATCAAGTTTGTACTAAATATCGCCTCAATGCCCCATGTGCAGGCAGTTTTTAGATTTAATTCAGTTTAGGACCTTGCCTACCCACCTTGCCTATGTGATCGATTGCTGGCGTAAGATTTAGACAGTGAGCCTCGATGATTTAAATAGACAGAAGACAATATGACAACAGAGCAGATCTTGAAATCTCGACTGTTTATGTTTTACACGTTTGTAAACGTTCTGATAACCACATGACCGTATATGATGGTATCTTCTAAACCTTTCCTCGTACTCACTCGTAAACATTTCGTAGTTTTGTTCTTTCCTTGGGGCGATGTTCTCAAGCACATACTCGCCCTCATTAGTTTTTCCGGATCCTTGCAATGGTGAACTCTTTGGATCTACCTCACTGCCAGGATCTATGCGGTTATCCGTCTCAGGTACAGATTCTGTCTGTCTGTCCATCCTGGCGTTTTCCCCTGATGGTCTGTGATCATTCTCCATAGAATGCTCGCTGGATCCAACTCTGAGGATGTTTTAGGAGCTTAATATTACTCATGGTGTATATATGTGCCAAACCAAACTTTGCATTCTTTTCACGCCACAGTTTAGCAAAAACATGCTTATAATGTTCTTTTTAATAACACTTTTAATAACAGCTATTGAACTTCGCTGTGATGGTAACCATGCGTTTCAACCCTTGCCCTAAAAGATCGATAAAGAAAGGAAGCAGGTCACAACTTCCTTCAAGACGCAATGTAGCCCGCCAGTCTTGTGCGTGCAATACCAGTCTCTTTCCCTCACTGTGCAATTTCACTTGAATTTCAGATCACGACTAAATACAAAGAAACGAAGACAGGCAGGCAGGCAGGCAGGCAGATATTCTTTTGATCTATAACGAAAGTAATTAAGCATATCACCACTTACTTGAGAAAGACTTCCTCCATTGTTGTGGCAGTGACCCCGAAACTCGATATGAAAAGTTGGTCACTCTCAAACTCGATCATCTCAAACAGCTGTGCAAACTTTGACAACTCGTCCATTGGCAAGAGATACGATATTTCTGCTCCTGCCTCTTCCTCCAGTTCAGCTGTCTCTATGATTGTCTGTATGGCACCCGTCACAGCGTCAACATTACAGCCACGAGCCTTCACTATGACAAGATGATAGCCTGCCCCTGGATTCCGAAAGAAAGGGGATGAATCAAAAAGACGTTTACTGGATTAGTCGTGAAAAGACAAGTATATGAATCACGTGCAATGTTTTCCATATGCGAGCATGTCACGAACACAAACGAAACACACCTGGCAGAAAACTGAGAACATTTGAAGTGATTTATAAATATTCCTGCTTATGAGGGGTAGTGCCAGTTCAAAGAACCCCCGTACAGTAAGAATTTAAAATAAAGGCTCAGATAGATCTAAGAACGCCAATAATGTAAGCGCACCGATACATCTGCTTCGGAATCTCGTGCCTTTGTTTTCTAGCGTGGAATCTCGTGCCTTTGTTTTCTCGCGTGGAATCTCGTGCTTTTGTTTTCTCCCGTCAGGCCAGATTTCGATGTGTAGCGAACAGGAGAAAGCCAGTAGCAGATTGGTGCAGTTTAGACCATTTCGATGAAAATTCGTGTGAAACGCTACGCTTAGTATTCTCTAACTTTTCATGCACAGCTACAGCTGATGGTACAAAATTTGTTTCATTATTCTGTACAGCTCAGAGACGTAGGAGAACACAGCCAACAGCCACGAGCGGACTGAATTAATTAGTAGCTGAATTATTCTGTGCGGAAAATTATAAGATCTTTTAAAATTTGCATTGCTTAATACATGTTTCTTTTGTTCCTTTTAAAAGATCTGGAAATATCTACTGCGTTCTAAACCTTTCGAGCCAAAGTTTTGCATTATTGTCGATAGCAGCTGAGCGTGCGGACAACCCACTGGGGACACGTAGACGTGTGAGAATTTTGTTTTACTAAAAAGATATTTTAACTTCAGCTCATATTCCTAGGTGTGTTAATCTCGGGACACGTCACCGTATATTTTCTTTAGGAACAAAGGCGTCCCACAGCATTGCACAACCCCATTAGCCATGATGGCTATCCTGTTTCCCAGGATATCCGCCTCGTCCATGAAGTGCGTGGTGAGCAGGATAGTCCGTCCTGCTCTGTTCCTCTGCAGCGTCTCCCACGTTTGTCGTCGAGCGGCTGGGTCCATGCCAGACGTGGGCTCGTCTAGAATCACCACCTGACACAGACACACAGGCATTGCTTGAACGTTATACGATTGCAGCCCTAAATCGAACAAAGAAATAGAAAATATAAAAACACGTTTTCTTCACTAAAAGAAAAAATAAAAGGAAAACCACTAAACATTATTTATCATTGAAATGAAACTCTGAAAATTACCATCATGCACATATGATTTCTTATATACTTTTTCTTTTATATTGAAAAGAAACTCATAAAATTACCATCATGCACAAATGATACTTTGGAGCGATCTTAACAACATGGGCTTCCGTTTCCGACAAATAGCTCTCTTACCTTCTTGATCAGATTTCGTCCTGGTTTGTATTTTGGGTTTTTTTCTTAATGAAATGATAACGCCCAGAAACGTTTACTTCGTTTGTGTTTGTCTATAATCGTTGGTTCAATTACTTTATTTTTACCAAGGGATTTCTGTCCCTCTCGATTTGTTATGAACACTGTCATGAGAGATGGGACACAGTTTAGAAGGGAGAATGTTAGACAACTAAAGGCCTCGGTCGTGCTGCACTCACCTTTGACCCTCCGATCAGCGCTAGGGCGACACACAGTTTCCGCTTCTGACCACCTGACAGCGTCCCTGCGTTACTGTTAAGTTTAGTGTGCAGGCCCACGTCTTCCGCCACTTCCTTGACGAGCCACGGCAATTCTGTCTTGGTGCAGCCCTTGAGCTTATCCACGAAAAGACACACATTTACAACAGACTGTACTTCTTGCAAGTTATATACTTTAGGATTAAAATAACAAGATTGTGCTTGAAGACACATTTTCACTGTTTTGCTATCCGTAATAAGTTACAATTTTAGTTTTGGAAAGTTTTATGGTAGTATGTTTCGTGGTAATTCTTCAGTTGCGGTATTGCGCTTATGTATTTCACTAGCCTGCTCGTTAACTAGAGTTACAATAACATAAATTTGTGTCAAGAAGGGGGAAACTAACAATACAATCGCTGCCTAATTTTGTCAATTTCCAAACCGGCTCAAGCCCCCACCCCCTTGCTTGTCACGCACACAACTTAATAGAGGAGGGCAGCTACACTATGCCATTCTATTTAACAATTATAACATAGAATATTTCACTACACAATGAATGATGCTCCAGTATACATCTACCGACATATATAGATCAACCAGTCGCACTCTCATATATTCATCCCAGTAACGCTATACGTATCTACACTCACACATTATTTACCGGGTTATGAATTCTACCGTACCGATAATTCACATCGGTCAACACAAGGAAAACCGTATCCTTTCCGAAGACACATCGTTTTTCTTCGGTACAACGTGCTAAAACCGGTCAGAACACGCAATAAGTTCGAGCGACGATCACAAGACGTAGCCGTAAGGATTCTACAAATAACTTGTCACGTTGGACAACCGACAAATCAAGTTTGATGTATACTTTCTTCTAAGCCAGTTCAATACCGACTTTGAAGAAAAGTATCTTTCAGTTACGATCGTGTACTACTTTCCTACACTGTACATAAACTCACTTTCAGGATGTTGGATAGGAATACCGCAAACGCCACGTCTCTCAGGTCCAGTCTCAGCAGCGGTCCGAATGCCCGAGTTCTTTTCCCGACTGACAAGAGTCACCTCTGTTGGAGCAGCCTGCTGATTCTCTGTATCCACATCATGGTAACGGTCATACTCTTCTGTAGTAACTACCCCAGAACTGTTGGGTGTATTCGGCATTCGGCATTCGGCATTCGTAGTTGGCGGTCGACTGCCTTTACAGCCCTGAAGGCGAGCTTGCCATAAAAACGCGAATCGGCTTTCTACCCGTTCGGGGTGGTGGGCTGTAGCCCGGAGGGTTTTTCGCCCCCACCTCCCACCCGACCCCCTCTCAGGGAGACGGGTCCACCGAGGGAGGGGGGCGGGTTACCCTCGGCTCTCGGCTGACTACCTCCCTCGCTCCACTGCACGCTCTCCTGACTGGCTGTTTTAGCAAGCCAGTCAGGTCGACGGTAACAAGTTGCTCTTCCTCCTGATTGGTTAGGGCAACGAGACGCCAAAACATCATAAAAGTGTGAAATAAAGAAAAGGATAAATACCGTAACTGACACTTAAGAAATCCGAATCTTGTCGCCTCTATGCCTGGTTAAAGGATGCCAGAAAGCTCTGGAAACTTCAGTACGGATGTCCAAGTAACGTTTCGAAGGTTTAGAGAGTGACTTATGTAGTAAAGTTTTCTGGAGCTGAGTAAAAATTCCCAGAGCAAATGGACATTTCTAGAAGGTGAGAAGTTAGAATTTGTAAAACATTGGTAAGTTTATGGAAAGCCTTTTTTGCTACCATGCTGGAAATGTTCCGTGGTACTGTTCGGGAGTCGTCTATATTAAGAAATCGGGGTACTGTCTCCTTATTTTTTCCGAGTGTGTGGAAAGGTGGGCTCTAATGTGTCCATGGAGATCTGGAGGCAAACGACAACGCCCGTATGCTCTATAGCAAGGCAGTCGTGGTGGTGTAAATAGCCAATTGAAGAAGGGGCTCCCTTACCCATAAAACTGTGAAACCTTTTTAGAACCGTCTAAGTAGAGAATTTTGTCATCAGGAAGGAGACGAAAAACTGCCCGAACTCTCAACTAACTTGTTTCTCCAGATGTTATTTTTGCTGCGGAGCTGCTTGATGGTATTTTACTGTGAAGATCGAGAAATAGCTCTGAACCCTTTCTGGACGGCAAAAGGGGTCAGTTTAGTCTTTTGCTTTCGTCTGAGTCGATCTCAACGACAAGTAGAAAACGAAGTCATGCCCCCTCCACAACTTTTCTGTAAGCATTAAGCCTCACCTCATATTAACTATCAGAATATTCCTTCAGGTGGTGCCACTTTCGCGGCAATTGTTTAGAAATGAAGATTCACCACTCCTACCCCTCATCCACCACAGAGTCAGACGCTGGTCATGATAGCTTTCATTACCACCTGTTTCCAGTCTTTTGCATCCCAGCTTATGTCTTCTCCTGGCCCTGTCCAACTACATCTGGACACAGGGCCCATTTACACCCATTTATGGTCTGATCATCTTACCCGTAGGCAGGGTCGTTTGAAACCCAAAATACCCCATTGCAGGTTCTGTAACAAGCACTTTATTAAACCAATGTAACTTATTGCATGTCGTGGCCGGCTTAACCCTGCAACCTGTTCCCTCGTCTTATGGCTATAATTGGACCTCCTCTCTCTACAGCCTATTGGTGCCTCATGACGGGAGCCTGCCCTTCTACTACTCTCTCTACTTTTTCTGGTCACCAAAGGCAGTGGCTTCTTCCAGTCTGATGCACGGTTGTGCTGCTGCAGTGGAGGTGCACGAAGAAGGCAGCCCTGTGGCTCACCTTCCACTGTGCCCCTCAGTCTTCTAACTGCTACATCCTACCTTGGCCCTTCGTGGTCAAAACTTTTAAAGCTCTACGGCCAAGCAAGCATAGCCCCAGAGTCCGGGCGTAAGTCCCCGCGAAGCTTCTCACTTCTCTGTGGTCTATGTCTTTTTCTCTTCCTTCTCTTTTCCTTTGTCTTCTCCTTTCAGACCCCGAGTTCCCCTTGTTATTTCTCCCTAATGCAGCACCCTCAGCATCATGTGATTTATCCCCCCTCACGTGCCCCTACCCTCTGTCACGGAAACGACCCCCCCCTCCACTAGCGTTCCCGTGACATGCAGATGGAAACTTTTAAATACAAAATGGCGACATCTCCATTCACTGTCTCCCGTTGTTGCCATAATGAAGAAAGTCTAGTAGAACAGCATTGTTAAACACAGATTAGTTCATTCATTCAGAAGTTGTAGTAAATTCCCATGCATTTTACAAGTCACACACGATCTTTCATTAAAGGGCTTTCTTTTAATCAGTACGTTCTATACTTTCTATAAATGAATATCTAGGACAACTTGACCCCAACGCACTTATTTCCCGCGTTTTTTTCTATGATCAACGTGTAGATTTCGCGCCGAATTAGTTCAAGGTCTAGAATCCTATTTTAGTATCAAGGTCTTTAGTGACGCAAACCTGCTTCCTACTTTCGGGCCAGACTCACTCAAGGACATGCAAGCTAAGCAGTTTTCTTCTAGAACCTTCTATTTCTAGAAACTTCTACAGATGACCAGACACGTACACCACTTGTTGCATCCAATCACAGATAGGCACGTGTCCACGTGATCGCCAAGACGCGTGGAGAGAAAGCGTCCTGTATCACCACTCACAAGAGATCCCTCGAGGAGAAAGGACGTAGGGAGAGATCTCCAGAGAGGCAAAGTTGTTGGCCTGAAGCATCAGGCAGTGTAGTCTTCCTAGTGTCCTGCTTGCCTAGTCAGGGCAGTTAGAAGTTCCCTAGGGAAGGGGAAAGTCGTTTAACAGACTAAGAAGAGTCTGAAAGTCGTTTAACAGACTAAGGAGAGTCTGAAAGTCGTTTAGCAGACTAAGGAGAGTCTGGAAGTGGTTTAGTAGACTAAGAGAGTCTGAAAGGCAGCATCATGTGGGTATCCAACTTATGACCTGTTGACAGGCGTTACAATGTTTGGGTTTCTCGAGTTCCCGAGTTCACCCAGTGGTTGTTGCTGATGCAGCCGTGCTTGGCTTACATCATGCTCTCTCCCTAATGAGACTATCGTCTCTGACACCTGGGCGGGGAAGGTTGGTTACCCCCCCCCCCCAGTACATGCGTCGTTCCCTGTGTGAGAACATTTCCATTTTTGTATGGAGCAGGCTACCCTCCGGTCCATGAGTCACCCACAGGTTTAATAACTAAGATAACAATGCTTGCCTTACACGCGCCAGCTCTCATTTTATATAGAGAGCCTACTCACAGTACCTTGCAAAATTGGATCCATGCTCTTGGTGTTAGAGGCACCTCATTTTAAAAGAGATGTTTATTTGGAGCCTTCTTTCACTGTTCGAGTTGGCTCAACTGTTTCTGATGCTTAGGACGGACAGAATTCATGGTGTGCTCCAGAGCAATATGCTGTCATGCCCGCCCTCTTTCACTTCGGTGCCTCCAGTTTATGATGACCTATGTTCATAAGCTGTAGGCATTTCTCCCCAAATCAAGCCCACACTGATGACTTTTGGTCCTCACGTGACTCTTTTCGCGCCTCACACCTCAAAAGCTATCAACCGTTTATCTCTACGTAGCTGATTTCATATCACGCAGCGAAACCGCCACAACGGTAAAACTTACAGACTTTTTATTTTGATTTTAAAGCAGCAGCCCCATGTACATTTCGATCTTCTCAGTTTTCAGAAATCCGATGGATTTGGTGCAATTCTTGAACATGTTCAGGCGGTTATTGCTGATAACACAGGAATCCGCACAGCAGTGAATGCAGAAGATTTCTAACAGGGAAAGTAATATATCAGTGAAAGTCGCCCCTAACATCGCGAGTTCAGTTGTAATCTCCACTTTCTTGCATTTAGCTTGTACTTTGATCTATAGTATAAAAATCTACGTCGTTCTCTCAGCCCTCCGTTCCATTTCTCTACCTTCTTTACTCAACATTTTGATCATACGTGATCAGAGTCTTCTCTTATAGACTTGGAGAACCGTTCTTCTCAACTCATCATCGCTGACATCCTAGAATACTGTCAGATTCTCCTATTGACAGCTCCTCCTATCGGAACTCCTCCCTTAGAAACTTGCAGCAACCTTTGCATCAAGGAATCCAGCAGAGCACAGAGACCGCCCTGCCGAGCACGTGGACATACTTCCCGTCGCAGACAATGTACATATCAGGACGATGTTGCTTAGACAAAGTTCTGCCACACGTAGGACTGCTGACGCCACGCGGGCCTCAGTCCCACACAGTCACATTATACTGACAGCGGGCCAGCCAGTCCTAGTACCGTCCCCCATAGTGCCAGACAGCTACTGGATTGAAAATATTTAAGCCTTAGGTATGACTCGGCCGGGATGCGAACACCAACCTCCCGCCTCGGAAGCGGACGCCTTAACCACTAGACCACCGAGACGGGGTGGACAGACGGACACACACACGCACGCACAACAAAAATATAGACAAGGTTCCGGAATCACAATGACAAATGGACGGTCCGACAGACGGATGTACAGAGTGAAATATCTTGCTAAAGAAAGAACTGGACAAACAGAAAAAGCGAGGAAGAAAGGGAGGGAACCGTACCGATGCAAAAAACGTTAAATGTTCTTTAACAGTGAGCGTTTCGAAGAGGATATTGTGCTGTGGACACAGCCCCAAGCTGCGCCTCGCCCAGACGATATCCTTCCGAATGTCGTAGCCGTTGATGTAAGCTGTACCAGATGTTGGTGTTAGGAAACCTGGAACACGCACAGCTTGGTGAGCTGAGAATTATAGTTTCGTATATCTCGTAAATCAAACAACTGAATGCGAGCACATGGACACAAGTGAATAACTAACAGTTCCGAGAGTGGAATGGAAACTGTAGGGATATGAAAACCTCAGGTAAATATCTAAGCAACACACACGCGCGCACACGCACATGTAATTTGGCAATATGGCGGTGATTACTTTTATTACTACGTCTGTGTGTGCAAGGGGTGCGGGTCTCAGAGCACACACACCTTACCATCCAAATCAACAGGTGAATCAAGACGAACAGATAGCTTAAAACCACTAACCGGTCAGCATAGACATGGTTGTAGTCTTGCCCGCTCCGTTGTGACCAAGCAAAACTGTGATCTGACCTTCAAACATGCTCAGAGTCAAATCTTTCACTGCCACATTCCCGTTATGGAACACCTGTGTATGATCACATCATGGCGATTAACTCTTTGAAGCAAAAGGAATATTACGTTTCCTCTCCATGTGATAATTAATAGACAATAATAACTGACAAAAAAGAAAATGTACATGATTCATGTAGATTCATGTGTAGATTTAGGGTTTAACCTGAAATAGGCATCTACTGGACAGCTTATGGTCACCAGGAGAATTTCCTCGCTATTATCAAGAAAACGTGCATATGGTTCGGAGACACAACACGTTACAATACATTTGCTAAGACCATCTTGGAAGGCACACTGGAAAGGGAAGGAGGAGAGGAAGGCAAAGGAAAAGCTGGCTTCACAACATGAACAGAATGGAAAGCTCTTGGCATTCCATCTCTCTTGCGGGTAGCAGAAGACAGACCAGAATGGCAGAGATTGTCAGAAGCTGCATCGCGCATGTCCCTTCTACGATATTCTGGGACTTCGCGGGACTAAGATGAGATGAGATGAGATCAGATTTTGTCATTGAAATTGCTGGACAATAGGCCGAAAAAAGTATTCCATCAGGCAATTGGCCAACAGATAACATGATAACGCACGACTAGCGCAGTGGTCAGAACGGAGGATTCACTGAAGGCTATTTGCCGAGTAACACGTAAGCCCAACAGAAAGTTCGGCCACAAGTTTCAACGACATTTATGCACCCTCACTTGCCACTTTAAACAATAAAATAAAATAAAATAAGGCACTACATTTTACAGACAGACAGACAGACAGACAGATAGATGGGATGGACGGACAGACAGATGGGATGGATGAACAGACTGACAGACAGATGGTATGGATGGACAGACAGACATACAGATGGGATGGATGAACAGACTGACAGACAGACGGACAGACAGATGGGATGGACGGACAGACAGACAGACAGATGGGATGGATGAACAGACAGACAGACAGACAGACAGACAGACAGATGGGATGGACGGACGGACAGACAGACAGACAGACAGACAGACAGACAGACAGACAGACAGACAGACACTACGACGACAATGTTTAATTCTGCAAAATTTTTGTTAAAAGCTATGTTCCCATGTTATGTTTCTTATAAAACAATGTAATTTGCACAGACAGAATATAAAGTGCAAATAGTATTCAGCGAAACCTCTGTCACCACACTGCACGCTCGTCTTTCTTTCTCTGTCTCTCCGTATTTGTGTGTGTGTGCGTGTGTGTGTGAGTGTGTGTTTGTTTGTGTGTGTGTGTGTGTGTGCGCGTGTGCATGTGTGTGTGAGTGCGTGCGGGCGTGCATGCAGGATTCACACATTATAAGATCACAAGTTAAAGAAAACAAAAATAAGACCCCATAGATGATACACGTATCTTTCCGAATATTTCATTAAAATCATATTGTAAAGAATACGCATATATGTATACATACATTTACTGAATTTTTCTCTCATAAATAAGATTTTCTTCATTATTTCTTTTTTAAACTAATGGGTGGATTGGTTTCATTTCGCCTTTTATCTGACTTTGTCGATGGGTGTGCAATGGAATAAATAGCTACATGGGAATTTATTTTTACCTTAACGCTTCGTTCTTATGCTCGCTCCACACGACCGCCAAGATGACGACATATGCGTAGGTGAAAACTATTATCACTTTATTACTTATGGTTTTCATAAGATTATCTCACACCACACTGTGGCAAGAGACCATCCACCGACAATCTCCCACAACAAAAGGAATAACAAGATTCCGTAATACAGTGAAAGAAAAGAGAATCTCATTTACAGAAAGCGAGTGTTTACAGAATGAATAATAATCTAGGCTCGTTAAAAGCAGATGATTCCGACTTTCTTTCTGGTCACCTAACATGCGTTTCCTGGCGTCACTTTCTTTATTATCATAAAAGTAAGACACGCATACCAGTTTCAGCTGCACACACACCGTATCCACGCATAGAATACACTTTCACCTGGTAGCTTGTACAGTTTGCACGGTGTACTGAATACGGTTTTTTTTTTTCAAATAGGGCGCCCCTTTCTGTTGTCCTGGAAGGCTGACGTCAGAAGGTGCTCATGGCTGCTCCTTGCTAGAACCGCTAGCGTAGAGATTTCCCACAAAAGAGGAACATGTGCCAAGAGTCGCACACCATTCTTGAAAGATCCAGTACCCTCACAGATTTTCTTGCACTGTGGCAACTGGCTTGGTGTAACAATATGCGTGTCCTCGGTAGGTAACAGAGATGCTAGTTAGGTGTATTGTTAGAGTATAGTTTTGGAGAGGATATGGGGCATATGACAGGTCTGGGAAGTACGCTTAACATAGAGCAAGAAAGACACTAGAGAGGCCAGACATTAATTTTAGCCGCCCAGCACTCAGTTAACCAAAAACACAGAAGCTTTAGTCCCAAACAAGCACTGTCCACGAGGGCCACAGAGTGCGCATATGCCACTCACAATCACACCTGTAGATCGTAGGAATCCAACATAGAACACTTAGGTTAGGTATACCCTGGTGGGGATAGACACGAGGCGAGAGATAGGGGAATGGAGACATGGACAGATAGAGGGACCGACTGATGAAGGTATGCAGGTCGACGAAATGGCGGGATAGAAAGCTGAGATTTTGTGTTTCGTGATTGAACTGCAGAGTTCTAGATTGTTGTGTGTTGGAGAAGGGAGGCCTAATGGTCGATTGTGCAGAGTATGGCCAATAAAAGAACTAAACGGCAAAGAACTTGTGGTATTCTCTATGCCAGCAGTGACTGAGACGTTCACGCTACATGTTTCTTCGTGGTGCCGTGACCCGTCCGGTGGGTTTCGCTCCTCTCAACGCTCTGGAGGTCCTCCACTAACTCCACTAACTACTATCAACGGTCCTTGTGGTCACGACTTCACTACTTCACCGCCCACTCCGCCTCAAGCTCTCCGCTGTCATTCCGCGCGACTGCCGCCACCCCCCCCCCCACCAGATGTGTCACCACTGCACGAATGCGTCGCTGTTCGCCGCCTCCTGTTTCTGCTCCCTCCACTGCCACCCCCCCCCCAACCGCCGGCTTTTACCGCTGCGGTGTTCGAGAGGCTCTTCGCTATCTGCTGTAGATGCCACCTCCACCGCCTGCGTCCCCCGCTGAACCCGCCACCAACCCGCGCGTTCTGTCAGCTGATCACACAACACTTCCAGCACAGGACGCAGTTCCCATAGATGTTGCACACTGCACTCTTGTGAACTTTTGCGGGGCCTGCTGGACATACGACCGTCTGCCCGCTGATTTCGGTCTTGCCCTATTGTGGTATCGTATTGTTGTTGTTGTTGTTGTATTTTGGGGGTGCACATCTATATCTTTTTGGCCATGTAGCGTTGTCCATTTTGTTGTTGTTGTTGAATTGTACGTTTCAGATATTTTGCTCGCCTAGGATTGTGGCGGGGATAAATTTTTAGTGGGCCTTTTGTTTTTATTGTATGTCAGCGGTAGTCGTAGAACAGCTGACTGGGTCGGCCTGGGAATGTTTTGGTTAATATGACCAGTTGCTGCCTTTTGTTTACGGTAAATTTTATTCTCAAACAGGACACATGGACTTGTATTAATATGCGTGTCGTTTTTATGTCCCCGTCATTGCTGTTTGTCTTGCGCTGTTTGATGCCCCTTGTGAAGGGCAGAGTATTTTGGGTTAAGTTTTCTAATTTGGTGTCACTGTCTTCTTCAATCCTTTTGCTCCACCGGGGGAACACAGGGCCTCATCTGCTCCTCCATCCTTGCTTACTACGCTGCCCAGGTAGACAAACTTGTCCACGTCATTGATGTCAACTCCTTGCAGTTGGATTTGGTCTTGCTGCTGATTGTTAATCCTCATGGTTTCTGTTTTATTGGTGTTGATCTTGAGGCCAGTTTTTGTGGCTTCCTCTGAAAGACGCGCGAGTTTCTGCTGTGCATCTTGTTGTCTGTGCGACAGGAGGCTGACGTCGTCTGCAAAGTCTAGGTCCTCCAGGATTTTAGTGAAGGACCGGCGGATTCCTGTGTTGGCATTTTGTGTAGAGCTCTTCATAATCCAGTCTACTACCAGCAGGAAGATGGTTGGTGACAACATGCAGCCCGCCTCACCCCGTCCGCACTTCAAAAGGCTCTGTCATTTTTCCTTTATGCACAACCTGGCATGTGGAGTTGTTGTAAAGTTGTTTGATAATGAAGATGAACTTTGGTGGTTTCCCATAATGTGCCATAAGTTTCCAGAAGAACTCTCTATCTACACTGTCAAAGGCCTTCTCAAAGTCTACAAAGATTGTGTAAAGTGGAGACTGCCATTCCAGTGACTGTTCTATGATGATGCGCAATGTTGCAATGTGGTCCATGCAAGATTTGTCCTGCCTGAAGCCTGCTTGCTCATCTCGCAGTCGTTTGTCTAGAGCCTCCCTCAGTCTCAGCAGCATGATTCGTGTGAGTACCTTGCTAGGTACAGACAGGAGCATGATGCCTCGTCAGTTGTTGCAGTTGGAGAGGTCGCCTTTCTTGGGAAGTTTTACCAGATGCCCGTTCCTCCACTCTTTTGGCACGCTTTCCTGCTCCCAGACTTTCTGAAGCAGAGGGTATAGCATATTCGTGGTTGTTATGACGTCAGCTCTTAGGGCTTCAGGTGGGATACCATCTGGACCTGCTGCTTTCCCAGCCTAGATTTCTTTTACTGCTGTGATGATCTCGACTCTGCTGGGTGGGTTGGTGTTGATGTCCAAAAGGCTGTCTGCTGGTGGGATGAGTGGAGGCTGCTCTGGGGGTGGCCTGTTGAGGACTTCTGCAAGGTGCTCGACCCATCTAGTTCGTTCTTGGCCTTCGTTGGTGATGGTACGGCTTTCCTTGTCCTTTGTTGCACATGATGGCTGTTTGCTCTTGCCTGCGAGAGTTCTGGTGATCTCATACAATCGCTTCATGTCCCGTTTCCCAGCTGCTGTTACTGCCTCCTCTGTAAGGTCGTGGATGAATATCCGCTTGTCCGCTCTACAGCTCTTTTTCACCATCCGATTTGTCTCCCAGTACTGTGCTTGGAGATCCATCTTCTCCTGATGATTTTGACAGTTATTCATCTTCTGTTTGAGTTGTTTTCTTTCAGTCACAAGATCCCATGTGCCCGGTGTCAGCCGTTCCTTGTGCTTTCTGTTCTTTTTCCCCAGGAGTTCTTGGCAGGTGTCCCTCCAGACTTTCTTCAGCTCCAGCCAGTGGTCTTCCACCGTCTCTTTCTCCAGCTCTGATAGTGCCTCTGTGGTCTGGTATTTTTTCTGTTCGTGCTTGCCAGTCCACCGGGGAAGATTGTTGTGTCTAACTGGTCACGTGATCTTTTCGCGTTGACGGCTAGTCTTGCCCTCGGTTCTTCACACTGTGTTGAGTAACGGGGTTGCGATTTGTGGGTTTTGTGTAGTGATAGTTTTGTGAATGGGATGCTGCCGTATTGTGCGGGGTTCGCACTGGTTAAGCATTTCCTTTTTATGTACTGAGGCGCTGGTACCTCAGAGTCGGAGGTTCTCGCATTGTCGAGGGGTGCGGTTAATGCCTGCCGAACAGGAGCTTATGTTTCGGCGCCTCCGTGTATGCGTTCGGCTGTAGGGATGCCCATAGAGTGTTTGGGACTCAGCCCTGCTGTACAGCTCGCGAGCACACATGGACTGTCAGCCATTGGCTTGTTGATAGATCGTGAACCAGCCGGAACGCTGTCCAATCTGCCTATTGTGTCATGTCTTGTCTTGGTGTTGAATTGTACTAGTTATTGGGTTTTCTTTGTCCCGAACACATATTCGTTTTGCGTTTTGTATAGTGCTCTTGAGTTTCTTTCTTTCTTTTTTTACTTTTGCGTTTTACGACCGACCTTTCCAGGACTAGCCACTGCTAGGGGTGATACGGTGGCCTGACACTGCACTGAACATTAATTCTACGGCGAGCCCCGCTAATAACTGGTAGGCAATTGGCTGCCTACGATTAACAGTTGCTGGGCTAGTTGTATGACCGGAAAACCCAGGGTCAGTGACCAGATCGCTGTATGGTTGACAGGGGACTCGAGGCTAATGACAAAAGTGCTCAGCTCGAGTAACCACAAACATCGTCACAAGTCTGCCCGGTCAGCGTCCAACGCCAAGGTCAGCACCTAACTGGCGCCACCCGTTAGATTGCCTGGCGTGCCGATTTTCTGCATTTAAGCAGGCCGTGCCTGCGACATAGGGTGAGACATGGAGGAGAACGCCTTAGCATAAGGGGGAAAGGATGAGACACACGGCAGAGGGAAGGAAGGTTTAGGTAATGCTATGATGAAAAGTTATGGGAGCTCACGAAACCCTTCTTGGGTGAGCTCCTTCGAGAAAAAGACTGGAGGAGAGAGAACGAAAGAAGCCTTAGAGAAGACTATGATGGAAATTATGCAATAAAAACACTTTTTCGTCGGCCTCGTGTCGGTTGTCGAGGAGCGTGCACCCCGCTGAGATGACGCAACATAAATTAGCTGAGGTCAAGAGTGTTTGTGTTCACAGCAAGCTGATATTAGAAACAGTTCGCATTGTGCTTCATTCTTTCGAAACTGTGTCTTAAAAAAGATTGCAATAAAACACCCTGAATACCCACACCTTTCTGTCACTGGTCACATAAACTAAAAAGCATTCTTGTCAAATAGTAAGGGATCACTTGTATTCTTACTTGCCTTACGACTTGCACGTGATATCTCACACAGCGTGTAGTGCAGTTGCGTTTGCAACATGTTTAATGTATGTGGTACTAATGAGCAGAAAAAGCAGGGTTGGAAAGAATAAGACGAAGTGACGCGCTTACCTTCTTCAGGTGTAGCATTCTTATTCCCACAGGTAGACCAGAGGGGTCACGCTCAAAATAGGTGCTGTCATAGTTAGTATCCTCTATCTCCTCAGGAAAATAGGACGGCTGTTTGGTGTCTTTGCGCCAGTACGAACGCTGTAAATGATAATGAACCCGGAGAGTCAGGGACTGCTGATTTCGTTTCGTCACTACTAATTCGATCCCCGTTGTAGATATTACTTTAATTTCAATAAACCTGCCTCCGTTATTTAGTCTACTGCAGTACAGAATCATAGTACAAACAGCAAGTGAAAACTCTAATTCATTGGAACCAATCAAATGGCGACCTGTATTTCGGATGTGAAAAAATCGAATGCAATCAAATGGCGAGCTCTATTTCGGAGGTCTTTCTGGGGGCGGGGGGACGGAAGAAGAGAGGGATGTTTCGGGACGAAGTGGGTTAGGCGAATGGTGAGAGTTATACATGGGTGGGAGGTTAAAGGCCGTCTTGATCTGCCAAAAGGACACAAGAGCACACTGCAACAGAAGCATAGTTATGTCGCCATACCTTCGTATGCGATAGCTTCACAAAGTGTTTCCAAAGTGTTTCCTGTCTTAACTATCAATTTCATACTAATCTGTGTCCAGCCGAGCTAGTTTACGAAGATGGAGTCGTGATATCAGTTAATGAGAAACTTGTTTTAGCTGATTATAGTACTATCGTTCATGAAGGAAGAAAAGCATGAGAAACCGACAGGTAAGCCTACTAAATGTCTTGGCAGGAAAGCTTGATATATGCTGCCCAAATTAAATACAAATTAGTAAAGTGTGTTAATAATAACCCCAACAAAGTACTGGCAGCGCTAGACACAACCGTATGCTGACGTATGCAATCAAGGGAGCCTACCGTACCCAAACACGTAGCAAAGAGAGAGTCGAAAGTAAGGAACGTGGCAGATCTTTGTTGGGGTTGTCGTTTGACGATTTATAGCGCTCTGTCCTCATTTGTTCTTGTTTGATTATATTGTGTTAATAATAGTAAAATACCAGCTTCTTTTACGTACGATACCCATACACTGCACTGGCAATAAAAACACCAAATTGTTTATCTTTGAAAAACAGTTTGAAGTGCTACTTTTCCCCAGTTCAACCATTAAAATTTACATATATTTTGAACTAAAACTAATATATTTATATTTATAAATCAAGTTAATGACAGTGTCAGTTGTTTGGCATCGAAATATTAACCCTTCGCATTTTTTCAGACTGGTTCGAATTAATGCACAGTCTTCACACGAGGAAACCCGCATGGATAGATGCGTTATTTCATGGATCTCTGAACATATTTCCTGATCAATATTAGGAATGTTTAAAAAGGTATGTTTCGGTTAGTTGACAGAAACACATTCGTAGTTACTGTGATCCCCTCCCTCACCTTGTCCTTGACTATCTGCCCTTCCATAATTATCTGGGTCAACCAATCGGAATGAAGCAATGACCTATCGGCCTGGGACTTGGGTGAGTGCCATGATCTTCCGGGAAATTGGAACGTTTTCGGCGGTGACCCGGAAAGATTGACTGGTTCCAGGGTGTTTTTTAACAATATTTTTTTTATCTTCTTGTAAACAGTCATCAATGAAACCTGTGAAGACGGCTGAACAGCTGTCACAATATACAAGTACAATGCACAATACATGATACGCATGCGAAGGGTCGTGACACAACTGAAGACTACCTATTCGTGGATGCTATGATATGACCACGTTTGATTTGGTTTTTATTAACGTCCCGTTGCAAACTATGTGCATGGCAGGACGGTGTTTGAGACAAGTTTAGGTGCTGCCATCCGACCTCCTCCCTAGGAAGCGGACGGCTAAGACTACAGAGGCCACGTATTTAATTTTGTTTGTATTTATTTATTTTTCATTACAACAGCACGTGAGATACCTTTGTCTTACATGGGACCTCCTTTGCCTCACGTAGAAGTTAGAACTGGTTTGGTATAGCACTGTTTAAGACAGAA
Organism: Lanistes nyassanus; assembly: GCA_004794575.1. Taxonomy (NCBI): domain Eukaryota; kingdom Metazoa; phylum Mollusca; class Gastropoda; order Architaenioglossa; family Ampullariidae; genus Lanistes; species Lanistes nyassanus. The sequence continues at coordinate 717,911 of SMGT01013140.1, read as the reverse complement.
TAGAACATATTTTTCCATTTATTGAAAGAGAATCTAAAAAGGTAAACGTTCCCTCATTATGACTCGTTGTACGAGAGACTGAAAGGGTAAATTTGTCCGAAAGTTGCTAACCTGAAAAGGAAAGTTCCACGGCTGAGGAACACCATATTCTCCGGGATAGACTTTGTCTATGTACCAGGCGAGAACAAAGAAGATGACGGAGTCGGCCAACAGCATTATTAGCACTTGGTAAAGAGCAATGTTGTCCTCGGGAACAGCGGGACTGGCGACGTTGCTCCATCTTGCCCCATTCCCTGTGGATTTAACAAGCGAGCGAAAGTCTTTATTCTAAACCCTATTTGTTCCACTCTATGTGTTTATTTAATAAATGTAGCCCTGTATGCAACAAAACCAAATAGCTGACTTATTCTAGAATAAGCTCCTTAAATTTCCCATGCACGAAAACGGAATAGCTTATTGTTCTTCGTTATTTAGTAATGTTGTTTGGTCGTCCCAGGAGCGAGTAGCTTATTCCAAGTTCACCGAAACAGAGTTTTCAGAGACAAAAAACAAACAAATGAAAACTGAAAAACGTTTGAAGATTTAGATTTTTACCTGCCTACCCCCCTGCATCTCACCGAGAGTATTACCCACTATTCTTAGAATTGCAGGTTTTTGGGCCTTCGTATGGGCCAATGACTTTCCTCTTGTTCTGTACTGCATTATTGGTGATGTGGTATTTGTAGATACTTGTACTTTCTTGTGACATCTCGGTTTTATGACTTAAATTTTTCTCTGTAGGTCATCTGTCAAGACCCACGTCTCACAATAATAGAGAAAGATGGATGCATGCAGCAGTCTTGGAACTGAAGGTGATTTGCTGTCGTCCCAGATTGAATGTATGTGGAAGTCCATCTGGATTTACACTTTACAGCTTCCAAAAATGCTGTGAGTGGACAGATAAACAACATCCCTATCTAAACAGGATTTGTGCCACTGTACAGTTCAATCAAGACGTTTTTGGTCCCCTTGTAGTTGGAAGTAATAGGCAGACTTCCTGTTGGTCAGTTCCTCCTTGCTGTATCCCTTCTCAAGAAACTTGCTGGAACACAGGTACACCTACAACATCTTTCACTTGCATTACAGCAGCTCATGTGGCATCCATTCTATCTGTCTGTAGGCTTGGGAGGTCATGGGATTGATGGACAATGAAAGCACTGATTCAATCAGTCGTTGCAATAGGAGGAAATCGGCTGATGAAATACTGAAGTTGGTCTTCAGTCACTTCCATTTGCATGTTAATATCTGCATCCTCATTATTCTTCTACTATAAGTAGGTATGACAAGAAAGAAAGCCGGGAGTCGTTCTGTACTAGGAGCCTAGATTATTATTCATTCTGTAATAATAATCTCATTTTCTTTCACTGTATTATGGAGTCTGTGATTCCTTTTGTTGTGGGGAGAATGTAGGTGCGTGGGGGCTGTGAGAAAATCCTATGAAACTCATAATTAATACAGCGGTAATAGTTTCCACCTACGCATATGTCGTCCTCTTAACGACGGTCGTGTGGAGCGAGCATAAGAGCGACGCGTTAAGGTAAAAGTAAACTCCCACGAGACGACGCTTGCCTTGCCTTCAGCAATTCTTCATCCATGTGTGATGGGTGGCAGCCATCACGGAGACGGTTTTGGCCACAACGCTCACAGCCACAGCGGACGCCGGGGGCAGTGCCTGGGTCGAGTACTGCCAGCGAACTGTGGCTGTGACGCGCTGTGTCATCTGACCGCGTGCTGTGCTAGGCTCACTCTCTTTAAACGCTTCTATACTCTTTTAGAATAACTATACACATTAACAACTAACATCTTCGTATTCTACTCGATATGCTCTTTCTTTAGATAGTAAACTTAACAACCGTTTTTATAGATTAGGTTAGTTTGTAGGCTAATTTCTTATCCTTTTCTATTCAAATTAGCTAGGTAAACTGCCTTTTAACGTAATTATCTTTATTTCCTGCTCACTCTACTTAACTTTCCTTAACACTAACAGGAAGAGGAGAGCGCGCTCTATTTATCACATATTTTCGATGTTTTCTAAATATATTCGTAGGTCTGTTATTTTGAGATTTGTGCGCGTGAAGAGCACAAAGTGTGCTGCGCGCCGAACTTTCACCCGCTAGCTTCTGGTGTAACTGGCAATGCTTCCCTCGCGGCCCGCGTACACCTTGTAAAAGCCGGACAATGCAAGGCCTCAGAGTAGTGGTGAAGCCAGAGGAGAGACAGTACTGGCAATGTAACGCACCACGAGAGCCGAGACTGGACAGTAGAGGCAGGGAGGTGGGCTGAAGGGAATGTGCGCAGCAGCAGCGGTGGCCTCGAATAAAACGTAGAAGGCCTCTGTGACAAAGTATTTTCCTTGGTTTGGAGTGAGAGAGAGAGAGAGAAAGTTACAGGAGCGAACCCGCTCCATCACACATGGGTAACTCGTTGATGTATGTAATATTATGTCGCGTTGAGACGTCACGGCACCAGTAAGAGCAGGTAGCATTATGCAGGGCCGGTCATCAGCACCACGAATGCAGAAGTCCACACATATTTGGTTTGTAATCCAGTACTTTTTATTTGTCATATCCCGAGCAACTGTCTCTATATGCCCAGCACTGTAACTCCGGCCAGTCCATCTTCCCAAACGATCAAAAGCACAAAAGCCCAAAAAGCCAAGACGAACCACCAAACTTTACAAACTCAGTTGATATCCATAGTTCTCAGACTATCCTGCTTCATCAGTCTGTCTACTACTACCTCTATTAATTCCCACTAACATTTATATACCTATGTATTCACTGTTAACTTCCCACGCTCTGTACGTGCAGATGTGCGTGTGACTGGCATGTGGACCGTGCATGTTGGGATGTACAGCTTCTATGTTTATGGTTCATGTTGTCTCTGTAGGGAGTTACATGAGTGCGGGACGGCTATTGTCTGACCTATCAGTTGTGTCCGTCCTGCAGTGCGTGATCTGTATAAGATTTGCTGCACCTATTTTATAGTCTACTTCTAAATAACCTGATGTAGAAAGACTTGCTTTTTCTGAAAGAACTCAACAATCCTCTCCGCAGTTGCTCTTCTTCCTTCTTGGACAAAAGAGTTAAGTTTCGTTTCAGCGTTCAAGACCACTTTGTCTCTCTGATTTTCAGATTTTTGAACGTCGATGTCCATGACAGATTTCTCTTTTCCATCTTTTCCCACAGCTAAGACTGCTGGTTTCACAAACTTTCTCGAAAGTGTTTTCATGATTTGACATCTCCTCAGGACTTGAATCTGGGGCTGCTCTGCCTGAAGCTTCTGGTTTAGCATATCAAATAGACTGATAGCATTTATCAGATACGTGCAGTAGGCCCTGTTCGTATAAGGTTTGAAGAAAGTTTTTAAGCGACTTTGCCTGGACTGTGCTGCTGATATTTGCTTGAAGATGACACATCCCTCTTGAAACATTCACTGAGTGCATCCCAGAACTGTAGTGGGCGATATTTGTAAGTCTCTCTCACTCTCTCACACACCACACACATTGATTGTTGTAACATACTAACAGGTCGAAACAAGAAATCGCCACTACCCACTGACGTTCCTGTCACACAGCTACCCGAGGCCTTCTCTCAGTACTTCCTCCGCAAAGTCGCGGATATTCGAGCTGAGCTGGACGAGATGGTGCTACACTGTGGACCTCCAGGCCTTGCTGACAACCTGCCATCTTGTCCATTTCAATCTCTCCAGCCCATATCTCAGTCAGACCTCAAGGCTGTGATATTAAAATCTAAACCTACTACCTTCCCTCTGGACCCCATACCAACCCACCTTCTCCTTGACTACCTGGATGTTCTGCTCCCAACTCTCACTCAGATCGTAAACGACAGTCTGTCATCAGGAGTCTTTCCATAGCTATTCAAGGCTGCACTAGTCAAGCCTCTCCTCAAGAAACCCACCCTTGACGCAAACAGCCTCAAGAACTACCGTCCAGTTTCCAACCTGCCCTTCCTCTCAAAAGTGGTTGAAAGGGTCGTTCTAAATCAACTTCTCGCCTACCTCAACTCAAATGACCTTATCTCTCACTCCCAGTCAGCATATCGGCCATTCCACAGCGCGAAAACAGCTCTGACTAGAGTTGTCAACGACATTTTGTCTGCTCTGGATGGAGGTGAAGTGTCTTTTCTGACCCTCCTTGATCTTTCTGCAGCGTTTGATACGATCGACCATACCATCCTCCTCAATCGTCTCCATGATGTATACGGCATCTGTGGGTCGGCGCTGGCGTGGTTCCAGTCCTACCTCTCTGGTAGAACTCAGTCTGTACTTGTCGCTGACCAGTTGTCACTCCCATTAGCATTGTCTCTCGGAGTCCCTCAGGGATCTATCCTGGGGCCTATCCTTTTCATCCTATACATCAAACTACTTTCATCACTCATTCATGCTCACACGGTCTCCACCCAGTCCTATGCAGACGACACCCAATTATACAGTTCTTGTCCTTCAGCCGATGTACATGCCAGCCTCATGACCAAGCAGACTTGCATATCCGGTGTCAAAGCATGGATGGTTCACAACAGACTAAAGTTGAATGACGAAAAAACAGAGGCTCTTCTCTTCAGTAAAAGAAATACTGGAGTGACAGAATATCCCACAGCAGTTCGAGTTGGTGATGTCGACATCCCTTTCGCCGACTCTGCAAGAAACCTCGGTGTTATTATTACCTCTAACATGACACTTGACAAACACATTTCCAACATCTGCAGATCCGCTTATTGTGAACTCAGAAAAATCAGCAGCTTCCGTCACCTTCTGTCCGATCAGGTTGCAAACACATTTGTATGTGCCTACGTTCTGTCTAAAATCGACTACTGCAATTCCTTGCTAGCCGGCTGTCCTCTGTATCTTCTACAGAAGTTACAGAAACTTCAAAACTCGGCCGCTCGCCTTGTCCTGAAAGCGCGCAAAACAGACCATCCCACACCTCTCCTCCGCACTCTGCACTGGCTCCCCATTCAGGCTCGCATCGAGTGCAAGTTGTCTACTCTCTGTTTCAATTTCTTCACCGGTGCACACCCCAGCTACTTTTCAGAACTTCTTACAATCTACACTCCAGTGAGACAGCTCCGCTCCTCTTCCGACGATCGCATTCTCTCAGTACCCCGCATCAGGACAAAAACATATGGACAGCGCATGTTCACCTTCTCGGCATCCACCCAATGGAACTCACTTCCCCACAACATTCGCCACTCCCCATTACTACAGACTTTCAAACGAAACTTAAAAACTTTTCTTTTCCGCAAGTGTGTGTGTGTTTCGTTATTTTCACTATGTGCCTCGTCCGCGCGAAGTGTGCATGTAATGTGTTCTCGCGCGTTACAAATTCCACAATTATTATTATTATTAACTGTAAACTGGATGACGAAATATCACAAAAAGAAATATATGATGCAATAAGAAGTATGAAAAAAGTAAAGCGCCAGGTCCTGATGTTCTGGCCTCTGATTTCTTCCTCCACTGATTGTGAAATTTTTGCAACCGTTTTTCAATAATAAGGTAGATAATTATAGGGGTATGTCATTGTTAAAGGTTAATAGTAAACTGTATAGTGGAGATCAAACAAATACTGTGAAGAGAACGAATGTATCCACGAAGCCTAGGCTGGTTTTCGTAAAGGTAATAGTACGACAGACAATATATTCTCCCTACAGTCTCTTGTCTACAAATACCTGACTAAACAGGTTAAAGTTAGGTTTTAATTGTCGACGTCCCAACACTGCTGAACAAACTGAATGGAAAAAGTAAAGAAATCCACCTGGCTAAGAGACAGTGGTCCTTTTCCAGACATCCGCGTCTGAAAAATAAATTCTAGTCCTGGATAGCTCGGCAGGATTTAGCACTATTACCATTAGTATATTTTTACCATAGGACCTTTACCTAAAGGACAGAATCTACCCTTCCCTTTCATCCCTCGACCTCTTTTTCATAATGTCTATAGGTTTATGACTAGAATAATCTAAAAACAATGCTACACACTCGGTAAAGACCATTTTACCTATGTCTTCGTGTGAGCTGATGACTGCTGTTCCAAACGCCATGGCGGTGTTGAACAGAAGACAAGAACTCAATTTTTGCCCTGTTGTCTTGCTCTGGTCTCTTTCATTCCACATGAAGTAGGGCATGTGCGCCAGAAAAAAACAAATTCCTGTCACCAGGGTCCCAGCGTTGGCTGCAGTGGAAGAAAATAACTTTGGCAAGTTTCATACCATTAAACTTCTGTATATACATTTGCTTTTTTAAGTTTTTGGCCTGTAGCCACTGTTAAATTGTCATGTGTGTCCAGAACGTGTGACATCACATACGTCTCCGTCGGTTATATATCTGAATTTAATCCACGGATCTTTATTATTGGCATTAAAATTCTTTCCCAAAACTTGAATAAGGATGAGCCCCTAATCACAACAAGAGAGAAACACAATGAAAACAGATACAAATACGGAGACTCACCATTATTGACCAGAGTGGCGGAGAAGAACGTGAATGCGATGACGGACATGGAGTAGCACAGATAAAATACGAAGATTAGCGAGCGCTCACTGTTGGGCAGCACAGCTCTATACCCAGCTATGGGGAAGCACATTAAAACTGTATTTATCGCGCTTGCCAGCAGCAGACGGAAAAAGAAATCCAGAAACCAGGACATCCAGATAGCTTCCTCAGTCATTCCCATCAATTTCATGGCCTCCTGACAAAGGGAAACAATTTTGTAAACAATGGAGCGGGGGAGCTGTTTTGTCTTATTCTAGTGCTTTTTCTCTGTGCGCTATCAGGCTGTCTCTTGCTCTTGTGCTCTACGAATAGTTTAAATATGACTCATAATTTCATGCAGTCTGTCAAATTTTATACTTGATTGCTTTTCTCTCTTGATGCACTATCAGTCTATCTCTGTACAACTCAGGTCATGATATGATCACTCGAAGGCCGGTAGTCAGACGAAGAGATTTTTAAACTTATACATCAGCAAGAAGTTGGCCGACTGCAGTTTTCACGTTATATCAAAGACATAGCATCGACTGGTTTAATGGGACATGCATAAAATGAAGCGACACAAACTTGAGTTAAAGGCTCGTCACGTCAAATCCGCATCACTATGACAAGTTAAAGTCTGTAATAATTTGAGCCATTTACTGGTAATTTTAACAGAGAATTTTTACCTGTAGCTTATTCCATCATAGGTATACATGCCTGACGTAAATCGGAAACTACTTCACTTCTGACCGATGTTCGACTACGGATGCTTACGCATCTTGGTCCACTCATGTGTCCACGCCCCTTCGTTGTGCGAAAAAAAAACCAACAGTGTGTCGACTTTGGAACAGTTATTTTATTTATTTTCAGCAGCAGTTCTCATTGGTGGGCTGATTTCAGGGTGGAGATCACGTTTACTTTCATCTACCTGATTTCTGTGTTTTATCGACTGGCTTTAACCGCAATTAAATTGCAACGAAATGACTGATTTACAACATCGGTTGAAAGTTTTCTTCATTTTGCAAAGCTTGGGGCTTAATTACTCGTTAACATTAAATTTTTAAGATGAAAAAGTTGATTATTCTCGGCATAGCGCTTAGTGAAACAAGATATATATCTGTTACAGGTCTTTTGATTTGTTTTGGATAAAAAGTTTCACGGAAATCGATATTTTAAAGCAATTACAAAATATTTAAATATTTTGGAGCAGTGGAACTCATGAGCATGCGTGAATATTTGTATGCGCATAAGCACACAAGTGCGTGTTTTCGGATAACATTTTTATACTGGCTTCTACTGTGTGGTTGTGATGTACCATTAAGTCGGTAAGTGACAATGATTTGAAAGGCTAGAGGTTTGTGAAAGTGGCGTCATTTGTGGGTTAAAAAATCTGTAATAGACATTAGTTGTGAAGCACGCCCAGAAGACAAAAGTAACATCATAAAAAAGTATATATATATATATGTAAATTTCTACCATGAGGTGAATTGATAATATCTAGGAGATGATCACATTTTTATTCGCCTTCTCTTAAAAATAGATGCTGTACATAATTATTACAAAATATGACATGAACATTGAAATAGGATTAAGAGGAAAGAAAATGATGGGTTCTAATCATCATTCAGAAAATACCTTCAGCTGATTCTCCTTTTCCAAGACAATGTTCCTACACATAGCGATGGCACTCAGCATCAAGGACAGCATGGTGACCGTAGGAAGCACTCGACGCACTGCAAGAGCAATTGGATCGTCGAAGTAGGGTGGGAAGGTCATTCTTTGTATAAATTCACCAGAAACAGGAAGAAAAGAACTTGGCTGCCAAGCCTTTGTGATGGCCTTGCCTACTGTCTTTTGCATATACAGGAAACCTGTCAAATAATCTGCAAAAACCACGATAATGTCTTATGTTAGTAAAAATAAAGAAAACCCTGTGTTGAGAGGATGATCTTTAAGACTGTGACGGGGATGATGTTGGTAGTGGCATTGATGAGGATTGGTGGTGGTGATAAAAACGATTACGGCAGAGGGGTTGAAGTTGCTGGGCTACGACGACAGTGTTGACGAATGATCCTTACACAAATTTTCTCTGTCTTCAGGCGAGGAGCTCCTTGTAAAAGGAAAGGCGTATTTTGTTTTCCAGAATTTAGCTTTGTATGCCCGGGGTCGGATCTTGTAGGTCACTTTAGCTGGCCAGGCGGTAGTGGAGGCATCAACATCAAAAACAAGGCCGAGGGAGATGAGTTTAGATCGGTTCTCGTCTTCGCGATAATAGCTCAATAGGCCGGACTCGGACGGGAAACCCAAGAATTTCGCTGCAAAAGCAACAAACAAAAGCACATAAACTTTTAGTATCATTCTATGGCTGCAATTTCCAACTTTATTTTGACACAGGAGGGCGCTGAATAGGAATTACTTGAGCAGTCGTTGAGGTAAAGGAGTGATGGCGAGGGCATGGATTTTGCAAAAATGAAGCCTATGACTTAGGATTGTCGTTTTTATCACATCTCACCTGATACTTGATAAAATCGGCGTCCAATAGCAGTCAGTGAACTACTGTTACTACAATGCACACCGGAGCTAGTACATTGGTAGCCCAGACACTACTTTTAAGGAGCGAGGAATTATGAATTATTTTCAGCTACCAAAAATAAATAAATAAATAAATAAAAAGTAATAATCTCGTGATTATCTTATCAGCCCCATTGACATGGAATGTGTTAAAATTACACTTAGGTACAGGAATACTAAAGCTTACAAGTTCTTATTCCACTCCATCTGCACTCTCTTTTGAAAGTAAATTCGACAAAATCACTATAGACTAGATCAGTTGCTAGACAGATTCATCAACTTTACTGGTTGGTCTTAATTATTAAAAGTGTATTTCAGTGCAATTAACTCTCACGTCCTTCTGCTTTGCTAAACTATGACAGGAAGAGCAAAACGCACTTAATATGACATCTATTTCCGCTAGCTTTATGCGCATTGATTTTTATTGAATTTCTTGTGTCCAAAACAAAACACATTGTGTACGCTGCTGCACTTCTATCGACTTGGTGCTGCTACTACCTGGCAGTTTCCCCGTCGAGACCCTCTTTCGTCCAATGAAATAAGCGAGAAATAAGCTGCTACATGTCAGCCAAGCTAGCATCAGAAGCAGCGGCCTACAATAAACTCCAGTTAATCTTAAGGGGCCATATTTTGAAAGCCTCCCCACCATCACAAAACATCAAAGAAAGCTGCCAACCCGTTGATGTTAACAAAACATTACCTCTTATTTTGTCCGCCTCGAGCATGTCTCTGACATCAGCTATGAGCGAGTCCACCAACTGTGTGTTGGGTGCGTACAGCAGAAGAGATTCATTCTGGTTCTCTGGTAGCAGTCCTTCGGCCGCCATCGGCCCTATGCTCAAAGGAGAATAAACTGTCACCTGTGCATGACTCTTTGCGTCGGAAAACTAGGCACAGAACAACATGTAGGATCATCACAAAAGCTCTCGACAATAGTGGTCATGAGGTTTTGTGTTTGCAGAACCTTTCACGTATAATGCTGTGAATCATCTATCCACAATAATTAGATAATAAGACGTCCTACCAAATTAAGTGTGTAAAGCCCAAATCTCATTTGCATAAAAATTGAAGCTGCTCGTAAGAAGGAAGTTTTCAATCAGTTTGAGGACGTGGAGATTTCTGTTCTGTTTCTAAAATCAAAGTCAAATCCTGGGATCTTAGCCTGCAGTAAAATATTCGACCATTTAAGAATAACCGTTTGGTATTTTACACGACAACCTATCTTGGGTGCTGCAAAGAAGTCGACAGTTGGATTCTTCCTGCCTGTAACACTTTTTTTTTACTTGTGCATTGGTTTACGTCTTCATGTGACTTTCCGTATTTGTGGTCAACAGACAACTTTGTCAAACTTCAGAATGAAAAATTGTCGGGAACTCCTTATTGGATTTTCATAGTTTTATATATTAAAAATCAGCACTCGATATCGACATTTCATAGATATATTATACGTGTATACTAATCCTCTAGTAAAAAAACGCCTTTATCTTATAAGTATAAATGTCAACATGTGTTGTGTGTGAGAGAGAAAGAGAGAGAGAAAAAAGGAGAAAAAGAGAGAAAGAGAAAGACATACAATTAAATTATAAGGGACAAATAAGGAAATTCTGGAGAAAGCTTTTAAATTCGAAAACCAAAAATCAAATCTTTTCATTGTAAATTCTTAAGTGAACTGGTAAGAAGTTTGGCTAGATTTCCTATATTTATTCGAAGCACTAAAACTGTGCTCCCCACATTTTCGATAAGTGACTAGTCGTGCGTATTGCTGTCCATACATAAGTTGTAAATATCTTATAAATGTTTATACATCGCTTTAACAAGGGTGCAAAATTCCGCATTTCTGATGTTGTGTGGCTTGATGTGGCCACATCTTGGGAAAAGGTGGAGGGAGATTGGGGAAATTTGTATTGCATGTCACACTTCAATCAAGATTGTTGGGACTTAAGCTAACGCACTGTGAGCACAGCGTATCCTGTTCTACTAAAGTGGATATAGGTTGCCTACGTACTGGCTCAAAGTAACCGAGGTTTATTAAATCTAGAAGTGATTGTTTTGCTGAATAAACGGATCACATTTTTTCTAAAATAAAGTACAATGTAGTCATAAACAAGTAAAACGGGAAAAGTGATTTTGCATTGGTGAAGATAGATTTGCGAAAAAACGTTCATTGGCAGAAGCCCTCCAGAGTTATTGCATTTATACTTAATGATGGAAGAGAGTTGCGCCCTAAACCGAAAACGGCATACATATGGCTACTGCGGATGCAAGCGCTGCACAACTTTCCATTTAAGTCGATGATCACGGACCTGAACAACCCCTGAAATACGAACGCGAGGCTTTAGCGCGACGTTTCATCTGTCTAGCGAGGCAGGTGTTCGGCAGTTCGAGCTACGCTGTTTTTGAGCAGTAAATCCAAAGACCATGTCTGGTAAATCTGTTTTAGTCAACGGAGACATAATGGTCATAGATGTCGACTTTGTATGAGTGAGACACTATTTAAAGAAGACAGTTTATCCGAAATCAGTTCGAACACATTTAAAAAAATGTGGAAAGGATATGTGGTTTCCAATAGCATCTACTTGAGTGCGATTGTACTAAGAATAAATAGTAAATATTAAACTAACGATTTGGTATCGCATGCACACTTGCACACAGTCGCCATCATAGACCCCCTAAATGCGCACATATACACGCACGCACACATGCACACGAATAGAGTACATGATTTAAACGTAGCTAGCACTGTCGATCAAATGAGCAATGAACCATTCCACTAGCCAAAAGAAATGTGCCCTTAGGTAAAAAGTTTTCATTGTACCAAATTATAAAATGGTAAATTAAGGTCATCGTCAGTCAGTTTAAACACAAATCATCAGATATTTTCTTCTGTATTAAGGACCTATCACATAGCTCCCTCTTTTGCTCTTACCGTTCTGAGTATCAACATTAACACAGCGCCAGACAACGGAAGTATGACCTCCACAACAGTCATTCTGACATCGCGAGAATGTAGCAGCAAGTTCTTCCACAGTAGCAGGTACAACTGGCCCAGGAAAACAGGGTGGTCTCTCTTGGGTCCTATCTCCATCTGCACCTTCACATCTGACTTCGATGAAGTTCCAGAACTCAGCAGGCAACGACAATCCCGAAATATCACCTGTCACACACGTCGAGATTTGCAAAGTACTATGCAGTATGAGTATACTTCGTTTCTCTCTCCGATTCTGAAGACTGTAAAAGGATTACGCAAATGCGATAAATTATAAACACAGATAACGACGGGCCTAGACGAATCATCGAAGAAAAAAGTGGCTTGTAGTGAGAGATTTCTCGCATGTCAGGCGACGATAAACCTCAGCTTCCTTCTCGGGTTTAGTTTTGTATCTCGTCTGCTGCAAACGTTTGTAGTGAGTCATCAGATGACGATAAACACAGAATGACGTCAGATTTTCAAGGACGTGCAAGATTTTCAAGCACAGGGGGTCTTTGACTTGAATCTCGCGTTCGGCTTAAGTTCTTTCTGTATATGTGGCTGGTGAGTGGGTTTTGCTGTTTAAAGTCCAGCCGCAAGATAGGTGCATACCAGGACCATATTGCTTAGACAAGTTTACGTGCAGCCACACGTCTTACTGTTGTCGAAACACAGAATTCAGTCCCACCCAGTTACATTTAAACTAACACCGGGCTAACCAGTCCTAGTACTGTTCTTTACAGTGCCAGGCATCTGGCAAGGAAAAAACTAAATGAGCAATTTTTAAGTTATAGGTATGACAGCCAAGTTGCGAATCACTGACCTCCCGCCTCGGAAGAGGACACCTTAACCACTAACCACCGAAGGGGGTGATCTGTACATGTGGCATCTGTTAAGGGGGCCGAGTTCTAATTAATTCCACACCATCAATCATCATCTTGTCGCTACTGATCCATGTTATGAGATAGTCTTGGCCATATTGGAGCGACAACTTCAAAGAGACAATTATCGAGTAAATTGAGTACGATGTCATTGGCGTTTTACTATTATACAGTTACTAGTTCAGTAAACATGAAAAGGTGGTTCAGAGAGGAGAGAAAATGCGCGTGCGTGGATGTGTGTGTGTGTGTTGTGTTTGTGTGTGTGTGTGTTGTGTTTGTGTGTTTGGTGTGTTTCTGAATGTGTGTATATATATATGTGTGGCCAAAGTACAATGCAATACTTAAAGACACTGTTTTGTCCCCGGCATACACCGCATAGTAATCGTTGAATAGAGATTCTTCTGTTGTGCGCGCACGTACATATCATGCAAATATTCATAGAATGTTTTCCTAGCTAACGAATGAAATATGTATGTGCATACTTATCTGTGTAAATACATATAATACATACTATGGTTTGGCTTTTCTTTTGAAATGATAAAACACGCAATTTGTTCCAAGTGAAGGAAATTCTCGTGGGCCTAGTGAATTTAAACGCTTACGTAGATATTGTCTTCTCTCCCCTCTCTCTCTCTCTTTCATACACGCACACACACACACACCCTTACTCGCCCCCACCCACACATACATGCACACGAACACACGCACGAACTGTGTAGAAAGCCAACAATATAATTGTAGAGTGACAGCAACAGTGACTAGGAACACAATTGCGTAGCCATCAATTTTTATGATCAGTTAAAAACTTTTAAAGCAAACACCGTTTTGATTTAACTTGTTTCTCCTATTCAGTGTCCTTATAACGGCGTTTTCAATAATCTCGAAGAAAGGCGAAAGTGCAGTGCAATCAATTATCCATTATTTTGAATTAGTCAATGGGTTGAGAAGGTGGTCTCAGAGAAACAGAGGTGAACAGCAGTTGGGAAGATTACCCCTCTAAAGGCGATTGCAACGAAAACTACCAAACAGTGGACAGAGCAGTCACGTGACTAACACCCAATCAAAAAGAGGCGCATGTTTACAGTAAATGGGCGGAGAATGCTTTTGACAGACAGCAAAGCAGCTATAAAATGCTTGTGGTTTAACAAGCGTGAGCATCTGCTATTGATTACTGACTTGCGTCCACTTCAAGGCTTCTCAACAGAACAGCTTTCTGCAGAGAAACGGTGATATAATCTGTAATTGTAGATTTTATTTACGGGAAGTAGGCCAATTCTTTCTTACCAAATTTTACCAAACTAGTTATGGTTAATGTACACTGGCCAGCACAGCCCTCTGGTCATCAGATGTACGTCAGATACTTATCGCATTCGTCACTTTGAAAGTTGCTTTGTTATTTTAATAAAAATTATAACGGTAAGATATTTTTTGAAATCCATACTTTTTGAAATGTTTTCAGTCCTCGGTAGTGCAGCACTGTTTGGATTTAACAGGTGATTTCTTATATAAATGGGGTTCGTTTATCAGATAACTGTGATAATCTATTAATTATTTCAATATCTTTTACTTTTTTTACAGACGCAGTTCGTGCGTACTATACTGTTTTAGTGCTCAATTACTAAGCATTTGATATTTGGTACTTTTTGTTAATGAATCGAAACGTTTCTTGTGATTACTACATTTTAAAAAAACAATGTTTTTCTTCTATTCCTTTATAGTGTTCCAACAGTAAAGGTAGAAGCGATCTCGAGACGATGTCGTTTGATCGCCGTCAAAATGGCAGTATTTCTGCTCACTAGCGCGTCGGATCGTGGTCCGTTGCATGGACTTCAGTATCACATATCCATTCATAAAGCTTCACACTGTCGTGGTGGTTTAGTGGTTGAGGTGCTCGCTTTCAACGCGGAAGGTCGGTGGTCCGTTAACCGACCAAGTCATATCTAAGACTTTATAATTGGCACTTTAAAGAACAGTAGTAGGACTGGTTGGCCCGATGTCAGTATACTGTGACTGGGTGGGGCTGAAGCCTGTGTTGTGACAACGGAGTTAAAGGGAAACTTAGCCTTAGAAGTAACCTGTCTTGAATTGATGAATATTGATGTTGTGAGTCTTTTAAACCCTAAATTTCAAGCTACAAAAGAACTGTTCACTTACAACCCAGCTTTTAATGCCGCTCATCGGCCTTACATGGAAGCCGCCATGTTGCCTTGATGAGTGACGTCGGTTACCCAGGCAGGGAGAAAGCTACTGCAGCCCGCAGCCGACAACGCTCAAAGCAGCATTGTTACAGATATCGGGCAGACGCTTTTGTTAGTGACATCGCGAACATTCGCAAGATTATTTCCGTTATGGATCTGGGGAGTTGTAGCTTACACTTATGACCCAGAACACACGGAGGAAGAACTAAAAAACACGGAAAGTACCGATACTGACCAAGACGACGAGTGCTGTTGTGACTAGTATATTTACATAGGTGTCCTTTGTTGTGTGTACGGGTGTGTCCATGCACACATGCATGCATATACATGCGTTTGTTTTCAAGTACTTTGTATTGCTATACAGGCCTTGTAGGCCATACATATGGCATATTTTTAAAAAATCAACCATACTGTATGCATTATTTGTATATACCTACAGTCGAATCCGGTTAATTGGACCACCGGATAATCGGACCAGCCGCTTATTCGGACCCAATCTTAAAGAACAGAATCTTAATTGTAACATAGGGCATGTTCGTTTAATCGGACCAGCCGGTTATTAGGACCAAAATCATCGCTTCCCGATGTGGTCCGATTAACCGGATTCGACTGTATTTAAATATTTTCTATATTTACTTATATAAAATAAATAACACTTCATACAAATTATATCATGATTAAAAACCCGTAATATTTTATATCATTACTATTAGTTTAGCAGTGAAAATGTGAATTTTTTTATTTTACCCGCGCTGTCTGTCTTTTCGCTCTCAGCTGTAATCGTCTGTTCTCACTCTCAGGCTCAGCTTCCGTCCGGTCTTGCCTTACTGCAATGCCTTTTTCATTGGCGCACTTTGTATTGAAAATTGTCGGAATGGCTCCTTTCTTTAACCTTTTCTTAAAAGTCTTGAAGCCAAGCGAAGCAGCCACATCATTTTCGTAGGTGCCTTCTGTAATCGGTACACGCCAGCGCAGATTCAGCAGGATAACGTGTACGTCGTCTTACAAAAGTTTTCGTTCGGCCAGAGGCTAATGCTCACCGCACGCAGTCTTTCAAAACAAAAACCCAAGAAATAAATGGGGAAAAGAAAGCTCTTTTATTATCTTATTCTAAACCCTGAACTAAACTAAAACATGGAGGGGAAGAAGAAAGGGAAAAAAGAACAAGCGAGGAGAAGAAAAGGTAAGGAAAACGAAGGAGAAAAGAAGGAAAAGAGGGAAAAAGGAGAAGGGAACAAGAGAACCAAAAGGAACGAGAGAGTAAACGGTGGCCTGAAACAACATCAAAAACCACGTGTTAGGCCTATATCCGACACGCACATGATAGCACGATCGACTGACGAAGGTCATTCCTGCACCTAACCTATGTGCGTTAAACAAAGAAACAGATATCTATTTTTGTTTTCCTTTATACCTCATATACATTTTGGCAATTACTAGAACTAGTGCTACACACTGCAGACTGGTAGATGCGTCCCATTATAATTGTTCACCACTCAATAGCAACTTAGATGAGGTCAAACAAAACATATCCATCAATGTCATTCATTAAACTTAAACCGGGCATAGCACCACGTGGCTACCACGCGGTACCACCAAGACATGCCGCCAATAGGCATAAATATCCAACTGAATCCCCCCTTTCCCAAACACATCTAAACCTATAATACAAACATATCAATAGCTAACAGTCCCTACAAAGCTACAATCTACTAGTATAAAAAGAAATAACATATTTACCCCGCACAAGCTGGGACGCACCAAACCACAAGCGGGTCGACGATCGCAGGAATGCGACCAGTCGGTCAGGGGTGGAAACGGGAAAAGACTGAAAGCAAGTTCCAATCTCCCGCTCTCGACTATCTCCTTCCGCTAACGTCACGTGCGCCGTAGTTCGGTCCTCTAAAACTAGCACGTTTCTCACGCCCCCTATTACATCCATCTATCACCTAGCGCTACCCCTGTACTCTAAACATTTATTCTAATCATAATCCCTAATTTCTAACCACTAACGAAAGAAGAAAACATAATTTTCTAGGGAACTACTTTTGTCATTACGTCTAGACACCGCTCCAAGGTTTCTGCCACAGGAAAATGTCACAGGGGAAAGAACTCTATGGAGAGAGGCAGACGACCTACCTAGACTATACAATCTGATAACCATACAGGGGGTTACACTTCAAAATAATGGTCCTCGCACACACGGTGCGATTTGTGCCATTTATACTCTTACGCACGACGAGCCAACTTGGCGTTCTTTAAATTTTCAAGCCACTTTTTACATATGGCATACAAATCTTTTATTTTGCTGGATTCATAATCCCAAAAAAGATCTTGTGGCTTCCGTCTACATTAAACGATTTGCACTGTTCGTTGAAACAGCCGAACGCTTTGTACTGTGGCAACTGTTCTGGGGAACTGACGTCACCAGACCAGACGACACAGCGATATTTTGCTTTCATTCGCGAAAGAGTACCACAACATGGCGACGTCCGTGTACCACTATTTACCGAAATTAAAACGTGGATTGTATGGAAGTAGTACCGACACAAGTTGATATTTGTGGCTGACAAGACTCACAATATCAATATCTATGAATTCATCTCAAGTTGAGTCTAGGGTTAAGTTTCCCTTTAAATATAACTGGAGCAGGCACAGTACGAGGTTAGCGTTGGGCTGGCATGTCCCCGCAGAGGCGCCATGTTACTAGGGCCGGATTAGCGTGCGGCAGATAAAGAGGAAACGGGGCGGCAAGCTTTAATTACAGGCGAATTACAAAACGTCAGCTCATTTGTTTGTGCTGTTTGTTGACTTACTTTCTTCTATCAGAATTATAACTATTACAGATATTGTCATATACACTTAGTATATTTTACTGTTTTATTTTCTTTTCAAAGAAAGAAAACAAAGTTACTCAATACGTTTTTGCTTTAGCGTGGAACTAATTTTGGTTTATACACAGTATCCCAACTCTGAATCCCCTCTCAGTTGTCTGAACAAAATAATGTTAGACATTGTTTTACGGACAGTCAGGCCAGTTATTCTTGTGTTGGTTTGTCTCGCCAGATGATTCATGCATACCTTGCAGTAGGCACGTGCTACTGTTTTGATCAGAGAAAACACCAGGTTATTGTAGAGAAAGCGTAGACTTGCTTGTGACACTGATCCGCGTAAAATGGCTGGCCAGTAACTTCCTGTGGCGACACTTTCTGAGCGTTGTGCGTGCTCCAGTTATATTTAACTTCGTGGTTGCGACATCACTCCCAGTGTGGCAGCAAGTAAGCTTTGACTAAGCAGCACCTCCCTGATATACAGTTAGTTTGTGGGGGGACGTTAAGCAACAAACATCCACCCATCCTCATAAAGCTCCACGTAAAATGTATACAGAAGGCGACAGGACCAGTCTTATGACAGTTACAGCACCTCGAACGCTCGTGCAAGCCAACACCAGACGAATATAATTTGCGCTCGTAACAGTCTACACTTAAACATTCACAGGCGCTCACTGTTAATTCACCCACTGAAAATACAAGGATGTATGACCTGTAAATGATGGTATTCCTGTGAGTATGCTATAGTTATCTAAAGACATATTTTAAGTAATATTGAAAACGTTTGGTGTCATAGCAATACCTTTTTTCTAGATTGATACGCAAACTTAATAGATGGTCTGTATTATCTGATAACTTATTGTTTTTTGTTTGAAAATATTATAATGGAAATTTCTCGCATTTAGCCATTGAGAGTAAAGTGTCAAGTGTATGTGGATCATATGTACTGTCACACGCATAAGGGCAGAGAGAGAGAGAGAGGGAGGGAGCGATAAGACTTCGCGTTTACTGCGTTACCCTTTATGCAGCACAATGCTCCAGACGCTGACATTGGTGTGGCTTCTGGCCGTGGTGGTGAAAGCACAGACGTCTTCCGAAACTGATGATGTGGTGATGCAAGAAAAGTTTTCTGAACGTGCTCATCGCGTCTCACGTGTTAATATGCTTTAAGTAATACTTTTTCAAGCATAACCTCAGATTCACTTCGAAATGTGTTTGTGGATTGCCCATAAATTCTATTCTTAGATGTCAAAACACAAATGTCAGATGTGCTTCCTTCCTTCTTTTACTGCCTCATACACACAGAAGTTTCATGACGTGGCAGTGCAACAACAGGCTTTGCTCTACTGTCACGGAATACACCATCCTCGGTGTTGTCATCATCACAATCATCATGATCTTTCTCTAAGTAATTCTCGTGAAACCCTTAGAAACCGTTGGTTTGTTTGTTGTTGTTTCGACAGAAAACACAAAACGTGTTTGGTTTATTTTATTTTTGACATTTGTTTTCATAAAAGCTACTTACCACACATAGCACACAAAGTACAGAAGTACACTCTAAATATTTTAACATTAATTTCATGTAAAATGTATTACAGCACGCGCCAAATATAATAAGCTGCATGTTTAAATGGTATGTAAGAGGTGTGCTAGCATGCCACTACTTGACTGAACCCTTGCTGCTGGCACTCATTTGAAACATTGTCAGTACTCCATTTATACATTTTCCGGCCATTTGAACGCTCTTGAAAACAGACCAGAACACTTTTTACACTAGTTTAGCAGAAACGCATCTAACGCATCTAACCCATTTGAGATCATTGTAAAATGTAATCTGTTTCAGTAACAGAATAAGTGCTTTAAGTTTTCCAAGTGTAAATAGTGTTCTCACTTTTTGTTTACAGCCAGGCAAGATGAGATACGATTGGATGACTCGTGCATCAATAAGTCATAGGCCTTCAGAATGTCCCTGGGGTGGCTTGCATGAGCAATTAGTATCTGCAATTCCGATCATAGGAGTGGTGGTAAGGCCCATTCACCCTGTGTATTTTACGCACACCTTTACGAATGGGCGGGAGATAAGAACGCTCATGCTAGCCACGCCATGTTTCGTTTCATTGACATGTTGCGTTGGTTTCCTCATCTGATGATTTAAGAAATTTATCAAGGGATCAAGCAATCACAAGAGATTAACTGTCTGCTTGTATGTTTCAGGTGTTTTACCTGGAGCTCTTGCTGCCAAGGCACCTGGTGTTGGTGGTGTTGTGTCAAGTGCGGCTGCTAAGGCCGCTACTATTGCAAAAGATGCTGTTGCTGGGGCTGCTACTGTTGGGAAAATTGCTGTTGCTAAGACCGCTGCTTTTGCAAAGGATGTTGCTGCTGGGGTTGCTGGAATTGAAAAAGGTGTTGCCGCAGAGGCCGCTGGAATTGCAAAAGGCGTTGCTGCTGAGACTGCTGGTATTGCAAAGGATGTTGCTGTCGAGGCTGCTGGAATTGCCAAAGATGTTGCTTCTGAGGCCGCTACTGTTGCAAAAGTTGCTGCTGCTGAGGCCGCTGGAATTGCAAAAGGCGTTGCTGCTGAGACTGCTGGTATTGCAAAGGATGTTGCTGTCGAGGCTGCTGGAATTGCCAAAGATGTTGCTTCTGAGGCCGCTACTGTTGCAAAAGTTGCTGCTGCTGAGGCCGCTGGTATTGCAAAAGACGTTGCTGCTGGGGCCGCTACCGTTGCAAAAGACGTTGCTGCAGAGGCCGCTACCGTTGCGAAAGATGTTGCTGCTGAGGCCGCTACCGTTGCGAAAGATGTTGCTGCTGAGGCTGCTACTGTTGCAAAAGACGTTGCTGCAGAGGCCGCTACCGTTGCGAAAGATGTTGCTGCTGAGGCCGCTGCCGTTGCAAAAGATGTTGCTGCTGAGGCTGCTACTGTTGCGAAAGATGTTGCTGCTGAGGCCGCCGCCGTTGCAAAAGATGTTGCTGCTGAGGCTGCTACTGTTGCAAAAGATGTTGCTGCTGAGGCTGCTACTGTTGCGAAAGATGTTGCTGCTGAGGCCGCTACCGTTGCAAAAGATGTTGCTACGGTTGGAAAAGTTGCTGCTGGTCAGGCCGCTGCAGCTGCTAAGACTGCTGTGAAAGGTGTCCAGAATGCTGCCATGGGACTTTACAACTTTCTTTGGGGGAGGAAGCGACGGTCTGTGTAAATGGCTCCATCAGGAAGGAAAAGGTATGTGTGTGGTGTGTGTGCATGTGGTGTGTGCGGTGTATGTGTGTGTTTAGTGTATGTTTATGGGGGGGGGGTGTTTGTGGTGGGGGCGTGTGTTTTTGTGGTGTGTGTGGTATGTGTGGTGTGTACGTGTGTTTTTGTGGTGTGTGTGTGTGTGCGCGCGCGCGGGCGCGTGGAGGGAGGGGTAGTGGGTACACGAGCGGATGGTCCGTAATCCTTAGGAAAGAATAAATTAGAGTCGTTGCACCAGACATTATTGATCGCGTCTTCATTTGACTGCCTAATGTGTGACAGCCACTTTAGCGCAAGTACGTCGCATCTGAAGTTAAAGATCTTGAGAGGTCTGTGCTTAGGCATGAGTAGACTAGTGTATTTCTACGGTCCAATTTCTACGTCTATGCTGCATGTGTGCCGCGCGGATAGGGGCAGGGGTAGGGTGAATAAAGTAAGAAAGCGGTAGATGATAAATAATTGGACGAGGAAGGATAACGCAGGAAGATAATAATGCAAACCTGGACAGAAATGGAAACGGGTAGCCCTCACAGTGTCAGTCAGGCCAGCACGATATGTTAATCTTCATTTTATTTCTCACCTTCCCAGTCCCACTCCTTATAGAGTACTGCTATTATGAATGCATATGCGAAGCGTTGCGACACATGACTTTGAACTTTTATTGTAAAGCTTTTAGCCCTGGGGGCCTTTTAGCTTTGATAGTAACAGAAATACATAAAACAAAATCCATATCAAATACAAATAACAAACTGAAACAGCACTATAACAGGTGAACATTTACATCTTAAAGGTGGAATACTAAGTGAAAAGAGAGATAATAATACCAATAAATTTACACAAATTTGTCAGGGTCTTTTTTGATTTGCTATTCATAAGTTGATATAATTTGTGTGGCTGGCGTGTAAAGTAATCTTAAATGAGCTTTTTGCGGTTGTGTAGTATAACTGGGTGACTGCAAGAAAACAAATAATGGGATTCATCCCCAATTTCATTTAGGGGACATAAATGACATATTCTTTCATCTCTGGGGGTATTATTATATCTCAGTTGTTGTACAGGTAATTTATGTGAGCTTGTTCTAAATTTCAGGAGTCTAGTTTTTAGAAAGGGAGACAAAAATAGCAGGTACTTTTCAAAATGAAAGTTATCTTTAAAAACTCGGTATGTACTACATAAGCTACTACCACACATATCTTGGTTCCATATCTGTACAAACTGATCTTTCATACGCTGTGTTATTATGCTCTTAAATTCCTTTAGGGAGTAACTGCAACCAAATTTCCATACATAGGATAGCCCGAGTTTATCTAGAGAAGAATAAACAAAATTAAGCCATGGTAACTTGTACTCGTTATTATATAAGGCCGTACACAACCTAAGCATAAGTGCTGACATTTTACAGGAACCAAAACTGTTTTCCGTACATAATTTATACCAGAAGCAAAGTAGCCTGCACTTTGCGAAAATGGAAACTGGGAATACACCCAGTTCACCACGAACCATACATGTTGGGGTACTAGTACACATGCGCAACACTAATTTTGCTGTGATGATGTTCACTTGTGAAGGTCCCTGACAAAGGAATGATTGACGGAAAGCGCCTCAAGAGAGCTGGTCTTCCCGAAGAAATCTTTTGGACCACACACCGCAATTAACCCATCATCGGCAACCTAACGAACCGACATCCACAAGCTGAACGCTGTCTTCTGTCGAGCGTACCTAAAGCCATAGAGGTTCACATAAATACTGTACGTGACTGTTTGTAGTCCAGTATCAAGAGGTCTAAACTGTTGCTAGAAATTTAAGCTCGATGTAAGATCAAGTGACCAAAGTCTATTATACTTACCATACTGAATTCGTCTGTCAGTAAACTATGCGGCACTATATGTTGATTAAACTCTGTTGTAACAACTGCCAGCACCAAACGTTTCTTAGGTGGCGCATCTACAATGCCGTGGTGTTGAAGCACACCCACTCGGCCTCCACTGACCGGAAGAATCAAGCGGCTATCACATGACAGGGATATTAAATGTCTGCAAGTCCGATTGTAAATACAGACCTGCGTTACCTGTCACGTGTTGGGGTCTGGTGGGTCAAGGAGATTGCACCATAGATTCCAGGTGTGAACCATCCTCGACTCTCAGGCCTAATTAAGGTCTATTATTCCTTGTTCAAGCCGCCATCTAGCCGCTCACGTCATCACCAGCCCAGGTTCGGTCCCTGTTCACACTTATGATCGGGGGTGCTGGCCCTAGAAACCAGGGGCAAGGTGTTACATACCCTGGGGCTGCTAGGGTGGGATTAGTGAAGGTGTCAGGCTCACCAGGTGTGCGTTAGTTGTTCAGGGAAGATTACGTAGCTGGAGAAAACTAGCGACGCGTAGTGTCGAGCATCAAGAG
>SMGT01013140.1:675627-693382 GCA_004794575.1 Lanistes nyassanus | reverse complement strand
AATGGCGAGGTGGGTGATGTATGTTGGTAAGGGAGAGGAAGTGAGCTGTGGCACAGCCCTATCGTATTAGATGAAAACCAAATTTACCTTGTAAATAAACTACATTTTTATTCTCTTTCTCAGAAATCATCTTTGTTATCTTTAGTTGTGTAATAGAGTGGAGTGGGGGCTCGGGCCAGGGAAGGTTAGTGAGATAGTGATTTCTGAGGTCTCCACTCATAAGTAAGAAATAATTGTTCGCGGACGGGGGGGGGGGGAACGCCACCACGAGCCATTTGTGTGCGTGTGACAAGGTCACGCAGGCGGGGAGAGCAACACGGAGGTCGGTTGTCTCTTTCAAAACCCCCCCAGTTCGCAACAACCAAAATGTGAAGTAAGAGTAAGAGAAAACATGGTTTGTTTAAATCAGCATTTCCTTTATATACTATTCTATTCTTCTATTCTGCTTAGTTAGAAAACTGGCAGGTGTAACACAAGTTACATAAGAATTTTATAGAAGTTTAGTCCAGCTGAGCAGAACAATACCACTCTCATAATTACTGGACACAACTGCAAGAAATTAAATTCTTTTAAACAGATGACACCTTCATACAATAAGTTTCATACTTCCAGTCTGAAAAATTTGTATACAATGCATTTAAAATCAGCTGTTTCACACTAATGCAGATTTAGCAGTTGTTTTTTCCTTTCCCATACCTCCTACTTTCAAAAACATCCACACGCAAGCACGCACGCACGCACGCACGCACGCACACACGCACGCACACACACACACACGCACAAAAGCCAACATAAACAGCAATATTTTTGTTTTACAAAGAGTTTGAGTCAATAGGAAGTCTTTCGCGAGGCAATAAAATTGAGGGACGAACAATGATATAACGGAAAATGTTCCTTTTTTCAGAGGATTTCCTCAGCGTTATAGTTTAACTTCTTCTAATCATGTACACAGATGAGGGAGCCGGTTAGTATTGCATCATCTCATCCTCGTGTAACGTATTGTTCAAATACAACTATTTTGCTTGATGCTTTTACCGGTATCACCACATCTAAAAAGGATAAATGTTAAAAGGGAAGAAGAGAATGCTAACAATGTCATAGTAATAACTTTAAATTGTACATACATTTACAACATGCGCTGGGTGTTTTCAAGAGGCATTTATGGTGGATTTTGTTTTCTTTTTTACTTGACCAGTTCTATCGTCTGCGTGAACTTCCAGCTTTATCCAGGTGTGCCGGATTTTGCTTTCTTTGAATGCAACATTCTAAGCTGATTCTTCTGGGTGTTATTTTTCTCTGCTGCAATACTGTTTGAATTGGAAATAGGAAATTTTTCATAAGATGACGACGTGCTCTATTATGTGAATGGCTTACAACTCTGATACAATTCGTCTGCAGCATATTAGATTACAAACTGAAGGCGCTCGTTCTCAGAACAAATTTAAAACGTGTTAAAGTCAGCAGAAAATTATAGATTTTGTGTGATAGCAGCATGATCCGTTCAGCTAATGAGCCCCAGGTTCAGATGTCTTCTCACGTCAGTCTACACTATGAAGGTCGTCCAGTTAAAAAAAACGTTAAAATCACCTTCACGGAATTCATTCGACACTAGAGCCATTTGCTCCCAACCCAATTCTAATGGCATCAGAACGTGATTAGTACAACTTTATCTCGAACGAAACGATACAGGTTCTTGATACTGGACAACTACGTCACCGATATAGAAACATTCATTTACACTGATGTGTACTGCTGTTAATTTTGATAAGTGCTCTAGACATTTAATAAAGAACCTCAGAGACGCAGGCGATGTTATATGTGCATGGAAAAGAATGTAAGTGATCGTTGCGAATTTTCGTGAGGCAGGATAGGGGGTGTCACTACTGCGTGTGCTGGGAATACGGCTCACTTCATCAGGATCTTTTGCTATGGCTGTTGTTCCGCCACTGATGTGTTCAGAACAGCAACTCACAATGCCCACCGTCACGCATGTATACTTACCCCATTCTGCAAAGTAAGGATATACTTTGTTTTCGTCTCTCATCTCCCTCCCGTCATTCCCTCATTCTAAATAATAATAGAAAACGATCTTAAATTTAAAACAAGGGAACTGGACCAAGCTAAGACATGACACAGACAAAGACAATCTACATGTTTCGGGGCACTACCCCTTCATCAGGACGACACAAAAACGACGAAAAAACGACAACAACGAAAACAGAAGAAAAAGACTTAGCTTCAGTAGATGTGGCGCATAGGCTGGACAGCAACCACTATCCATTACAAGCCTACAGACTCACACTCCTACCTGGATTTCCACTCATCTCACCCACCCTCCACCCTGCACAGCATACCCTACTCGCAGTTCCTAAGACTCCGCAGATTATGCTCCGATGACACAGATTTTCTCGAACAAGCCGATAGAATGGTAGATTTTTTCCTCGCCCGCAACTATCCTCCCAACCTTCTACACTCTGCTAAACAGAAAGCCGCTGCTACACCACGCGCACTCACCCTCCAACCTTCCCACCACCACAGACACACGGAACCTCGCCCGATCGCCGTCTTGACGCACCACCCTCACAACCTTCCTGTACGTAGGATCCTCCTCTCTAACTGGCACATACTGTCCAAATCCGAGCCCCACCTCTTCAAACAAAACCCCCTCCTAGCATCTCGCAGGGATAAGAACCTGCGAGATCTTCTAGTACATTCCAAACTTAAAGCCACCACTACCCTCCCCCCATCATGCGGCTCCACCCCATGCAATGTCCCCGAAACTCCACACACCCAACACCACTTTTGTCATCAAGCGCCACTTCACTTGCACTGACAGCAACATCATCTACGCCATCACATGCACCCTCTGTCCCACTTTATTCTACATCGGGGAGACAGAACGCACACTCAACACCCGCTTCACAGAACATTTGGCTGACACCAAACACCGCAGAAACACACCAGTTGCACGTCACTTCAGCACACCCCCACATACAGCCGACAACATGAGGGTCTGTGGTATCTGGAGAATGAAGGGCGATTCCATTGACCGTAAGAATATGGAATCCTACTTCATTACCCATTTCGGTACCATGGCACCCACTGGACTCAACCTCAAACACTGACCCTCCACCTTCCTCTTTCTCTTTACCCCTCCTCTCTCTCTCTCTTATTTCTTTTCTCTCACCTCCTCTCCCACACTGACACCCCCTTACCCACGCTTCTCTCTCCACTCCGCCCCCTCTCCACCCCTACCCTTCCCTACCCTTTCCTACCCACCTGGCGATTGGCTGCCCCTCTTTTTAACCCTGTTTACTCACTGTCCCTTAGTCATTTTCCTGCGGATCGGGGTGGCAGCCGGCGCAACGCAGACGCTCACAATGCTAGGCAACAAAAACCAAGCGGACGAAGGGAGAAAACTGGGGGTTGGAGTGCAGTACCCCTGGAACTGGCTAGACGACAGCGCTGGGACACAGGGTGAAAGTGGTTCCGCGCATGCCAACCGCTGCTGGTCCAGAAACCACACTTCCATCGGCCACTGAGGCACGACACAAGAAAACGAGGACGATCGATGGTGTGGAGGACAGGCGGAAGTCTCCATCCCTGTCCAGGACAGTGAGAATCCCTCCACTGCCCAGGCTTCCTGATCTGGAACAAGGAAGACGTAGGAAGACGCCACCTGCTGGACCTGGTGGCAAACAGGTCAACCAGCAGTTTGAACAGGCCTCCCACGTGGGCAGTATAGCAAAGGGGATCAGGGTCCTATCTGTCTGCAGCACAGTATGTGGGCGACTCAAGAGAGATTCCCTCAACAGGTGAGGAGCGACAAGCAAAGTAACGGTAAATAGGGGCGACAAAATTTCATCCAGCTGCTTCGGTCAGCCCCGGCAAGGGTAGGGTAGTGATGCGCGTGGTTAGCCTGGTCCTTGGGCAGTGTGCATGCGTTATGAGTCTTTCCCAATGACGGGTTAAAATTCTTTGTTTGGATGTACAGTAGAAGCGCTAAATGGGAATTTAGCAATCTTAGTTACTGTGACAGTATGAGGACACTGAAAAGGGATACAGCAGGCGTGAGGTTTTTTTTTTAGTTTCAAATGGATCAGTCAGTTCTAGGTGCACGTACTTAAACAAACATGAAAATGCATTAACTTTACTTGCTTTCAAAAGAAGACCACAGGACTTGTATCTTCTAAGAAATATTCCGTCTTAGACCTTTTTTAAAATTCTTCTTTACGTCTTCTTTTACGCTCAATGGGGTATAAAGACAAAACATAAGTAACAGTTGCTTTAATGAGGTAGCCATTTGTTTCCGTCAGCCTTAAATGGATCCCTGCGCATTCTCGCAGTCCCCCGCATCAGGACAAAAACATATGGACAGCGCATGTTCACCTTCTCGGCATCCACCCAATGGAATTCACTTCCCCACAACATTCGCCACTCCCCATCACTACAGACTTTCAAACGAAACTTAAAAACTTTTCTTTTCCGCAAGTACCTTTACTGACGTCCCGATTGCCTGTCTGCATTAACTTACAACTTTCTCTGTTCATCGTCTCTTATGATACTTTTCCACCCATCTGTGACTGAAGGACGATCTGTTTCCCAACCTGTTGGTCAGTGGTGCGTTCATCTCTCCCTCTGTGTTCGTTGTTTTCACTAGCGTGTCTGTGTCCATCGTCCGCGCGAAGTGTGCATGAAATGTGTTCTCGCGCGTTAAAAAATCCACATTTTATTTATTATTTATTTTATCCCAGCAAAATAATAATGGCATTCATCACTGATGTCGTTACTGTTACAAAGATGGCAGAGTCTTTCTTCTCTGTGTATTCTCTGTATTCAAGAGTCGGGATTTGAAAAGTGGTAAGTAGTGGTTAGGTGGCAACATTTTTATGTAGTTTTAAAAGCCAAAGACGTTTTAATAATTCTGTAGTTCATATAAATGTATTTTCTATCTATATCTTCTAACCAATTTTGAATAAATTGATAATGTAAACTTCTATTAACTTTCTGCTTGAACCATTCATATGAGTAAGGGAGATTATTTTGATTGATCCAAAAACCATTTAGTCCAATGGCTTGCAATGTTGATTTTACTGCTAGTAAATACATCAAAACTATTCATTCAAGATCTGTTGTATACAAATTCCATCTACTTCCGTTTTTTATTATATTTTTCAAGATGTGTTCTGCAAGTAAACTTATTTCAAAGGGTTGTTGCAGGAAATTGTGGTACAAATATCTAGTAAGGAATATTTTCTAGGAAGGAGAGGGTACCAACACAGAGGATACCTGGAAAAATGAAATTTAGCTGCTCACTCAGTGATATTCTATATTCAAATTCTAAATCATATGTCCTAACAGAAAGTCTAAGGCACGAGTGTTAGCATGACATGGAAAAATGTGACCCTCCAATAAATAACAATTCTCTTTGTGATTTTGGTTCATGTATTCTTCTCATACTTATGGATGCACATTATGTCAGATTGTACACAAGCCAATTTCCATGTCTTTGGTTATAAAAATAATCCTGATGTTACAATCACAATGTTTCCAAGTTTATGTGGTCTTTTGACTTTAAAGATGAATACAATAAGACTACTTCTGTTGGTATTCTGAATTCTTTGATTTATGCATTTATGATAATTACACTTCATTTTTTTAATTCTTGTTTACCACTAAATATTTGTATTTGGTGAAGACCTTATCACGACCTATCTGCACAAATCTGGTCGTGCGCTTTCGGGATGCATTCTTCTATTTGCACAACTGTCGTGCGTTTGTACGACCCCTATAGCTGAAAGTTGCAATCGATAACTACGAAAGCAGCTGACATGAGCATGCCTCGAGGCAGATAAAACGATTGGAATATTATTATTACAAAGTAAAATTTTGAAGGCAGAAGCTGTCGTTACCAAAAAGAAAAAAATCATTCAGGAGCTTTGAATCACTTAACCTTCAATCTTTGTTTGAATCTGACTTCCTAACCACCAGGCCTTTACAGCCCACTGCCAAATTAGAAACAAAACTAACAAATAGTAAGCGTACTTTTTGGACAATGGCATCATCGATCACTCATTCGCACACTAATAGCAAAAAAAGATCTGAAAAAGTCAAAAGTCAAAAGTCAAAAGTCAAAAGAGGACATGTTAAAATTGTTATCACTTATGGTGTTTGATGTGGATCGCGATCGCTGTGAATGTCGCAGGGTTGATGGGATTTTTAAGTCTAAAGGACAGGACGAAAAGGGAACATCAACATGACAGCGACACCAGATGAACTGCCTGAGTGCATCAAGCCAACTTCCTTCGCAAATTTGCAACACAGGTGTTATTTGATGTATCTGCATCTTAGAGCTATTCACAAACCTGCAGTAATATCTGAGCAAATAAGCTAACTTCCTCGCAAGAAATATTAACCAAATTAAGCACACAAATGATTTAGTAGCAAGATACACGGTCTGTACGCCATCTTACTACGTGTGCCACTGTGGAAGAAATTTGCTGCTGTGGCCGCCGTATTGGATGGGGTGTTGCGGAGATTTTTCACAAATGTGCGTGTGAGGTGTGTTTGTTGTTGTTGTTGTGTGTGTGTGTGGTGTGTGCGTGCGCGTGCAGTGTCTGCGTGCATGTGTGTGTTCGTTGTTTTTCATTAGAGTGTGTGTCTCGTCCGCGCGAAGTATGGATGAAATGTGCTCTCGCGCGTTAAAAATCTACATTTGTTGTTATTATTTTCACACTTGCACATTTACTGAATTAACCTGCAACAATGTTAATCCAACTTGGTTGAATGATTTATGGTGGGTTGATTCCCAAACACGAGTTAGAAGTTCCTATAAACACTTCCTTTAGATTCTGCCCACAGTTACAAGCAATTGACATTATTTGCCGATAGTGTCTACTATGCACTAAGCTTATGGAAAAGCTTATAGCCTGGCGAGTGAAGGTTACAATATTTAACGTATGCACTTTTCCACATTTAGGGAAAATTTTGCAGATGTACACGTAGAACAATATGCAAGAGCTGCAGGTGCTGTTTACTTGGAATATCGACACGAACGTCAGTCCAGGACAATGTTGTTTGAAAAATTCGTCTGTGCTAAAGTTAGATGATTATTGTGGATTTAAAAGGAAGTTTAATGTGGAGTTTCAGGAATCGTTACCTAAATACACACTGAATTCTCTTGGTAAGACATTTTGATGTGTAATTTACAGAGATTTTATGGCTTTTCTTATCCATAGCTTTTGTGGGTAACTTGTCAGTGCCACGATGATTTTTATTCCACCGATTCTGATCGACAGTTTTTAAGGCGTCATATACATAAAGTGTGAACAATAATGGCAATTACTATTAATAAAATCAGAATATTTTAACAATGAAAACGAAAAATCTATCATGTCAATGTGTTGTGTAGCCCTCGGTGCACAACGTGCGCATACAGAGAATCCCTGTTAAATGTACAGTCGAATCCGGTTAATTGGACCACCGGATAATCGGACCAGCCGCTTATTCGGACCAAATCTTAAAGAACCGAATCTTAATTGTAACATAGGGCATGTTCGTTTAATCGGACCAGCCGGTTATTAGGACCAAAATCATCGCTTCCCGATGTGGTCCGATTAACCGGATTCGACTGTAGTCAGCCCGCTCACTAAGCGCCGTTATAAAGAAAGGGGCGGCAGATCTTTTGAGGATCTGCCAAGTTCCTTTCTTTCGGCTCTCTCTTTGCTACGTGTTTGGGTACGATAAGCTCCCTTGGTCACATGCGTCTGCATACGACTATGTATTCGTTGCCAGTACCTCTGTTGGAGTTATCTTACGATAATTTAAGCG
This sequence comes from Lanistes nyassanus, assembly GCA_004794575.1. Lineage (NCBI taxonomy): Eukaryota > Metazoa > Mollusca > Gastropoda > Architaenioglossa > Ampullariidae > Lanistes > Lanistes nyassanus. Next base: position 685,552 of record SMGT01013140.1, on the reverse strand, counting down.
CTGGTCCTCATTTGTTCTTTATTAATTATAATTTGCACCTTGAGGATTTCATGTATTTGTTCTATGTTGTGTTCGTCTTTGAATCCTAGTTGTTAGCACTCGCTTAGTGAGCGGGCTGACTACATTTAATAGGGATTCTCTGTATGCACACGTTGTGCACCGAGGGCTAGCTGTGCGAAGACTAGCGCCGTTATAAAGAAAGGGGCGGCAGATCTTTTGAGGATCTGCCAAGTTCCTTTCTTTCGGCTCTCTCTTTTCTAAGGGTTTGGGTACGATAAGCTCCCTTGGTCACATGCGTCTGCATACGGCTATGTATAGCGGAAACAAAACAGCTTCATCCAGCCAAATATTTCTTTTATCAAACACCTTCACCACGACAGAATCATTAAAGTCATCTGTTTGTTAAGAATTCAAGACTACAAACAAGGAGCGATTTGGTCTTTATTTTCAACAAATTTCACAGATAAAATCAGTGGATACGACTAGATACGACACAAAGCTTCCCTTTCATCTCGCTCTGGCAATGTCACTCATCCGTCACCCAAAAAAAAGAATGGTGAGACCAGTGAATGTGAAAAACGTGTCTATGCATCGCTGAGCAATTGCGAAACACTGGAATTTAAGCAAGAGAGCTATGGTCAACTGCTTTGCGTAATATTCCTTACGAAAGTCGAGTTCCTGTTTATCAGTATTCCTGTTGGAAACAAACTTTATGATGAACCCTGAGACCATATTTCCGCTGCAGTGTTGGGTTTAAATGTCAGTTCAAAAGGGCAACATGTAGCTGAAAAGTGTTTGTCTTTCTAACGTGGGTTGTGTCATAGACGACGGAGCGCCATATCAACAGGCCCCAGGAAACAAACAATTGACCGCCGGGTACCAACATTCGCGCAGTGCAACCCGGGCAGCAGATTGCTTGCGGGTGAACTTCAAAAAAATCTGCTCCAGGCTTGTTTGGTACACAGAAAAGTCCTCCACTTCAAACTCTTCCTTGCATCGCTGCATGACGACAAACAGGCGGGACAGCCGGATGTTGGGGTCAGAGAGCTGGAAGTAAAAGGAATGCAAATCCTCAGAATCCAGCATCTCTTTTCTCCTCCTCATTCCACCCTCTGGCGTTTCCATAAACATTTCCATGGCGTTTCCAGACTTTCCTGTGCCTCACATGGCGTTTTAGCAAGGGTTTTGCAGCTTATATAAAATCATTTTCCATTTCTGTTTAGAATCATATCTAATACAGTACATGCATATGGTACAATGCACGCGTTTGAGTGGATATATTTTACTTATCTGCAGTTTATCTCGCCCTTCCCCACTGACCTGAAATCTGGATCAGAATTTGTTAGGGCAGGGGGTGGGGGAATCTGTTATGGCTTAAATTGGATGACGTCTTGGTGCACACAGGCAGACTCCCTTTGACCTCCAGGGACTGCTATTCATGTCATGCGATTGCTTAATGATCTGAGTGTCTATTCTCAGAATACCTGAAAACTTTGATCTCGTCTTCAAAGTTTCTTTCATGGTGTTGTTTTAACCCCTAGTACTGGACTGTTTTTCTAATAAGGTAGTCGTATTCTACACCAAAACTTGAAGTCCCGCAAAAACCACCTAAAAGTTTGTATTTGCTTGTTCTATCAGAGATCGTGTCACGGAAACGACCCCCTCTAGCGTTCCCATGACAAGCAGATAGAAACGTTTAACTACAAAATGGCGACATCTCCAATCACTGTCTCCCCTTGTTGCCATAATGTCGCAAGTTTAGTAGAACAGCATTGTTAAACACAGATTAGTTCCTTCATTCAGAAGGTGTAGTAAATTCCCATGCATTTCCCATACCACACACGATCTTTTATTAAAGGGCTTTCTTTTAATTAGTACGTTCTCTACTTTCTATAAATAAATATCTAGGACAACTTGACCCAACGCACTAATTTCCCGCTCTTTCTAAGATCAAGGTGTAGATTTCGCGCTGAATTCGCTCAAGGCCTTACGAACCAATATTAATATCAAGGTCTCTTTAGTGACCCACACTTCTTCGTACTTTCGCGCCAAATTCACTCAGGACATGCAAACCAAGCACTTTTCTTCTAGAACATTCTAATTCTAGAAGCTTCTGCAGACGACCAGAAACTCACACCACTTGTTCCACCCAATCACAGATGGGCACGTGTCCACATGATCGCCAAAGCGAGTGGACAGAAAGCGTCCTAATCCGTCAGTCACAAGAGAACCATCAAAGAGTAAAGACGTGGGGAGTGATTTCCTGAGAGGCAAAGATTTTGGCCTGTAGTATCAGGCATTGTAGTCTTCCTAGTGTCCTGTTTGCCTAGTCAGGGCAGATAGAAGTCCGCTAGGGAAGGGGGAGTTATTTAGCAGACTAAAGAGAGTCTGGAATTGCTTAACAGACTGAGGAGAGTCTGTATATATGCCAGAGGGCATTAGTTTCTAGCGCCATTGGTGGCCGAATGTGTGTACCAGGTAAGGTACTTTGACAGTGTGTCATTGTCGGAGCCGGTGTTAGGAGACCCGGTGAATCGTCGAATCGTTGCTGTCTTGCCCTAGGAGAGAAACCTACGCTCTGTGACTCCAGGCTAGAAGAAGTTCCATAAGTCTGTTAGGCTGTGAAGTCAAATCTCTTCAGTGAAAGAAACAGAAACTGTGATATTTAAAGATAGTCTCACCAGTCAAACATTGACCTAGAACTTGTCCGGCGAACTCGAGAACTCGATATCCACATAGATCCACACCTTGGGGAACGAACGTTGTCTAGTGGAATTTATAGTGACTCGCCGAAACATTTTAACTCAGTGGTTTGTTGTGAACTCTAGTGAAAAGACTCGAAAAATACCGTGGATTTGTTGTGCCTGTGTCAACGGAACTCAAGCTAAAGCTTTTGCAGCATAAATGTCCATCTGAGTGGATGATTGATTGAGAACGTAATTAGATCTCGTTGAACACTTTACCTCTGATCTGTCGCCTTAGTGAATGCTCGAAACTTGGTTCAGGGGAAGAATCTATTCTGTTTGTATTGTGGGTTCCAGCAATCGAAGACTCTTTTATTTAATAACATTGTATAGAAGAGCTTCTTTGCTGCGTTGAGTAGGTTTTGTTTGAACAACAGTCAGAGAGCGAGGTAGTGTGAGTGACGGAGTGCGCACGTCATCCCCCTATCCCCCTGTCTTTCTCTCACAGATCGTTAACGAAATGCAAGCAAATATCACGCATGCAAAAAGAAATACAATACAATACAATACAATACAATACAATACAATACAATACAATACAATACAATACAATAAGGGCAATTGTACAACTCCATGAAAAATACAATAAAGCGTGCGCGCCGTCGTGCAGAAAGGCTCTGGCTGAGATCACGCCTTAGCATACACAGACAACTATATCTTGCAGCGAAACGCTCTGTTTCCAAGCTAGTTTTTGCAGCTAACAAATCCTTCTTTCAAGCACAGTTTGTCAACTCTTCCTCGAGCAAAAGTCTGTTTGAAATCTGCAACAAACGAACGGGTCGAAACAAGGACTCGCCTCTTCCCACTGACGTTCCTGTCACACAGCTACCCGAGGCTTTCTCTCAGTACTTCCTACGCAAAGTCGCGGATATTCGAGCTGAGCTGGACGAGATGGTGCTACACTGTGGACCTCCAACCCTTGCTGACAACCTGCCATCTTGTTCATTTCATTCCCTCCAGCCCATATCTCATTCAGATCTCAAGGCTGTGATATTAAAATCTAAACCTACTACCTGCCCTCTGGACCCCATACCAACCCACCTTCTCCTTGCCTGCCTGGATGTTCTGCTCCCAACTCTCACTCAGATCGTAAACGACAGTCTGTCATCTGGAGTCTTTCCATCGCTATTCAAGGCTGCACTAGTCAAGCCTCTCCTCAAGAAACCCACCCTTGACGCAAACAGCCTCAAGAACTACCGTCCAGTTTCCAACCTGCCCTTCCTCTCAAAAGTGGTTGAAAGGGTGGTTCTAAATCAACTTCTCGCCTACCTCAACTCAAATGACCTTATCTCTCACTCCCAGTCAGCATATCGGCCATTCCACAGCACGGAAACAGCTCTGACTAGAGTCGTCAACGACATTTTGTCTGCTCTGGATGGAGGTGAAGTGTCTTTTCTGACCCTCCTTGATCTTTCCGCAGCGTTTGATACGATCGACCATACCATCCTCCTCAATCGTCTCCATGATGTATACGGCATCTGTGGGTCGGCGCTGGCGTGGTTCCAGTCCTACCTCTCAAGTAGAACTCAATCTGTACTTGTCGCTGACCAATTGTCACCCCCATTAGCATTGTCTCTCGGAGTCCCTCAAGGATCTATCCTGGGCCCTATCCTTTTCATCCTATACATCAAACTACTTTCATCACTCATTCATGCTCACATGGTCTCCACCCAGTCCTATGCAGACGACACCCAATTATACAGTTCTTGTCTTCCAGCCGATGTACCTGCCAGCATCATGACCATGCAAACTTGCATATCCAGTGTCAAAGCATGGATGGTTCACAACAAACTAAAGTTGAATGACGAAAAAACAGAGGCTCTTCTCTTCAGTAAAAGAAATACTGGAGTGACAGAATATCCCACAGCAGTTCGAATTGGTGATGTCGACATCCCTTTCGCCGACTCTGCAAGAAATCTCGGTGTTATTATTACCTCTAACATGACACTTGACAAACACATTTCCAACATCTGCAGATTCGCTTATTATGAACTCAGAAAAATCAGCAGCTTCCGTCCGTCACCTTCTGTCCGATCAGGTTGCAAACACATTTGTATGTGCCTACGTTCTGTCTAAACTCGACTACTACAATTCCTTGCTAGCCGGCTGTCCTCTGTATCTGCTACAGAAGTTACAGAAACTTCAAAACTCGGCCGCTCGCCTCGTCCTGAAAGCGCTCAAAACAGACCATGCGACACCACTACTTCGCACTCTGCACTGGCTCCCCATTCAGGCTAGCATCGACTACAAGTTGTCTACTCTCTGTTACAATTTTTTCACCGGTGCATGCCCCATCTACTTTTCAGATCTCCTTACAATCTACACTCCACTGAGACAGCTCCGCTCCTCTTCAGACGATCGCATTCTCTCAGTACCCTGCATCAGGACAAAAACATATGGACAGCGCATGTTCACCTTCTCGGCATCCACCCAATGGAACTCACTTCCCCACAACATTCGCCACTCCCCATCACTACTGACTTTTAAACGAAACTTGAAAACTTTTCTTTTCCGCAAGTACCTTGACTGACGTCGCGACTGCCTGTCTGCATTAACTTACAACTTTCGCTGTTCATCGTCTCTTATGATACTTTTACACCCATCTGTGACTGAAGGACGATCTGTTTCCCAACCTGTTGGTCAGTGTTCCGTTCATCTCTCCCTCTGTGTGTGTGTTTCATTGCTTTCACTAGAGTGTCTGTGTCCCTCGTCCGCGCGAAGTGTGCATAAAATGTGTTTTCGCGCGTTAAAAATCCCCATTTTATTATTTTTTTTTATTTATTTGATACTTACACACGCCCGTCCGCACACTCACACGCAATCATAACCAGTTCATTCCAAAAACGAATGGCAGTCGGAAGAAAAGAAAATTCTGTCTGGTGCACAATAACGGCGTCCAGATGGCAGAAGAGAGAATTCATTATCAAGAACATTCTCAGGTCTGGTGACAATACCAGAAGATTTACGAACGACCTGCTGCATCCAGAGGGAATGCGTATCTCTTTGTGTTGTGCCCATGATCTTGGAACACATGTTCACGATCCTACTCACACTATTCCTACGCTGAATGGTGGACAGAGTGCCAAACCAGCAAATAAAAGAAAATGTCAAAGCACTTGCAATAAAAGATTTGTAAAACAAGCTAATACTTCTTCTGTCAACAGAAAAGGATCTGACTTTCTGCAATAAGAGTCTTTGCTGGGTTTCCTTGACTATGGCATCAGTGTTCATATCCCACTTCAGCTGACAGTCAAAAACTGGACCCAGATACTTGAGGGTTTCCACAATCTCAACAGGTTCATCATGAATGATACAAGGTGAAGAAGCACTCTTCTTTCTTCTAAATTCAAAAATCCTCTTATTAGGTCTAGAAACACTCAAATCAAGACAAACTGACAAAAGCTGGAAGTCCCTCCCCATGATCATCACTTTCGCCATAAAGTAGTAGTGACAGCAGTTCAGTGTCGTCAGAAAATTTAACAAGAAAACTTTTCTTTCCAGCATCTACAGCTGTCCATGTACATGATAAAAAGCAAGGGGGATAATACACATCCTTGAGGGGAGACAGTGTTTGTCACAACAACTTCTGAGTACTGACCGTTAACAAAAACACGTTGTTGTCTGTCAGAAAATTCAGAATCTAAGAAACAAGCACAGTCGGACAACATAGAATAGAACATCCTTGGTTCAGACACATATTGGAAAAATCCATGAGGCTAGTGAATTTTTAGTGACAACTTGTACAAACAAGGAAGAATACGGCGACAAAGACAGTATTGAAGATACAGTAAGCATTTGTTGACCTTTCTGTTCTTGACTTTTGAGTCCTCAAATATTGTGATCGCTCCATAAGTCTATACGGTCACATTGGAATAAAAACAGCTTCTTACCGAAAACCAGTATGTAGGTATACATATATTTTCCCCAAAGGATTATCAATATTAATTCGCCATTCGAATGATGTTTGCTTAGCGACAGAAAGAACCCAAGTGGAACTAAGTTTAACGTTGGATGGAACAGCGTGCCATCTTAGCCGCATAGTGTTCCATTATGTTGACAAGTCATGTGGATGAATAGTGCAGTTTAGTCTTGGTTTATCTGTCTTTTTATACTTTCTGTCCATCCCCTCTCCCCCTCCCCCAAACACAAATCGCGAAACCAAGGACCTCAAGGACCACTCCGCGTGCTTGACGAAGTCTAAAAGAAGACAAAACCACGCCCTACATGCGAGTCAACATTGAACAATGCCAACGTCGTATTGCTTTGTGCGAGTGACAGGGTATTCATTGTCTGTAATTTTCTGATTTTTTAATCATTTTACAATCTAACTGTACAAAATGTACAGGGTGTTGTGTCTTATTACTGTCATTCCTGAACTAAGAGCTACTGCGATAGAGTCATCCGTAACTACTCGGCTCCGCACCCCAGACTTCCTGTACAAGATGCTCAGTTTGAGAGTGACAGCTGATAGCTCGCCCTCGGTTGTTCGGTCCCTAGTCCTATGACTGTACCAGACATTGTAGTTGTACGTACTGAACATTGGAAAAATTCAAAACCAAAAGACCTGTATCGATTAAAAAAGTGACTGTACTGGTTTAATTCAATGCACGGGTCAAACCCTTAAGTTTTGATTCTGAGTCATGCAGACAACATGGGTATAGACATCCCTTGGTCGTAACTCGTGTTATAACTGAAAGACAATAACAAGAGTGAAATAAGTAATAAAGAGTGAAATAAGTAATATTCGTTAAAATGTTGATCTTGGAAAGCTCATTCCTCGTCTGAGTTTCCCTGAATTATATAGTGAAGCAATATTTTTTTCATGCTCGACATGTGTATCAGTACTTCCTCTGTTAAATAAGTTGGTGTGTCTTCCTAAGAGTTGACTGTATGCTGGAACCGTTGGGAAGAAATAACTGTTTGGATCATGGTGGTTATTTAGAGGGACAGTTCTTTCACCTCGCGGTGATTTCGCACTATGTGGGGTGGGGTCCTATTGCTAAACTATGCACTGAAAGAACCATATAAATCATAGAAATGTATATATCTATATACTGTGATCAAAGTTTGTCATGAGTTGGGGTCTGGACAGGGGAGAATTACGCATCAGGAGGAAGCCGGTGACGCATGATCTCGAGCACCAGGGGCTTTGATGTAGCCGAGAGGTGTAACCTGCCAGGAAGGGGTGGGAGTAGCTAGGTCCACTCGAGGTGTTCTTCGGGGGCGTGTTCTTGTAGTTGACGCGGGCTGTGGCTTCTGCTGTCTCTGTCCTGGCTGGATGATGTATGTACTTACCTTGGTGATTACATGTATGGGAATGTAGGAATGTACGAATTAGATTTAGAAGTAAAAGGACTGGTTTAGACACTCAAATCATCTTCAGCCGTAATCTCCCGTGAGAGGGATTTCAGCCCAAATCTCCTGTGAGAGAGCATCTGTAGCCCAATCTCCTGCGAAAAGATAATCAGCTTCTGTGAGGAGAAATACGTGTCTTGTGGTACAAGTCTTCTGAAGGCTGAAAGATTCAGCTGCAGAATTAAGGTGTCTCGTTCTACTAGACGTGTGGAAAGTCAAGTATCAACGGTACGTGTCTTAAGCAGACCAGCTGCCAAGTGCAAGGTAACTTCGGAAGGACTGGTGTGTGACTCCTGCACGTGTTCCTCTGCTGTGGGCAACTCCACGGTAACCAAGCGAGAGGATAACTGCAGAACGCAAAGGAGGGAGATGGAAGACCGCGGACAGACAACCGTCTGAAGCAGAGGGCGAAGATCCACCCAAGGAGGCTGCATGTAAACGAGCTCTAGGAGTGACCTCAAAGGGCTGTGTGTCGGCCTTGAGAAACATCATATCCTCTGTGGCGTGAGTGAACGTCAGCATCGAGGTCTGCTGTTACGTGGAAGTGTTCAAGAGGTCTTCAGGATATCTACTGGTGAACATATTCAAGGAATGAGCGCTCCAACGTACAGACTGTCGTGTGGACTGTATGAAGCATTCGGGAACGAGTGTTGTGTTCTGTGAGTGTTGTGCATCACGTGATCATTCTCTCGTATGGCAAGAAGAGATTAAGGTGCGTGGTTCATCATTGTGTTTAATTGAAAGGTGGGTGATGTAGTGTGGTATTACGTGTTATTGCAGACCTAGTCAGAACAGAAGGAAATTGCGGGACATCTAGAGCTGCATTAGATATTGTCTTGGTTGTGAATACTCGCTGTTTATATCAACAATACATTCTCTTTTTTATGTGTTCACTATATTACCGTGTTTTGTGGTTCTTTGTGGTAGACTGTAGGTGGTGGTGGCTCGGCCATATGATTGAGAAGTCATATCAATTAATTTTAGTAATACAGTGATAGTTCCATCTACGCATATGTCACCCTCTTGACGGTGGTCGTGTGAGCGAGCAGAGGAGACGACCCGCCAAGAGCAAAAGAAATTCTCCCAGTGGTGAGATAGGAGTTTCCCACACAGGCGGCGTCTCCGCTGTCTTCTGTGCGTGTCCGTTGTGGGAGTGAACGAAAGTGAGTGCACGAGCGACTGGTGAATGGAAAGCCATCTTTTTTGGCGTGGACTTAAGGGGAGATTATGAAGTAACAATCGCCAAACTTGCACGGTGGCGCTGCTTTAGAGCTCAAAGCTGACTCGTGAGAAGCAGGCTTTAGCCCGTTAGGATAGATTGGATTGCTGTGTATTTCTCATCAGAGACGAGGAACTACTTTTTCTCACCGTCAAGGTCATACTTCTACTAACAGAACTGTCCATAACATTTGTCTAATAAAATCGCAAAGAAATGCGGACTCGACATTTAGCGCATAATGGTCAAGTCTTAATATCCCTGCCGACCCCCACCTGTAAAGTCACGTAGCCCTCCTGGTCTTCAGCCTGCTCTGTGCCTGGGAACGTCTCAGAGATGAAATGTACCAGGGGCGTGGTGGGAGCATGTGTCCCGTCCGACAGAGCAGCCATCTTAACCTGCACTGTAAAGCCTTGAGAGAACTTATTTTTCAGGTGCTGTACCGAGCCCAGGCACTTGTATTGACCGTTCACCATGATCGCAATGCGTGTGCATAGGGCCTCGCATTCCTCCATGCTGAAATAAAGACATTCAACTGATTGCTTACAATCTTCAAAATTCTTAATAAAGAACAAATAAGGACATGTCACGGAAACGACCCCCCCCCCCC
>SMGT01013140.1:659907-672195 GCA_004794575.1 Lanistes nyassanus | reverse complement strand
CTGTTCACCGTCTTTCATCTTCGTTTAGCCACATATCGCCTATTAGTATGTGTGCATAATGCTCCAAATTCGTTCGTTTTTAATGTAATCGGGTTGGTTCGTCCTACTGTTTACATCCTTCTGCTTCTTACAACATAGAAAATAATCTTGGTAAGTGGGGGCTTGGTCCATGTTTCGTCCAGTTTACTTCCTATTCTAAACTGGATACAGTTTACTTCCTATTCTAAACTGGATACAGTTTACTTCCCATTCTATAATGGATACAGTTTACTTCCCATTCTATACTGGATACAGTTTACTTCCCATTCTCCACTGGATAGCAGTTTACTTCCCATTCTATAATGGATACAGTTTACTTCCCATTCTATAATGCATACAGTTTACTTCCCATTCTATAATGGATACAGTTTACTTCCCATTCTATAATGACTAGCAGTTTACTTCCCATTCTTTACTCGATAGCAAGCCAGGGCCAAAGTCAGGTCTGTTCTTGACATTAAATCTAGATTAAATCTAGACTGCCCTGATAGAAAAATTGTTGTTTCCCAAATATTTGACTGGACTAGATTTTTATAATCTATAGCTGAAAATGTGTATTAAACTTTTTAAAGTCATAAGCAATGTTATGTTGTGGGTTCTTAATCGTAACTGACAATTTTAATGTGGGTGAATCATACGCAACACTTTACGTATGGGCCCTATAAGCACACGCAAATACCACCTTTTTTCCACAAGTATGCAAAGAGTTCCTAGGTTTTGGCTGTCTATATGTCTTTCTTTCTACCTGTCTATCCCATCTTTTCCTTTCTCTTCTCACTTTTTCTTTCACACAGCATATATTTTCTCTTTCCTTTTCTTAGCTCACTCACCTGTATCGGCCGCATTCGCGGTCAGCGTGTTCCGTCAACATCAGAGATGAAATCAGACTAGAGACGAGATCAGGGATGACATTCCCGGGCACCCCCCGCAGGCGCGCGTACATGTACAGCGTCTCACGTGCCGTCATGTCTTCTATCAGGGCGTCGAACTGAGGGCAGTAGCCCATGTTGGCTCGCACCTGCCAACAGCCATTTCTTTGTGTAATGACGAGATGGTGTTGTGATGTCTAAAATTGTGAACGTTTAAAATTATAGATGCATTTCTGAAAGGTCGGCAATAGGATCGTGGGATTTACTGTTCCAAATTTATGCTGCAGATCTGACACATTTAATACGGATTAAAAATTACATATATTAACCACATGGTATAAAATTGTTTTACATTATGTTACAAGGGGTGACTTGCATAAGCGTTATCTCCTGTTCGTACATAAAAGTGGATGTAAAATGCAAAGAAAGAACAGGCTATTATGAACGGAAGAGCAGTTACGAACGCTTAAGCAAACCACCAAATAATCTTAACAAAAAAAAAAAAGGTTGACATCTAAATACCGCTGGATACCAGCGCGTAAAAATTTCAGAAAACCTCCGAGCATGGAAAATCCTTCATATTTCATAGAATTAACAAAAAACCTCCGTCATTTCTATAGATTTTGTATCTCCATAAGTAGGAGATTTTTAACTTCCTTAATATACCCTCATCACCAAAAGGCACTAAGGTTCTGTTGTTATTTCTATCACCTTAAACGAAATAATAAACTTCAAATAATTTTGCAGGTGTCATCAAACATGCTTTGACCACAATGTTACCACTAATAACTCTTTTCATCCGACTGTGGGCCAGAATGTCACATGTCCCTCCGAGGTAAGCCTGTTCCCTCTTCCCTCTCTTCACACCTGGTAGGTGGAAGCTACGTCATAGCCAGGCTAATAGCTCGGCCCCAACCTGGGCTGGCCAGAACCGGCCTAGTCGAGCTTAAGGTGTCGGGACGCCTACTACTTAAGCAGGCAAAAACGTGAGGGTAGGGATATTGGACAGACGATCAGAGAGAGATACACGAGAGATGAAGTAGGAAGACCAAGAGAAGCGGACACATGTAGACCCACGGACCTCTGCCCCTCGCCATCTTAGCCAGGACGTTGAAAGAGCCTCAGCTAGCAATCACGCTGAATACACTGGGCTGTATTTCGCCGCCAAGTCAAGAGACTGACTAGTAAGTGACTGCTGGCCGCGCCTTATAAGTTAAGGACTGCTCTTGCCACAAATTTATCTTACCCGGTTGATTTAAGATAGGTGGTTTTATCCTGCCAGAGACAGGAGACGTTAAGCTAGTGGCCGGGCGTATGCCAAAAGGGGAGGTAGAGGAAGTGCTGGTCGTGGCAGTGTCATAAGCTTCATTGTTGATCCTTAAATAGCTTTAGAACTGTGTATCGCAGGAATAGCTGTTTCAGTAGTGACGAGAGTAGGAGCTCTGTTGTCGGTCAATTACTGTATGTGTGTATAGAGCGGGATCATAGGCCATTTTGCAGTTTGATTTCCCCTCTGGAGTTTGATTATCTTCTTTGTCTGATACCGCGTGTTATGACGTAATCAGGCAGCGTCTTACCCTAGACAGGGTGATTCTCTGTAAATAATCTGTAGATATAGGCCTATGTGATGTTGTCGAGTCAGTTAGTGTTTGAAATATATGTTGAATAACGGTTCGCTGCAGTTGTGTTTTTACGAGGGTGGGGGCTCTTGAGCAAGAAGTGTTTTGCCTGTGTGAGACTGAGCGAACGTGTCAGAGTATGAGAATATTTTCCCTCGGTAGATTTCTCTAGCTATTCACATTATTTCATATCGTCTTCACCCTCTGGTGTAGAAACCATTGAAGGTTTTGTTTTGGTGACGATTGCTCAATTAAGTCATTTACGAGATCACCAAACAAGTTTGTTCAGTAATTCTGGAGAAGTCGAGTCCAGTAAGTTAAGGTACGGCCCGGCATGGCACACAGAACGCAGCACAACGAAATGTAATACCTTTTTGATATCCGTCTTGATGCTGTGCTGCAGAACAAAAGCCTTTCCAGTGCTCAGCATTGTGTCACCTGTTAGAATCTTGAAGGTCGTGGTTTTACCCGCTCCGTTCTGGCCAAGCAGTCCGAAACACTCCTTTCCGGGCACCCCCAGGAAAACATGGTCAACTGCCACGGAATAGCCGTACTGTTTGTACACATTGTCCAGCAACAGAGTGTCCCCTGCCGCCCTGCCGGACATTACGCGCTGCCTCTCCTCCACTACATCGCTGTCCTCCTCATCAGGGGCTTGGAAACTAGAGTCATCACCTTAAAATTAGGAAAATTAATAAATTAGTAAACTTAATTAAGCTTGGCTGTCGATGGTTGTTTTAAGTGACTTTACGCAATTCCGTTCTCGTTAATTTGTTTGAGAAATAATAAATTAGCAAGCAGCATTTGTTGTTTTGGGGCCAGTTGGAAGAAATGTTAGAAGTTGCCATTTCAAACCTAAATGTTTAAAATTATCTTAATTATAGCTGCAGCTGGGAAGAAATGTACGAACGAACGAACGAACGAACGATTTTATTGGTTAGGCCTTCGGCCCAAATAAAGGGGGTGACAATACCATACCCAGTAATCAATTAAAGCAATACATGAAACAAGTATACTCAGGTGCACACGCGCACGCACACGCACACGCACACACACACGTACACAACATGTGACTTAAGAAGCCTGTAGAGGTCTAAGTAAATCTGCCTTATACAGGAAACAAGCCAGGCTTCGTGTAAGTCTTGGACTGGTATCGGCCATGAGCACAGAAAATCGAGATATGGAGGGATATCGATAAGACTTCATATGGATGTACTGCTTCCGCAAGTCGTCGTAACGCGGACAAACAAATAAAAAATGCAGTTCAGTTTCATCAGAATGACAATATGGACAATCCATAGTATGATGTACATATAAATTTTATGACAATTCAGACTGGTAATTCCTAGCCTAAATTTGGTCAGAGCATCCCTAAAGCCTACATGTTTGAGGTATAAAAGATAATCACTAAGAGAAATATCAGCTTTAGACAGGGTGTAAGTGGAAAAACGCTGGCTACTGGAGATCTTACTATGCCAGTCCTGTTTATAACAATCCAGGAGCCTTTGTTTGGACTCCTGTAAAAACATGTTTACATCACCGACTCCCTGGTGCTGCCAAACAACGCCAAATCCAAACTTATACAGTACCACCATCATGTAGTTAAGCCAGGTTATTTTGTTTTTTTTTCTGAAGGCCGAACAACATATCTACAGCATTTCTGGGTAGGCGATACTGAGGTAGATGGATTATTTTCAACCAATAGCCAACACATCTCACGTATGCATTTATGTACAGTGGGTAACGCCCACACTCACCGTATACCATAGTGTTTGGAGTCCGTGTGGCGACACCTAAAAAGCGTTTCATTGCAAAAAGATGAACCTTCTCTATAATATCAGTATCTGCACACAGACCCCACACTTCAGATCCATATAACAAAATGGGCTGTATCTGTGCATCGAACAGCCTAAGAAACAACAATGGGTTTCGATCTGCTAGATACCACAATGATTTCAAAATACAGATTACACCTTTACTGCTCTATCTGCTAAGTCATGCAGGGCATAAGTAAATACACATCTAGTTGACAAGAATACCCCAAGATATTTGTACGTATTAACAATATCTAGCTTTTTGTCTCCAAAAACCCAAGCCTCGTTCTTTGAAATAAATCCCCCATTTCTAAAAACAACGATATTTGACTTTTCTAAGTTTATCGCCAGCTCTAAGTGCTGAGACATGTTATACAGGATATTCAGTTGGTTCTGCAGACCTATTACAGTATCAGAGAACAAGGCTACGTCATCTGCGAAAAGCAAGATAAACAACTGAATAAGTTCGGGGGAGAACTGAATGCCATAACGTCATTTGTTTCTAATTTCGCATGTTAATTCATTAATAAATAGCAAAAATAGAGCAGGACTACAAATTCCCCTTGCTTTAAACCACGGGGGCAGTCAAAAAACTCAGTGAGGCCATCTCCAGTTCTCACACAAGCTTTAACAACACTATACATGCGTTTGATAGCTCCAAGCAGTTTCCCGCGCATACCAACTTTATGTAAAATGTACAGGAGTTTACTTCTACTTACAGAGTCAAAGGCCTTCTGGAAATCACTGAATGCAACACACAGTTTTATGTGTTGTACTGTTTTTGTACCATGGACACAAGAACAAAGATGTGGTCTACCGTGCTATGATCTTTTCTAAAACCAGCCTGTTGCTCTCCAACCAAAGCGTTCTCTTCTATCCATTGTGTAATTCTTCGATTTAAAATAGAACTATATATTTTGCTGGAAATGTTTAAAAGTGATATCCCTCTGTAGTTATCGGGTTTGTTCGCGTCACCTTTCTTGTGCAGAGGATGAATTATTGCCTCGGACCACGCATGTGGGAATAAACTATTATCAAATAGATAATTAAAGTATTTTACAAGGAAAGCCACTGTTACCTGGGATGAATGCTTAAAAAACTCGCCAATAATACCGTCAGGGCCTGCTGCCTTATTGTTTTTCAATGAAACAATAGCCTGGGTACTTCCTCTGTGGTAATCACATCATTAAGCCAGGCATAATCATCGTCTATGTCATCAGGCCGTCTCTGCGATCACATTCAGAGAAGTCTAGTGGGACAGAACTTGGAGAGACATTGAAAATTTCACGAAAATGATCGTACCAACTCTCTTTAGTGATGGAATTTTGGTTTGGTGGCTTTTTTTGGATGGATTTAATCGTGCGCCAAAAAAGTTTCTGATCCGTAGAGTTTTCTGTTAGGGTGTTGATTAGTTGTGTTTTGTATGCTGTTTTCTTATTATCCAATAACTTTTTGTATTCTTTTCTTTTTTTGTATGTAACTACACCTGTCTTCCACTGAACGACTTGCATGTAGTTTTCTCAAGTGCCTCCTAAGAGCTAATCTACTGTCTTTGCATTCCAGATCAAACCAGATCTTCCTTCTACTACTGTGGACATGAATAACCTTTTTCATACAATCACCAGCATGCTGTAATCCATCATTAAACATAGATAAGGCGGCATTGATATCCTGAGATATCAATTGAGCGGCCTCGTCAAAGCATTTCTTAGCCTCGTCAGACTGGACTCTACAATTAAATTCACCCAATTTTTCATCATCCCATACATATTTATATAGCATATAGCCTTTAGGACTTATGATTTTGGGCTCGTAAGTTCTTTTCTCAACTATCAAGGTCAGCTCAACGGGCATATGCTTAGATTCAACTTTAGGTCTAACTACTAGTGATTTACACCATTTCCTTAAGTCAGTGGACAAGATAAAATAATCGATGATGCTGCATCCAGAGGCAGAGATGTAAGTAAGATTACCAGAAAAATCTCCATGGAAAACACCATTAGCAATAAACATGTCAAATTCATTGCACACCTGTAGGAGATAGGAGCCAAAGGAATTTCTATTAGTGTCGGCAGAGGAGCGACAGAGTTCTTTTGAAAGACCTGCATTTTTTCCCTTACAGACTGCGCTATAGACGTCCTCCTCCACACAAGTGTTTTCACTGGCAGTTCTTGCATTGAAGTCACCATGTAATATAATAGGTAGGTCACCGTACTGCCTTACAATTTCAAGAATGCAGTCTTCAAGCATGGAAATGCCATTAATGATTTCCGTATCCTTATAGTAAGGAGAATCTAAGGGGGGAATGTAAATACCTAACAGTATTATGTCAGTTTCTGTCCGCATAAGATCTTTTGAGATACATACTGCAATCATACTGTCAAATTCAATTTCAATCTGATGCACGTAGTGTGCTACATCTTTTCTTACTGCAAGCACAACACCACCAGTCAGACGGCCGAAGCCCTGCGAGATCTTTACAGCAGGTGACACCAACCCTTTATGATCAGGAAATAAGCCTGGTGAAACAGAAACGTAAAATGTTTCAACTAGAAGAATAAAATGAAAGTCCTTAAGAATCTAACTTCGACAAACCTTCAATATTGTAGGAAAGAAGTTTTAAGCAGTAACTCGCCTGTCCATTGAGTAAGCCGTTTCCACAAAAACAACTATTGCTGCTAACTGGATTTGCCACTGTGTCTTGCAAAATGTTTTCATGATCAGACTCATTTTCCTCATTCTTTACTTCATGAGGTGGAATGTCAAGAGGGGCCGGGCCATACCCCTATGCACGCCGCGTTGGCGAGTGTGTACAGCTTGCTGGTGTCTTCCCTCGGGTTGAATGGCGTAGTGTGGGGCCACTCGCACCACTGTCCGTCAGCCGAGTCTGTTTTCTCTTTTCCACGGTGTCAGCGGTGCGCGACTGAGCAGTGCTCCGCGTAGAGCGTCCTGGTGCTACCCGCATTGGACGCGTGCTGGTGACCCGAGCTTGACAGGGCGGTGGACCCCGCTGCAACACCGCTAACAGACGACAAAGTACCACGTGACCACGCGCGAGGGGAATTCCAAGCTCTAGGTGAACGTACGTCGCTTCCGTGGTTACTGCTGTGTCGTTCCCTGGCGATGTCTGTGACGTCAGTAGTCGGTGTGCAGCGTGCGCTGTCGCAGCCCTCCTTGTCCGATAACACAGCAGCAGCACCCGTCACGGTCCCATGTGTTGCAGGAGAAAACCTTTCGCTGGTATGTTGGGCGCCGCTGTCCCCGGGTGCGTGTCGACTGCTGGCTGTCCTGTTGTCATGGTCACGTTTCAAAACTCCTGACACGATCAGTCTGCCACCTAGGAAGTGCGCGTGCAGACCTTGACTCCGATGGTCCTTTATGATCTGCTGCTGACGCGTTGTAAGATCGCCAGCTACTCTAATTCCCTTCTCCCGAAGTTTCTCCCTTCCTTTCATGATCACATCCAATTTACCCGACCAGCGAAAAAATTTAACAATCACTGGTCGGGGTTTGTCATCACGCTCTCCGTTACGGTGCGAACCCAAACGGTGCGCACGCGCAATATTGGCTACAGCCCATACTCTGTCAGGAATATAGTTTTGACGCAGATCCACAATCTTTGGTGTACATAGAGTAAAACTTTCGTTTGGGGATTCTGGTACGCCAAAAAATTTGAGATTGTCTTTCCTTGACACAGCCCTCCAACCTATCGATTTTGTTCTCCATAGTTTTTACGCAATGAAGTAACTTGCATTCCAGGTCGGCCACAGATGTACATGCGTACTGGCACTCTCCCCTTACCTGCGCAAGATCTTCTTCCAGGTGGATGATTCTAGACTGCACATCCACAATGTCCGTCCTTAGTTCGTTCAAAGTCTCTTGCACGGACGATAGTTGCGATCGCACAGTATCGAACCCAGCTAGAAACTTCTCGTGTTGTTGTTGGAACATGGAATCCAGCATCACTTTGATGTCATCACTGCCAGCTTTGTCTGTAGGAGCGTGTTCCGTTGACTCTGTACCTTTGTCTGTAGGAGCGTGTTCCGTTGACTCTGTACCTTTGTCTGTAGGAGCGCGTTCCGTTGACTCTGTACCTTTGTCTGTAGGAGCGTGTTCTGTTGACTCTGTACCTTTGTCAGGCCCTGGGTTGCGCTCGACGTCCCCACATCTCAGCAACAGAGCGGACAGGACTCGCGCCAAGCACAGCGAGACCTTGCGTGAACACAGCTTCAGTCCTCGAACCTCGCGTGTAGCAATCATGGCTTTTCGATGTAAAATACACATTAAGGTCCAACAGAATAATCCAATTTTTTTTCTGTAAGACTCCAGTGAAGTTGGCATCTTAATTTGGTGCTAATTGTTTACTTTACTTATTACAAAATACAGAGAAACTGAAAATTTTCTTGAGAGCCGCACAAACCGTGTCTGACCTCTACCGGGAAAAATGTAAATACTGGGTTTGATGTTTAATATGCTTTCGTGTGTTGTTATTTAACAGACGAGAGAAGTTAGGTCGTCGTCGTCGTCGTCGTCGTCAGTCCCGGGCCGGAGTGCCTATCGTTCCCCAGTTGTGGTGATGGTTTTTCGATTCTTGTTCCACCGTTCGTCGCCAGGTGACCTTTGGGGGGCCTTTCCTCCTCTTTCCATCTTCATGGTGTCCAGTGTCGTGCTGATTGAACTGTCTTCTCTCCGTAACACATGTCCAACCCATCAATAACCTATGTTCATGATTGCTGTGGCCATGTCTTCTTGCTTGCAGCGGGACAGTAGGTCTTCGTTTGGAGATTTTGTTTGGCCAGAATTTCTCAAATATTCTGCTAAGGTTCTTGGTGTGGCGGTGTTTTGTAACGACTTCCATATGTTGTTCGTGTTGATGAAGGCGCATCTTGCTTTCTCCAGCCTGTTCTGAATGTCCTTTTTACTTCCACCAACTGGTGGGATGCTGCTGCCTAGGTACACAAAGCTTTCAGCAAAAGGCAGATCGGTGTTGTTGACTTTGATGGGAATTTGTTTAATAGTGTTCATGGTCATCACTTCCGATTTCTTCTGGCTGATCGGTAGGCCAACTTGGGAACTGTACTGGTTCAATCTGTCATTGTTCTGCATATGCTGACGGATGTGAGAGACTAGTGACAAATCATCGGCAAAGTCCAGATCTTCAAGTGGAGAAAAGTGTCCATCTGATGCCCGTGTTTCCCGCCTCTGTCGTGCATCATATCATCCAGTCCATGACGTGACTGAAGAGTTACGCAGACATCGCACAGCCTTGCCGGACACCGGTCGTTACGTCCAACCAAATGTCGCTTCCTCCTACCCAGCAGCTGTAATTATTATAAAAACTCTTGTTGAGTTTGACCAGTGTACGTCATCGAAGGCTTTTTAAAAGTCAATAAAATTCACGTGAAGTTGCCTTTGCCATTCTGCACTCTGTTCTATGGCATTTCGCAGAGCAAACATCTGTTCTGTACAGCTCCTGCCTTTTCTGAATCCTGCCTGTTCCTTTCGTAATGCTGTATCAACTGTCGTAGATATTCTACTTAGGATCACTTTGATGAGGATCTTTCTGGGGATTGACAGAAGGGCAATACCACGCCAGTAATTGCAGTGGCTGAGGGTGCCCTTCTTTGGGATCTTAATAATCACACCGTTGGTCTAGTCCTTGGGTACGCAGGCTTCTATCCAAACTGCTATCAAAAATGGTTCCAGCATTCTATGTGCTGTCTCTGGATCTGTCTTGAATAGCTCTGCATTCAAGTTGTCTTGTTCTGGGGGCTTTGCTGTCTTTCAGTTTCTTAATGTCCAGTTCAACTTCATCTTTGGTAGGGGTTGAAGTTGATGTCTAGATCTATATCTCTTTCTGGAATATCAGCGTCTTCTTCTGGTGGTTCTCCATTCAGTACTTCTCTGAAATGTTCAGCCCAGCGCGCACCGTCCTCTTCACTGCCTTCTTGGTCTCATTGTGTTGTTGCTTGTATCCTTCCTGTAATCGAGCTGATCGAGTGCTTGTCACTTGGTTCTTCAGCTTGTATCCTTCCTGCAATCGAGGTGATCGAGTGCTTGTCACCTGGTTCTTCAGCTTGTATTTTCATGTAATCGAGCTGATCGAGTGTTGGTCGTCTGGTTCTTTAGCTTGCGTTTTTCTTCTTTAACTTTCTATGTGTTTGGTTTGATCCATTTCTCTGTACCCATGACATTCCTCCGCACTCTGTTGGTAAACAATCTTGATGTTATAGACTGTGATAATGTTGCCTGCATTTATTTCTGTGCTTAGATCTTGTCGTGCTTGGAACCTGTTCCTCGTTTGTGTAACGAAAAGTGTTTCGTGCGTGGGTCCTGCAGGTTTTGGATGTCGAATTTTTGTGTGTGTCTGTTTCTGTGTTTTCTGGAGCTCGACTCTCACCATTGCTATTAAGAAGTAAAGTGATCGGTATCAAAGAGCGCTCCAGGCAAGGGTTTCCCAGTTTAAATTTCCTGTCACCATAGAGAGGCTGGAAAGTTTTCTCATTCTGCTTCTGCTGGGGGCAAGAAAGCTTGGGTTACAGGACAGCATGCGTCTTCTCGGAATACTGTTGGATATTCCACTTTGTCATGCAAACACAAGAAGCACCCATCCTTCTTAGCTTAGATCGGTGCAGAGCTAGATCCCAAAATGTCCCTTGGTGAATACCTTCGTGCATACGTAAATATTTTCTGTCCGGCCATTTGTCTGTTTGCTTTCTCTTTGTTTCCTTGGTGTTTTTTCTTTCTGTTTATTCGACTGCAAAAGACAGATCTACTCCATGTTCTGGTACGTGAGCAAGCATGAATATACCGACTTGACACAAAAATAACACATATTTGAAAGACCTATTAAAGAAACCTTGAAAACTGAAGGCTTAGTGACTCCGAGATCTTTATGTTATAGATGTACGTAACGGAACGTGTCTTTCTCGCGAAGAAAGTCTTTTGCAAAGCATTTAACCTTTTTTAATAAAAAAAACATTTTAAACTATTTAAATTGAAAGATATAAGTGATATAAAAGAAATTGGGAGGCCGTGGTTCGGTTAGATTTTAAAAAGAAATAGTAACGATTTCTAGTCTTCCAGAATAATTTACAGAAAATTCAACCAAGCAATTTCTGTTGCAACATTTGCTTTGAAACGTTTCCGTGAAAGCAGAGATTTTGTTGAAACTGTATCTTATTTCAATTGCAGGTGGTTAGAACAGTCTAGTTCATGAAACCTCTCATTTGACCAGAGTAAATCATTTGATACAGACAACAAGGAAACGTTCAGATTTAACTTCTTTCTTACACCTCGTAACTGGAAAGCATTTGCTGAAATTTAACGCACATTTGCTACAAAATATTCAACACTATTTTTGACAAATAAAACCAACAAATGCTGCTTGGAGTGTGGAATGTAGCAATATGGAACCTGTGCCAAGCAAAATATGGTTAATTAGAGCCTAGACAAAGTCTGTAGGTTTTGTCTGTTCTTAAAGACAAAAACAACACAAACAAGTAAATACGATCCAATAAATATAAAAGAATTAAGGAAACAAGACAAGGAAAAGAGGGAAATAACTGGGAAAATAATATATACTTTGTAATTCCTTTGCAAAAGAGTGAGCATATATATTCAAATAGCAGTAACAGGTTTGTTACCTTTGAAAAAGTAAAAAACTTTCTGGAGAAGATTGAAGTCCAGCACAAGCAAAATGAAGAAACAGACCACGGCTTGTCCCAGCATGCACAAAAGGTTGGCTCCTACACCCGGGTAGGTCAGCGACAGGTAACTATCTACGTGGGGTAAACACATGTCCTCACAGATGCCTGCAGCTGCACACAACCAAAGCCTTTGGAGTACAGTGAGACATGACTGGAGGTGTACTTTTTCTTGATGTCCGTTAGCCCGTCTTCAACTCATATTCTCTGAATACCCCCCCCCCCCCAAAAAAAAAAAAAT
>SMGT01013140.1:606767-659897 GCA_004794575.1 Lanistes nyassanus | reverse complement strand
AATCCCCCCCCCCCCCAAAAAAAAAAAAATTCGTGGTGAGTGAATGAAGCAGTGAGTGAATGAGGCAGTGAGCGAGTAAGCATCCTTTTAGTAAACTGTTCACATTGTAATTGTCGTTCATTTTGTTTTACAAAGTAATTCGATGATATGTCGGCAAACCTATACGGTACCTAGTCGTTTTACAATTTTGACATTGCATAAGAAAACGAGTATTTTTCGAACTCGATCAAGTCGAAAGCCCACCTTGACAACAAGGATGTTTGAGGTGTCTGTCTTTCAGGGCTTGGCATACCGCAGCATCGTAATCTTTACAATAGTCGTTGCTGTACTTGTTGGTGTAGATCCCAAACAAACTGTTGCTAACGCAGAAGTGAGGAAACAAGATCCTCAGCACTCTTTCTATTTTTTCCGGCTCTCTCTTTGTCGGAAGAGGGATATGCAGCACGAAGCTGAGAATCAAGGTAAACAGACCTAGCAGGGACACAGAAAAGACAAAAGGTTTGGGGAATTTGGATGGAACATCGATGCCCTTCTTCTGTACAGGAAACGTTCCACGTTTGCTCACTACGCTGACAGGTTTATATTTTTAGTTAAATTTAAACGCACAATTCGTTCAAAGCGTTGTGTGCTGCCTAAAATAGTATACCATACAACAAACTAGCCCACACGTAGCACCCACTGTCAACAGCCGACTGAAGATGCTTGATTCGATTTGTTTACTAGCTAAGAGTCCTGAATGATACCTTTTAGCTTGGCAGTACAATAACACAGAGAAGAACACAATTTATAAAATCAAGCACCTAATACTTATATTAACAGGGGAAAAATACTAGTAATCCAAACAGCAACTAGAGATATTTCAGGACGAAAAATGCTGTTTAGCGGAAAAGTAATAAAGTTAATAAATTTGCTTATACTTCTTCGCGTGTCTTTTGATTTTGTGCTTATTAGTTTGTAAAGTTGACATGTCGTTGGCTGTTGTGTGAAAAAACCTGGAAGAAGAACTGTTACGGCTGTCTTGTAAAACTGGATGATTGTATGAGAATAATGAAGTTTATCTTCAATTTTGCTCATGGCAAACAAGTTAGATATTCTGTATTCTATAGGGGTATCATTACATCTCAGCTGTTGTAATAAAACATAAACCAAACTTCTATGTCCGGAGATAGGCTGGCTAGTCCCCAGTCTCTCTCTGCCACCATCAAGAAAAGGAAGCCGGCTTGTTCCAGCCACACACAACGTCATAGTACACCTACAGTCTTGCAAGGCACACTGGACAGCGTAAGGAGAGGCAGGCAAAGTAAAAGATGGGTTGAAATCATCACCCAGACAGCAATTGACATCTAATCATTTACAGAATTAGATGAATCCCTACTTTCCTTAGGAACTGAGAATATGTGTATTTGTGGTGATCTAAACGCCAGAAGAGCTCAGCTGTCCGAGTCCTTGAATGATGATTTGCTTACACCTGACGTTAGAGGTGTGGGCGGATGTTTCTCGGTACAAAGTAAGTAATGAGTGGGGACAAAATCTTATTGAACTTTGCAAAAACCTCAACCTACCCACAGTGAAAAGAAGAGCAGGACATGACAATGGAAGACAAAAGTATACTTGCAAAAGCGCTAGCTTGATAGACTACTTTGCGATATCGAAGGATTTATTTACCCTTATAAAAGATTTTGATATATTAGATTTTAGTGCATTGCGTTCTGACATACACTGCGGGGTTATGCTGCAACTCCTTAGACACACTCGGGCAGCGATTGCGCTATACAAACCAAAGGGACACCACCCTCAGATTTTTTTCATACGAGGAAAAGGCCCAAAAGACTTGTCTGGGAAAATAAAGTGAAATAGGATTACATACAATCACTTAACGAAACCCAAAGTAATATTTTAACTGACGAGATAAATATGCTTCTGCAAAATCCAGCAGAAGTTAATACGTAAATAATACATACTGTTGTACAGCGAGTATGTGATGTCCTGAAGGAGGGTGCTATCTGCTGCAACCTCCTCGCTACACCCACTACAGCCACAGCCATAAGAAAAAATCATTAATTTAAAAATCTAAAAATACACCTTGGTTCAATACGATAAGTAACAAAAAAGACAAGAATACCTAAAAACCAAGAGGTATTCCAAACGCTCTAACGATCCAGATGCGGTAACACGCAGTGCACGCGCTTGTCGGGTATATACGAAGCAAGGAAAAAAGAATTCAAGAAGTTCCAGCATAACTATATCAGCAAACAGACTTCTGAAACTTAAAGACCCCAAATCTTACTGGAATATTTTGAACACAAATAATAACAGAAATAATTAGTGTAGTTATGCAGAAATACCCACAGTTACAGAATTCGTTAAACGTATCATCCGGTGTGCTCAGTCAAGTCCCCGCTACAAATTCTCAAGCCAACGAAATCAATTGTGAAGAGCGCAATAAACCAATAACGGAAAAAGTGAGGGGAGGCTTTCTTTAAATAAATTAAAGCTTAACAAAACTTGTGGTAACGACTAAACAACAAATGAATTTTTGAAGTTTGCAGGTAATAATCTATTTACATTATTAACTTAATCTTGTCCACAGGTCACATACAACACAGTGGGCTTTGGGAACCATAATATCTATCTATAAAAACCAAGGTAACCGAGATGCCCCTGATAACTACTGGGGGTTAATCATACTGAGATGTTTTACTAGTGTACTAAATGAACAACTAAATACTTATCTTAATGACAGCAATCTGCTAGCTAAAGAATAGTCTGGCTTTCGTGCTGGTTATTTGTAACGTTTTCTGGGGTGTGCTGGAATTCTAGGGAAGAAATACGAAATGCATACGCCTAAGCAGACCCCACCTTTTCAAGCAAAAGGTACACGACCAGATAAATTAACACATTTATTGAACTATAAACAATAAGAAGGATAGTAGAGGAAGAAGAGAGATAGATGAACAAATATATAACAAAATGCGTGTGTGCGTGTGCGTGCGTGTGCGTGCGTGTGCGTGCGTGTGCGTGTGCGTGCGTGTGCGTGCGTGCGCGTGCGTGCGTGCGTGCATGAATGCGTGCGTGCGTGCGTGCGTGTGTGTGTGTGTGTGATAGCAACAATGTGTGGTGTGTTACAACTTGCAGAACAGTAATACAGCTGGTGTACTGTTGAACAAATATAGATCATAAGTCTACTTGCGGTGGTGTACAGATATCCCACATCGCCACAGAATTACAATCCAGCCAAGAATGGAATAGACACACCAGTGTTCGTTCACGTTAACACGTAGACCGCAGTAGTAGATTATGTGCAGGAGACAATGGTTGAAGTCTGTACACGTAATTCACAGAGACGCAAGTGTTTAGTCAATGGAATGTAGACTCGAGGCGAAAGGTTAAGTGAAATCCAGTCTTGCCAAGCCAGTTGACCACAGTTGAACGATCTGGTCCACAGGTAACAGGAACCTCGGATCACAGGCAACGTACTATATAGACTGTTTGTTTGTCCTTGGACGACCTTGTCTGACCGTTACGGGTAATTCCTTGCTTTGTATAGATTTCAGATCTATATGAACTTTCAACTCTCGCTAGTGGAAAAAAGTTCGTTCGTCCGCACACTCACGGCCTACTATTAGGTCGTATAATGAGTAGCAGTTGATTGGAGATATATATATACTGCTGGTAGCGTCTTGGCCGTTAAGTCTTCAGCCCTTCGAAGGCCTAACGATAAATTTCGTCTCTTCCTATCAATTGAGAAAGCTGACGAACAAATTTGATGTAGAAGTTCAAACTCCTCACGTCAAAACAGTAATCTCACGATTGTTTTCTGAATAACTACACAGAATCAGCCGTCAATGGAGGACGTATAGCGACAGATAGACCGTTAACGTTCCCTCCCTCGGGAATACGTCTAACCTCTCTGATAGTTTCTGCTTGTCTCCACGATCAAGCGTTAATCCCCACCGAAATTTCTCTCGTCTCCCCCCGCAACCCACGTCCTATCTTCCCATTGGCTGGAGGAGACCCAATAAACACACGATCACCCCTCCCACACGCAGCCCAGTGGTAGCCGACGAGGAAAGCTGCGGGAACGAGGACCATAAAGCATCCCACGCGTATCCCACGGTGGAATTGAGTGGTTTTTGAATGGGAAGTCCCACAAACGTGCCCCATCCCAAACAGCTTGGGAATCCCTTGGGAATCCCTCTCCCTTCCCACACAGTAAAGCGAGCGTGCGACTCTCCCCACGAAGTGAAGCGAGCGCGCGATCGTCTGACGTCATAGTTTGCGTTACAACTTTTTGTCCACTTTGTCTAAAATTTTATTTGGGGCCGAGGAAAGTCTAGCACTTTTAGCAGGTGTAGTACTCTTAAATTCTAATACTTGTAAACCATGTGTATGTGTAAAAAATAGTGTATGGCTGGCAGTTGAGCATCATTTATCTTAACTGAGCAGCTACTTTAGCATAAAATATTTAACGTTTATGCAAAGTTAAAACCATTGAATGCCCATAAAATAAAAAGGGAATAAAATTTCTTAATTCTTCACTGGTTATAATTAAACTCCTGGGTCATCTACAACAAAAGCACCAAAGAGACAGTTTCTCCACTTTTTTTTGGATAATTTTTTAATTACTTAGGTCTAAGAAGAAATAGCATTTGTCGCCCTTCTGTTTTAAAACACATCTTAAACAGTAACTTTTTCAGGTTTTCAGAGTCATCTGAGAGTGGTAGTGAACCTGAGGAAGGGTCTTCATCATTCCATGCAAAAAAAGCTTATTGAAGCCATCAGGTTCTGCCATCCTACCCATGGCACAATGTGGTGATTCATCTCTATCTGTGTCTTCACAGTGCTCATTGTTGTCCCAACATTTGTTTACACCATCACCTGCAGCTGTTTCTGCCCTTCACCCACAGTCTTCTGGTAGTGTTTCTATCACAAAGTTTACAACACGACCACGACCATGCCCTCTTGCTGTTTCAACTGGTCAGCAACTTGCTCCATCTCCATCTTCACTCGCTTCAGCACCTACAGTTGCAGCCAGCCTCAATCCAACACTTTGCTGTACTGAATGCTCATTCCATAACAGTTAAAAACAGTCAGCCTTTGATAAATCATAGGTCTGTTTCTTCACAGCATGGGATGAGACAATTTAGAGTGAACAACTTGGAGCATCTACTACAGCAGCCAAACAGAGGTGATTTATGTTTACCTTAACCCCTCCCCTCCCCCTCTTTATTATTATGACTGACTCAAGCTGGACAAATAGTTTAAACACAGTATCCATGCTTCCAATAAAATTTGATACCTACCCAATAATTACATTTACTCATCTTTATAGGGTTATGAAGTTAACTTTCAATGGTCAAGCAGTTTCTGGCTTTACTTTGTAAATGTCTTCCATGCTTTAAAAAATAGTTTTAGACTGTTAAATTCTACCATAAAATTAGAATTTTATGATTTACAATCATTAACAACAACAAACAATTAAAGAGTATTTATAAAATTCTTTTTGCTTGTCAAAAGTTTTCAGAGTGCTGTTTACCATCCTTAAGGACATACGACAACAACAGGATGAAATCTACAATTTGCTCGCAGCCGAGTGGCCTGAGTGGCGCCTAACTACCAAGGGGGGTAGGCTTTCCTCTAGCCTCAATGGAAGAAGTAAATGCCCTTGAGGAAATGCTGGAGGGTGAAGAGGTGCAAAGAAAAATGGTGAGTGAAGGAAAAACTTTTAAAAGGGATGGCACAAGTCCTATGTGCAGCTTGAGTGGTATGATAATTCTAACACAGATTTTATTTTGTTCACCTGCCTTTTATTATTAAAAAAATTCTTTTCGCAAGGCTGCTATTACCTTTGAAACCCTGTTTTGCATTTTTCACCCTTTTCTCAACATTGACCATTTCGCTGTGGCTAACCAGGCATTTAACATCAACAATGACATCCCTGTCATACCCTTGCTTTGTAGTCTTCAGGTCCTTATGTAGAAATGAACTTAAACATTTTTAGTTCTGTATTTATTTACTTGTTTAATTTTTTTGTTTTATCTTCCAGTTTAATAATTGCACAGATTCAGTGCAGTTCTTCAATCAATTCTGTCCACTTTTAAT
Organism: Lanistes nyassanus; assembly: GCA_004794575.1. Classification (NCBI taxonomy): domain Eukaryota; kingdom Metazoa; phylum Mollusca; class Gastropoda; order Architaenioglossa; family Ampullariidae; genus Lanistes; species Lanistes nyassanus. The sequence continues at coordinate 653,795 of SMGT01013140.1, read as the reverse complement.
CGTAAATTGCCTTGTATTTATTTTGATTGCAGATCACTTACCTGGCCTCTATTGGAGGGAAAGATAAAGAGGATATTGCCAGAAACATTCTTCGCAAACTGCTACAAGGGATGTTGACTAGAAATTTCAGTATGACTGGCCAAGGAAGACAGGGAAAATCTTCCTTTAGAACACTGAGGCTGAAGGAGGTTGTATTTGGTAAGCATTTAATATCACACACTTTAAAAAAAAAACTGTATTCGTTAAAAGATTTTTTTAAAAATTTATTTTATTTTGCTTAGAAGACTTGAGGTTAGAGGGATATGGAAAGGGCACCTGACCTAACATTCTTTGAAATATTTGAAACGCTAAATAGCCTAATGGTAAAGCAGATTTCAGTTAGTATTAAATAAAACTAGGTGTATTAGTCTCAAATCTCTTTTAATGTGGATACAAGGGCACATACTGGCACCTAAAATCTGTTTCTTATGCACAGACAGTACTCAGATAACATCTATTAAAGTTAAAACAATATGTATAAATTAGTATTCACTCTCTCTCTTGAATGCAGATAAAAGACACAGATGTTCACAGGATTTTTTATCTCACTTTCATGAACCCTGTTTTTCAAATTTCAGCTGCTGTCAAAGTCAAACATAAGGATTCAACTGACTTTCAGCTGGAAAAGATAGCAGGCTGTGCACTGCAAGATGCACGGGACTGGAATGGTCGCAGAAGAATGGGCATAAGGCACCATCAAGAAATTCATGAAAATGATGACTTGGAAACTATAAACTTTGCACATCTTTCACAAGTGTGAATGTAAAGTTTTATTTTGTATGCTAGCGTGAGGTAGGAAGTAACAAGGACCCAAAGTGTCTCGCTAACCCCCTTTTCATGCAAAAGGACACGTCCAGATAGTAGACACATTTATTGATCTATAGAAGGTCTATTAGAACGTGTGATGTGTGAGTGAATGAACGACTGGGGAAGTAAAATGTTGTACTGCAGAGTCGCTGTACAGGACAATATTTTTGGCACCAGTCTGTTATACACCAAAATTATACAATATGAAAAATTTTTGGGTAATAACCATAATCCAGACAGGACAGAATCATCCATTGAAGTGTTTACATTTCACAAACACTGTTCACAGATAGTTCACATGGAGACAGAGCGTTTGCAGGTGATCTGTTTCTGTCATGGAATTTCAGTGTAAAGAGGTTCTGTCTTATTAGGCCAGGTTGAAAGTTTTGTGACGGACACCACTTTCATACTTATTTTGATTTATTCCTCGTCTGCTTATAGAATGGTTTCTTATCTGTGACTGTGCACTGTATGTGTGTGCATGCGGAGTGTGTGTGAATAACAGGTTTTATTATTTTAGTTTTTTTACTGTAAATGAGTCTATTTACATCTAACTGGAATTTTCCTTTATGTCTGATCTTTTCCAAGGTTGATTTGTTGCACAATAAATTTGTTTTTTTTAACCAGTTCTGGGTTTTGCAGCTATAGCCTCTTAATTATTGGTCATAATTGTTACTCTGTATGCATAAATGCTCTAACAACTTAATATACATAAACATCAGGAATATTTCTAAAATAGATTTCCAGAGGTTTAAATTCTGTATGTGCTGTATTACTTCTCAGCTAAAGGAGCATAAATGTGTGGAAATGTGTTGATTCATGCTGTACATTTTAGCAGTGAAAATGTTGACAAGGAACCCCTCTTCTTGCTGTTTTGATTTGGGGTTTGAAAAAATAAACAATCCTAGAAAATAAACCAAACTTGCTGTTTTACATGACCCACCCCTATCGGCCATTAATTATTACCACTAATCCTAAAAAGAATGAATGGGAAACGTGTGGTACAGAAAAGGGAAAACTTAGTGGGAAATACCTGGGAATCGATCGTGAGGGCAAGTGGAATCCCAGTGGGAGAGGCGTGGGATCCCTCAGGGAGCTTGTGAAACCCAGTGGGAGAGGCGTGGGATCCCTTAGGGATCCCTCAGGGTTTGTCTGAAGTTCCCCAAGGTATCCCACGCGTATCCCTCATATTTCCAAGTGGGATGGGTGTGGGATCCCTGAGGGTTCGTCCCACGTTCCCTCAGGGATCCCACGCGCATCCCACATCTGTCCCACTGGAAATCCACTTGCCCTCGTTTCCAAATCCCTTGTGTAACCCACTCGGATTCCCTGGCCTGTCCCACAAGTTTTCCCACGAGAATCCCATGCGGGCGCGGCATGGGATGGTTTGTTGGGGACCGAGTATTACGTGTATTGACAATCGAAATGACGTCTTTTGCCCCTCACACTGCGTTTACTTATTGCGTCGCTACCATGTCAGCTTTCTCGTGAATGAACGATTACAATGCTACATGGAGATGCATTAAAAAGAACATAATTCTTAAACAGCAGCGCTGTAGGAAAACCTTCCGTAACGTGACATTATTCAACACTCGATTCTCTCGTCATTGCATTACTGACTTTTTATCTAAACAAATGTGCCTTTACTGATTATGAAAATGCCTTCGCTAACATTAACAGAATATTTCTTTGGGAGAAGTTGCTAAACAATGGAATTGAAGGCAAAATATTATCACTACTACAAGATATATGCAGCAAAGCATGTGAGAACAAACGGCAAAGAGTCAGAATACCTTATAAACGATTGGGGAATTAGACAAGGAGAGAATTTATCCTCTACTGTTGACTTTAAATTATGTCTAGATAGAGATAATGTAACGGGCCTTTCGAAAATCGCAGATGAAGCACCCGTCCTTGAACTTCCCTCTGATGAACTCGACGCTTTATTTAAAATGTTCTTATTGTTATATGCTGATGAGACGGGAATTTGTACTGAATTACCTGGGGAGCTTCAGGTAGTTTTAAATAGTATGAAATCTTAGTGTGATAAGTGGAATCTACCGGTTATCACAAAGAAAACTAAAATTATTATTTTTCAAGAGGAAAATATAACACAGGTGTTCTGCTATAATAGCGAAACACTTGATGTAGTTTATTACTTTTGTTACCTAGGTTTGAAGTAAACTAAAGCAACAGATTTAATGTAGCACATAATGACTTTGTAATGGACGCAGAAGAGAGAGAGGGAGCGAGAGAGGAAAGTTGCGAAGGGAACCCGCACCATCACAACTTGTACGATTGAGCCTTCAGAGCTATGTTTTTTCTCCTTAAAAATGTAGATTGCGGCAGATACCAATAGATGTTGAAATTGAAATATTTGATAGAATTTAAGCACCAATACTCACATACAGCTGCGAAATTTGGTTACCGGTAATAAATGATCTGGCCCTAAAATTAAAGTTGAAGTTCTACAAGCTAATACTAAGGCTAAGAAATCAACACCCACTAACATGGAGAACTAGGTCGTTTCCCCATTGGTTCAAACTAGTTAATGTTATGAATCGCAAACAATTATCTAGTATTTTATATAGACCAATATTACGACTACACGAGAGTGGGATCCTCCACTAAATTATATTCAAGCAGTGAAATCAAAATTAGAAGCCACTAGACTAATGGCTTTTGGATCTATCAAAATAATTTCCCTTACTTATATATGAATGGTTCACACACAAAGTTAATAAAAGTTTACATGATTAATTTATTGAAAATTAGTTAGAAGATGTAGATACAAAAGACATCTATAAGAACTACAGATTAAAACGTCTTTCACTTTTGAAAACTACAGTAAAATATTGCCCCTAACAACTAAATTACATACCACTTCTTCAATTGATGGCTCCAGCCGTCCGTGATTGACGTGCCGCTTATCCAATTAGATTGCCCGTTTTAAAAATCCCTCTGACTTAGTTTGGTGACAGCAATGTTTCAAGAACATGCGGTTTTTGGAGCTGTGCATGTTTGAGGAGAAAGAATGGTAAAGATGTGCGCGTGGGGACTTACACGCCCCGAGAGACTTCTAGAAGGAGTGAAATTTATTAGAATCCCCAGATGGAAGAAGACCATCCATAGCAACAGAGAAAAATGTCTGCGTTGGATAAAGGTATGCAATCGACCACATCACCAGTTGAACATAAATATCGTGGAAAAGAACTACGAGCTTTACATCTGCAGCAAGGTAAGCTGGAAATTATCATGTCTTACTAAACATTTAACTTTTATACTGGTTTTTCAAAAGACCATCGAAACTTGGGAGCCTTTCATACATTCATCGCTGTTCTGTCTTCTGCTACCCTTTGCACTTTTTTATATTTATTTTTCCTTTTCGCTCAATGGGGTATGAAGACAAGACATAAGCAACAGTACAGCAAAGCAACCTAAGGGTGATCAAAAATTCACTAGGATAACCAAACAAATTAACAACCTCTGAAGAGGCTCCCAAGAGCTTGCAATAAATTTAGTAGAATGAAACAAACAGCACTGTTATCTATTTTTTTTTCCAGTAAAGACTTTGAGTAGAATTTTAATAAAACATGATAGCTGTGCGAGTAGTCGTTTGCTCCCTGTTTAGAGCAGGCGATGAAGTTTATTAGCATTAATGCGGTTTCTGAATAAGTGAGGTATTGATCAGCCTTAAATTTATCACAGCAGAATAAATAATGATATTCATCGCCGATGTTACTGTTGCAAAGATGATAGGTTATTTCTTTCTGCTCTGGGTATTCTCTGTATTCTGTGCGTTTGTACTGGGAAGTTGTTAAAGAGTCGGAATTGATGGCTCCAGTCGCACCGCCTACTCTTGACCTATTTTTGACCACCAGGATGCTCGCGCAGTTTTTGAGTAATTCAAGATAACTATGGCGAAACTGTGCTCGTTGGAGATTTTCCCCGACGACATTTCCGAGGAGTATTTGTCATATCGCCCAACTTTAAGACAAAGGCAAAGAACAGACCTGTTCAGTCGTGAACAGTACGTTTATAATGTTCAACTGTTTCAACAGAACACTGTATTCGACGTGAAAGCACGCTGCTTTTGCAGTCAGCGAAAGTCAGAAAAGCCTCATCACATGTTCATGACTATCGACAGCACAACCAAAAGAGTAACGTTCGTGTAAAGCTGGGTAAATTTTGTTTCATTTTTATAAAGGCGATAAGGTTTCATGGACTAAGTACACTGGGCTTTTAATGGCTTTTTGAAACCTATTATTATTGTTCAAAACTTTTCTTAGCTTATATTTCAAGACAACTTTGATTTACAGCCCCATGGTTAAAGAAATTAGGTACTTTTATGATTTTTTTACAACTTTTAATTTTTAGTTTTGCTGGTATATACTTAAAATCGGAATGCCTTAAATATAACAATGTAATACTTTCAATGATTTCTGCATGTTCTCGGCTTTTCAGCTACTATGATTGTATTATTGCATACAAAAGCAAAAGACAGTTAAAATCCTCTGCATAGTTTCGTAAGAGATTCAAACCTCCTATCAGTTCTGAAAGGAAGAGATTTAAATATGAATAAAGAAAAAAGTAATGGTAAAAAGTTTCCCCTTGACAAACACTGATATTACTAGTAAACAAACTCATAGACCATGAATTTTAAAACAGGATACTGACATGCACAGTGCAACTACAGTGTTTAAAGTTACTTGTGATGAAGGTGCAGCATGCACATTAAAAAGAATACTGTTTAAGTTACCAGTGACGAAGGTACTCTTATTCACAGTGAAACCAATGTTTAAGTTACTTAATTGTGATAAAGGTAGTGGCATGCACAGTGGAACCACAATGTTTCAGTTACCTGTGACAAAGGTGCTGACATGCACAGTGGAACCAGTGTCTAAGTTACCTGTGACAAAGGTAAGGAAAAGAAGAGCCACGAAGCCGCTGGCAGAGACGGAGAAATAAAACTGGACAACGTAGACGTAGGGCAAGACAGCGATTGCGTAGGTGACCAACACCAGGAGCAGGACAGCCATGTTGTAGCCCTCCATGAACGCTTCAACCTGTCGCCACAGGAAACAGGTTAAGATTGGCTGGATGTCCATGTTTGTGGACGAGACAGACAAGGACAGACACGGAAACTCCTAGGCATGGAATTATATTTCACAGTGAAGATGCGCACATGCTGTATAACAGTTTCCAACTGTAGTGGTTAATAAAACTTATTTACATTCGGGTGATTGGCTTTATAGTTGGCCAGTCACTTATTACTAACCTCTGCAACAAAGGGCAAGTGAACATGTAATAAAAATTAATAAGCAATTAATCCAAGTCATATTTTGTAGAGTATTTCTCTGATTTCATATCATTTTATCTGCATATATGCTATTTGTTGTCCTAACTTGAGAAAGTGTAGTCTAATCATCATACTGCGAGGCAGAACAGGAAAACGTATGCGTCTTGAAGTAATCTGGTTTTTATATATATATATATAGTCGAATCCGGTTAATTGGACCACCGGATAATCGGACCAGCCGCTTATTCGGACCAAATCTTAAAGAACAGAATCTTAACTGTAACATAGGGCATGTTCGTTTAATCGGACCAGCCGCTTATTAGGACCAAAATCATCGCGTCCCGATGTGGTCCGATTAACCGGATTCGACTGTATGTTAAATGACAAACATTCGTCTCTTCTGGACATCCATGTAAAATCGATGTAAATTTTGCTTTTGAACAGCTTTTCATTGTTTCTTTGAACAAATCTAAAATAACATTCATTACCCCGACAAGAAGTACTGGCAACGCCGTGTGAAGACTAGCGTCGTTAAAAAGAAGGAGATTGCAGATCTTTTTGAGGATCTGCCACGTTCCTTTCTTTCGGCCCTCTCTTTGCTACGTGTTTGGGTGCGGATAGCTCCCTTGGTCACATGCGTCTACATACGGTTATGTTGAGCGTTGCCAGTACTTCTTGTTGGGGTTATCATTTGATAATTTAAAGCGCTCGGTCCTCATTTGTTCTTTTTTAACACTCATTACTGTGTGTTTGATTCAAAACCTTGCCTATTTAATTCACTATAGAACTGGTTATTATGTTTTATTACAAAATAGACATATGAGAAGATAAAGTATTGCTATACTAACTGCCGCATAATTTTAACCAAGAACGAAGTATTTTAGTTTTTACAGATTTACAGGGCAATTTTAAGTGTAAATTTGCATGCATTCACTCATAAAAATATAAATATGCAATATCTATGGAAAAGTTCTGCCACAAGTACTTTTTACATTTTGCCTTTAAGTGTTAATTTCCATGCATTCACACATAAATATACAACAAATATGCACATACAAACGCACTCTCTACAGTTACCGTAAAAGGACACTTCTTTCTCAATTTCTTCAATTCTACATTATCATGAAAGCATACTGGGCTGGTATTCATGTTCAGCCCCTAACCCACTTAGCGGCTGGAGGACCCTCTAAGTCAGCTACGGGTCATTCACGTCGGCCCGTTAGCCCCCTTCCGGCAAGGTATATGGGCCGGCTAACTTAGCGGGTGGGGGACCCCTTTCTGCCTTCATAGCAGACGAAATCTGGGCAGAAACAGAATTTTTAAAGACGTATCCAATTTGTTTATACCTATGACGATGTTGATTTATACAAAATTTTAGATGTCGTCGGCAAGATATTCTTGATATTACCAACGAGATTGCAGAGCATTCGGAACTTGCCAGTCGAGGGCACATAACACATATCACGATTCAAGGTCCAAAAGTAAATGAGCCTGAATTCGTCAACAGGAAAAATTATCACTCATTGATTGTTCAAATAAAGCGCTTTCATATTCTTAAAGACTAGATTTTTTTTATCTTCTCACACAGCAAAGCACCAGAGTTTCCAAAGATTGAGAGTTGCTTAACTTTACAAAGCTGCAATGATTGATAATCACCCCCACTGCACCCATGAACTCAGGCCAACATACAGTAATAATCTTTACACATGTTTATGTGCACTGTCCGATTTCTTCTTGTGTTCTCACAGGTAGCAAGGATAACAAAGTAAATGTTACTGTTTTGTGTATATGTGTGTATGTGTGTGGTGTGTGTAGTGTGTGTGGTGTGTGTGGTGTGTGTGTGTGTATCAGTCTAGCAAGCGGCATGTTTTCAATTTTACCCCATCACAGTAAAGAACACCACAAAACTTTGTATGGAACTTTTTAAAAATATGCTAATAGCGTTACATTGCTTTGGAGATCTTGGAGTAATCTTTGATGGTAATATATCTTCTGACCCACACCTCAAATGATATAATCAATAAATAAATTGTTATAAAAGTCGACTGTAGGGTTTATTAGTATGGGGCGCCAAGAGGGGAATGGGTATAATCCTCATGGTTTATAAAGAATTGCATTCTATAACTATAGAATGCATTCTATAATAATACAATTAATTCTATATTTATAGAATTATAATATAATATAATAATTATGTATAATTATAATTACAGGATTAATTCTATAACTAAAGAATTGATTATATAGTAAAGAATTAATTCTTTAACTATAGAATCAATTCTTTACTAATAGAACTCATTTTATAATTATAGAATTAGGGTCTCGGAACATGCGCATCACAGGGATTCTGCCTGACCCGACTATGTAGGTCGCATTGTTAAAAAAAGACAGCCTGATAGCTGAAGTCCGGTCTGTGGGCGCAACGTGAGTAGCGAGGGTCGCGCGCCAGCTCTGTCGGCCGGTCAGCTATCCAGCGCAGCGAGCTTATGGGACTGGTAAGCTGCGGGCGCGATGTGAATACAAGCCTTGAACTGCTTATAAGACTATTCATATTGTATTTTTGTTGGAGTTATTTTTCGTTAAATATCCAGTTAGTAACACACAAACATCCACAAGCCCGCTAGGTTCACACACTCAATGGATTCCACATCCATAGGGGGTTCTAAGTAAGTGGTCATTAAGGATGTTTTACATGACAAGCCAAAATGAGATGTTCATTACCTGGAAGGCTGCAATGACGACCACCATCAAGAGAAGTGGAATCAAGATGGTGATAAAATCCCAAACATATGTAGACAGCCAGAACGAGAGTGGATCGACTCCGCTGACAGTCTGTAGATGTTTCGCTCCTGTTTCCCGTTCTCGGATCAGAAAATAGGAATATGAGGCGGTGAGGAAAGCCATGCCGAACAGCATACAAAAAGCCAGTATCAAGGCCCGAGCAAGAGCCGCCATCAGGACAACTTCAGCATCTTGTTCTTCAGACTTGGGTAGAAGGTGGTTGATAGTGGTGATGGTATGGCTGTTGTCATCTGTCACCTGCAACAAAAAGTAGAGATTGCATTGTAGTATGGACAGCGTTTGTATTTAACGAAATTGAGAGCTGGCGTGCAAAAATAGCATTTTTCACTCAGTTCAAACCAGAGGGTAGTTCGCTTAGTTCAAGGAAGTAAATTTAGTGCTCTCTCAGAGAACAATACGTACTAGGAAGGGGGGAGTCAACCCACCTCCCAGGTTCAAGAGTCAGCGACAGCAGGTGACAGCATGGTGTCAGCCAAGTACGAATGCATTAGTAATGTCCGGTCGCTGGCCTTGGAAACTCGTGATGCTGTTTACAAGAATAGACCATGTGATGTAGAGGGCGTTGGAGTTGGGAGAAATAAAAAGGGGGACTTGAGAGAGGAGGGGGATGGAGATTCAGATCAGATCAAGAAAGAGAAGGATACAGACGAAAGAACTGTGCTCGGGCTTACGCCCAGCCCTAAGGGCTATGCTTGCCTGGTCATGGGGCTTAGAAAGTTTTGACCACGAAGGCCCAAGGCAGGAGTTAGCAGGCAGAAGACAGAGGGGCACAGTGGAGGATGAGCCACAGGGCTATCTTCTACGCGCGCCTCCGCTGCGGCTGTACGACGGAGGTTTACTCTGGAAGAAGCCACTGCCTTTAGCGGCCAGGAAAAGTTAAAGAATAGAGAAGGCCAGGCTTCCGTCTGTGTCACTAATAGGGTAGACAGTAGAGATAGAGAAGAGGTCCAATATTAGCCACTAGACTATGGAACAGGATGCAGGGTTAAGGCGGCCACCATCCGCAACAGAATATTCTCAAGGAATAAAGTTTGGGACGCGCACTCCCTAGTTTGGCGTCTTCACGATTGGATCAGTCTGGTAGAAGTGTTACAGTGTAGCTTTTATCCTATCTGCTATTCCGGTCACAAGAACTTTCGGAAGACCCGTTCGCTTTGTGTATTTGATGGGTGTCGTAGTTTGCTCTGTTTCGCATCTAGGAGAATGTTTTTGTTGTGCGTTCATCATCAACAGAACATCGAAAGCATAAATACGAACCAAGGAGAGGGAAAGAACTACTGATGACCTCTGCCAGAATTCTTGAGTTAATAGCTTAACTTCTCCGTCTCAAGCCCCCACCATCTTGTTTGCCACATCCACATCCACATCTAATTAACAGAATCCAGCGATAAAGATGCTACACTAGCTATTTAATCTACTGTTAATGAAGATAAAGCTCCACTCTACAACTATAGATATAAATTATAAAGATGTCAATCACACCAACAGAACACCATAATAGAACAAATTCTCCCTTCGAGAAGGACAGGTAAGCACTTAAGAACAGTACTGGAGCGGTTTCAACTTCTCTACATTAACTGTTGTACAACAGTCCTGCTCACAAATATTTTCTCATTTATGACACGAAAGTCAAGAGCATGTCTGCTAGTCCTTTGTGCAGCTATGCACTCGCGTTTCCCTTTCACGATATTAAACTATCGCGGATGAAAGATCTCGCAGCAACTGTGGATGACGTCTAAGCTCCTGTTTCTTTGACTGGGAGAGCTTGACAGACACACAAGCAGAAGAAATAGAACTGAACCCCTTCTGGACAGCAAAAGGGGTCAGCGCCCTGATGGGTTTGTCGGGGTCAGCACCCTCAACAACAAGAAGACGGGTCCAAGAAGCTTGAGAAGAGAGAGCAGAAACAGTCTGGCAGACCTCATCCTCACTATCGGAAATATCACAGGGGGAGAGGTGCTGCTTGCGCGGCGGAATTTTTGAAGCCATAGTTTAAAAGGGAAAGATTCATCTCTTCTGTTCCCCACCCACCACGGAGCCCAACAAGGGGATGCGGCCGAGCGGTACCACAAGGGTTATTTCCAGCAGGACCACACCAAGGCTACAGAAGAGCTATGCTCCGGCCTTGAAAAAACTAAACCAGACTGACCCAGGCCGCAGCCTTCTAGCACAGCTAGGGCATTGCACGGCCAGCCGATCGAGACTCCGAAAATGTGCCAGAATCCACAGAATTCGATGTTGTCCACAGTGTGGGGTCGAGTGTTGAATTGTCTTGCGCCTGTGATGTTTCTCTTGTGTCTTGTGTCAGCAAGGTGTTCCTTGAAGTGGCCGTTAAGTGTGCGTTCGGTCTCGCTAACGTAGAGCAGAGGTGATGAATTTTTTTTATGTGACCAATTTACAGCTGAACGCAGCACCGTACTGACACCATACTACTTGAGTTGCCCAAAAACATTAAAATTTTATAAACTCTTTTCTTGCAAAAACAAAAGTGTATTGACCAAGGTAGGGAATTTTGTTAAAATAATTCTTAGTAGAGTACATTAATGAATAGATGAATAGATGCCTATGTTTTTGCGTGTGGGTACGTTGCGTGCGTGATTGGGCGTGTTATTTGTGTGTTTATTAATCACTGAGTTTATCAATATATGTATATTCTAATGCCAGGTGAATTACGATTGACATGTTCTTCGACATTTGTTTTTTTCTGAATACCCCCTGAGGGTAAAGAATAAAGAAACTTGAAAATTTAGTGGAAATCCAGGTATGCATGTGACTCTGTGGATTTGTAGTGGATGGTGGTTGGTCGGATGCCGTTCTGTAAAGTTATGTTAATGTTAAGGAAGCTGACAGATGTTCTTGAAATGTTGTAGGCGTACTGTGTGGCAGGTGGGAAGTTTTGCATGTACTTAATGAATTGTAGCAGATGTGACTCACAGAGGGAGGTGGAGCTCAAACTGTTGTCAATGTACTGTCTGTACAGTTCTGGTGTCGGACCCGTGTAGCTGTTGCGGATGTTGTGTTCAAGCCAACCCATGAATGACCATGGGTAGCTGGGTCCCACTGTGGTTCTCATGGCGACACACCGCTGATCTGATGGAAAGTTTGGCCATTAAACTCAAAAGTATTGAGTGTGAGGACTAAATCCGCTAACCTGATCATAGTGTGCGGTGTGGTGGGGGTGAGGGTCGCTGCGTTGATTGAGGAAAAAAGAGAGAGGGGCGTCAGGCCAGCTGTGTGCAGTATGGATGTGTAATGCGGTGAAGAGGAAGGTAGGTGTGAAGGTGTGGGAGGATTGAACTGGTCACTGAGTGAGAGTGTCTGTGGTGTCTTTCATGTAGGTGGGGAGCGATTGCACAAGGGATTGGAGTGAGGTGTCCAAGTAATGGGAGATGTTTTCAGTGGGGCCGAGAAGATGTGTCGACCAGGGTTGCTAGGTTGTGTATCCTGGACAGTGGGTAGAATGACGGTTGTTTAATTTGATCTCATATTTTTAAATCAGAAGTTTGCCTGAGGGTGGTAGTTTTGCCGACTCGATGGCTGTGCTTATCGTTTTAAGGGCTGCGGCTCAAAGAAGGTTGTATCAAGCAGCTGGCGGTTGGACTCGGCGATGTACAAGTTACGGTCTCACACAACAATCGCGCCACCTGTCGACAAGTTTGATTACTATTTCTGTGGATTTCTGGAGGGACATAAGAGCCCGAAACTCCTGCACATACAGGTTACTATGACGGACGGGTTTGGGGCGTATACCTCTAGAAATTTACAGAAGATTCAATATCAGCTGACTACATACACTTAGCCAGTTCTTACTTCTTAGAAGACAATTGTTCAACTTAACAGCGACAAGAAGAGTATTTGTACGTCAGACTGCAGTTTCACAAAGAGACACGAGGTTATAGGAAGTGGAACAAGACATAGCGTAAATATCACGTCACCATACACACGCAGCTACTGGATGTTCAACGCAGAGAGCTACTGGACATTGCTCACAATCTAGAGACATCCGAAAATCTCAGAAATGTCACCCTTTACCTCCATCTTGCCATTTCATTAACAGCGAGCTGTCTGATTCCTTTAATGTGGCGGCAGCTGACAGCAACCAGCTATGATCACACGGATTAAGAATTAACCCAAGAGGACAACTGACAAAGGACATTTATAGACTCTAGTATCTGAAGCTCGCTATATACCAGTGTCCACTTCAGTACTTACTGCTCTGGCGTAAGCGTTCATGACGTAAGCCAGCGATACCGCCTCGCCGTGGAGCGTTTGTCCGTTGTACCAGGCAGTGATGTTCAAAGGGTTCACGCTGACATTCTCTCCAGTGTTTTGAGAAGAGGCCGGGGTAAACTCTGCACCAATCACTACTTTTTCCAAGTATTCCGTCACTCCAATGGCTTCCCATAACATCGCTAAATATACATCCATGTCTTCAGATCTGGGATTAACCTCCCGGACAGAATTAGGACTGGTGAAGAGAGATTTGTAGGCGCCTCCTATCTTAGTCGTCTCTGTCGAAGACGAAGGAAAGCCCATGCTGTAACTAGTGATTGTCTCTCTGAACATCTTCAGGTCTAGCACCAAGGGCGGGTCATTTAAGTTCTCTTCAAAACGCTGAGGATTGAACGGATCGTTTGATTTTAGACTTTGTCATCTTTCACACTGAAATCGAATCACTGAATTATCAGAATGTCGTGATCCTTGCTTATCCGATTTTACTACTGGGTCTAAATAAAAGTGCCTGGAAGCTTTGTCTAGAATTTGCGACATAACTTGACGAACAGGAAATCAACAGAATAGCTACGAGCTTTAAAAGAAGAACGGCGTGTCTGTAAGCAAATGGAACTGGGTATGGCTTTGACGGTAACATCATTAACAAAAAACAAGCAAAACTACAGAAACTGAAGGCTAAGTCTTTGAACACTTATCAGTTCTTAAGTGCTATCGCTAGAGGTCGGAAAGGAAAGACAAAATGTTCAAAGTACGTGGTCCGGAGATATTAGATACAGCGAGGCCAGGTTTTTTACGTAATGTACCATCCAAGCTAGACACCTATCTAATATCTCGATGTACACAGCGTACTTCTCTAGGTTCGTGCACTGTTCTCCTAAGGCTCGCTGAACACTCTGGAGCAAAAATTCCTGCTGATTGGATTGACCTTAAAGTACTAATTGTGTCGCCCATTGCAAACACTGTAACCGTGGTATCAAATACAACTTGTGTCAATAAAGAAATAGCAATAACAAAAGTGATTTGCAAATTGTTATGGATTCCCAAGGGTCAATGTAAAATACTATTTAGGTTTTATAACGAAACAAAACAGAAACGACAACAAACGTCTTCATACTATGCGACTAAGCGCGAGACAGGGGAGAATGGTAAACAGGACGGGAAGCGCTATCTGAACAGCAGTCATCTTGCAGTTGCGGATGGTGTTAATGGCCTTCTTCACGAACATCCCGTAAAACATCGACAGCTGCAGGTACCGGAAGGTCAGGCGTTCGTAACTGCTGTTCAAGTCTGAAAGGGGTGAAAGAAAATATTAGATGTGCGTGAGTCCACGAGTTTATAGTTCGATATGTGACATATCAAAAAGGCCTTTATTTAGCATTTACGTTTACCTTCTGCTATTGTAAGACCTGAGTCACATCTCAGAGGACACTAATGTCAGAGAACTGGCTTACCATAGATCACGTCGTGCTGATACATGCTGCGGAAATAATAACCAGACCTGCATGTATCTTGCTCGTGAGATAAAGGGCCGACATTCGGTCATAACTTGATCGGCAATATGTTCTGGCCACATTTTCGAAATCATTTAAAGATGCATACAACCGGCTTTTTAAAACCTTTGTCAGCAGATCAGAAAAGTTCAATATCAAAAGTGGCTACACCATTATTGGTTGGATGTATCGACCAGCTTCTTCCAACCACCACTCGTGCATTCAACAGCAGCCTTTTGTCTGGTAATTCCCCCCTGATCTTTTAAAACAGCTGTTATTAAACCTATTCTGCGAGAAAGTAAGTGTGTAACAACCCTGAAACACCAGGCGCACGACAACCAAGTAGTTTTGGGGGGAGCTTGTCAGAAAAAGCAGAGCGAAGCGTGGACACCTCAAGTCAGCACGAAAGCTCGCTAGGAAAGACGTGGTGAAAGTCAGAGCATGCGCGTGGTCAGCCTGCGCCGGTGGGGCAGTGCGCATGGGCTTGGAGGCTTTACCAGGGATGGATATTTATTTCTTTTGTTTGGAGGTGCGGTTAGGGATCGCTAAATGGGGACTTTAGCACTTTGAGTCCGGGTACAGGATGACGACATTGACAAACCTTAATAATTAAAATAACTTAGAAAACGATCGTCTAGTCTCAATCTTACCATTTTTGTCAAAGATATTATATTGCAGTAACTCCTCGCATTTGACATCTTATTCTTCGCTTTCTTCCTGTCAACCATATTTTTGCCCTTCCCCAGTGCTGAGATAACAATTCATGAAAGTCACAAATGACACTGTGCATGTATCTGTCTTGACCTTGTTAGACCTTAGCGCAGAGTTTGACTGTAGATCATAAGAGGATTTTCCTTCTGATAGGATAGTGTAAAGTTGCAGACACACTCTCATCGGATCATTCTATTCTTACTTTTGGTGTTCCACATGGAAGACCCTATTCAATTCGTAATGTACACCAAACCGCTTCTCTCCCCTATCGACGCTCACGTTGTCTAGTTGTCACGTTTATCTGCTAGAAATTTCCTGACCTAAATTTGTGTTTCTTTAACAATACTTACCAGGATCTAAAGTGCTATATTCTCAATTAGCGATCCCTAACCGCAGCCTCCAAGAAATAATAACCCACATAGCAACCCTGGTAAACCCCCTCCGCGCGTGCGCACAGCGCTAGCCACCTGTGCGTACAGCTCCCTGATTAGGTCAAGCTGAAGTCAGCAAAAACCTTCAGCGGGGAGGACGGTGAGTTTGTGATGGGTCATGGTAAGTACTGTTAAAGAAACACAAATTTAGAATAAAGAAATTTGCATTTTCTTGTCACAATACTGTACCAAGACCCAAAGTGCTGAGTAGCACAAAAAGGTGGTGGTGGTGCCACCATACAAAAGATAAAAAAAAACTTACCAGAGTTAGGACGGTGCGGCCCAGATGTGTTGGGTGACGACTGCCGCCGCCACCCCAAAACGGCCGTCCTCCCGGCGGTCGGAGAGATCCCGCAGATAGTGGTTAATGAAAGGATCCTCCAACCGTCAGTATGCTGCCAGCAGGACGTCCCTCAGTGTGTGAGACCGAGAGGCGAGTGTGGCGACCCACGCCCTAACCTCATGCATGCGTGCGGCTGTTAAATGTAAGGCAGGATCTGGTCCCCCCGTGCTGTCGCTGTAGCATACGCACGCTGAACGACAGTTGTGACTTAGCGCGAGATGCAAGCTTTTTAAATCTCTCGTGTTCAACCTGATTGAAGGGAGAGGAAAAGACGTCTCTGAGAGTGGACACATAACGGACGTGTACGGCATCTGTACTCACGCAGTGCCCGGGCCGGACAGTTTGCTAAGTTAGGAAGGCAGGTTCGGACGGGGCCAGGTCGCTGGTTCTTAGCGAGAAACACGGAAAGAAAGCCAGAGACCAGGAACCAACGCGCTGCCGGCGGGCATCCGCCTGCAACCCAGAAAAGCGTGAACCTCACTGGCTCTGCGACCAGATGCGATCATGGCCAAAAACACTGTCTTAAGTGTTAAGTGATGGAGGGAGGCCTGACGGAGAGGTTCATAGGGAGGAAGCGGAGGGAGGCCAGCACAAAGAAAAGGTCCCAGGCTGGACCCCGACGACGTGTGCGAGCCTGGGAAAACGCGATGCCACGTATCACTTACGCGATGATGCTCCGGTTGCCGCGCAATGACACTGAGCTGCCAGAGGGTGGCGAGGGCCGCCGCCCTGTGCACTTCACGGCCGAGACAGACAAACCCACCGAATCCGCCAGAAAGGAAAAGTATTTGGCAAGGTCCGCAGACCGGGGCCTGGTTGGGTGTACCCCGTGGGCCCGACACCACTCCACCCAACGCCCCCAGTGAGCGTCATACACCTTGTTCATGGAACTACGGCGGGCAGAAGCCGAGAACTGTACGGTGGAGGAGGAAGCACATCGATGTGCAGCATGATGGGCTACAAGAGCCATGTGTGCAGATGGAGAAACTGGGGGCTGGTGTGGGGGATGCCGGCCCGCGGCTGAAGGAGGGTTCTGACTGGAACCCGGAGCGGTATGGGATCCACTTTGGACAGCCGCAGAAGATCCGGAAGCCAAGTTTGCGCCGGCCAACGTGGCGCGACGAGTATAAGACAGGGATGATCGAACTCCCCTTTCCGCAGCACGCGGGGAAGGAGGGGTAAGGGGGAATGCATACTCTTCCAACCCCGCCCAAGCTTCCGGGTACGGAACTGGGGAGGCGTAGACCAGGAGGCGCTGGTGTGGTCACAGAGTTCCTAACTAATAGAGGGAGCGCTGAGACCTGCAGAGTGACCCCGCGGCGACGCCATCTTACTCTGCCTCATCCCGACTCATTCCTACATAGCGCCATAGTCACCTACACTGTGAATTGTTTATATTTGGAGGGTCCAAGCTTCATTTACGAATCTGTGGTGAGTAAGATTTTTATCTGAAACTATTATTAATTAGAGGATCATTTGTCGTAAATATATTTTCCCTACTGTTTTATGCGGCGGCTGTGCTAGCGAGTTAGCCCAAAAGCAAAGAATCTTTTTTTTCTTTTGTTTGTTGTTGTTTTAAACTACGACCACCGCCAATTAAGGCAGACATGACCAATGCGTGGAATTCTCAAAGTCAGATTGATTTTGTAGGAGTTGGACCCCTTTCAGTATATACTAATAAGTCTGTCGACATTGTGAATTTCAGAGAATGCCTTGTTGTGCCGCGTGGAACTGCGCGAACAAGTCAAAGAAAGGAAAATCGTTTCACGTGTGAGCACACTATAGCTTCTGTGGTCATTATTTACAATAATATCAGAGTATATTAGATGTACTGACAGCACAATCTTCTACGACACTTGCAATGTACATTTTGCATCATGGAAGGAAAAAGTCATCTTGGAAATATACGTGCTTCTGCGTGCATGAGAGAGAGATCTAGCTGGGTGTCATCAGCATTGTAAAATACAAGGACTGTTAAACCACAACTATTTGTATGTTTATTTATTGATTTATTTGCTATTGCGTTTTTCGTGCAGGTTTCCAAAGCATGAAGAGAGGCGAAAAAAGTGGATTGCCGCTCTCAGGCGTGAAAATTTTGTGCCTACGAAACATAGCGTGCTTTGTGCTGATCATTTCGAAGACTCCTGCTTTGACCGTACTGGGCAGACTGTGCGTCTAAGGGACACCGCAGTTCCAACCATCTTCAACTTTCCTCCACATCTGCAAAAAGTTAGTTTGAAGATGATCAAACATACTGTTGAGTAACAAGCTGTAGCTGTTAAAATCAGTTCTTCTCTTGAATTTTAAGTAGTAATGATGTCGAGACCTGTTTTGAAAACTCTTTTTGCCTCCGAATCCCACAGCAAATACTTTTGTATAATGTACAGTGCATGTCTATGTTGTATTTCATGGCGTGCTAGCCCATGTTATTCCTCGTTCTTTGTAAACTTTTTTTTAAAATTCAGACAAGCAAACCCAGGAAGGTGCCAGCCTACAGAGCAAATCTTGAATCTTCTGATTGCCAGCCCGGTACTAGCGCTCAGCCTGCATTGTCTGCTTCCACCTATGGCCTCAGTGGTGTACACGGAAATGACCACACATATCAGTTGCCCTCTCCACAAAAACTGAAACGGAAACTAGACGAAACGCAAGACTTGTTAGAATCTGCTACAAAGAAGCACAGAGTCCTACAGAGGAAGCACGCACGATTGACAAGAAAGATGAAGACGCTTGCTGAAATAGTACAATCTTTGAAGTCGAAGTGCATGATTACGGACTCCTGTGCAGAGATGCTGGAGATGACATTTTCGGGTGTCCCTCTTCAGCTGATGAAGAGAATGTTATGGGGCAGCAGCACACGTAGCGATTCAAGTTATCACCCTGCTCTAAAGGCATTTGCAATGACCTTGCAGTTTTATTCAAGTAAGGCTTACGAATACGTTAGGGAAACATTTCACCTGCAGCTTCCGCATATTACCACCATTAGAAGATGGTTCCAGGCAGTAGATGGAAGGGCTGGGTTTAGCGGGGAGGTGTTTTGTTCACTGAAGAGAAAGGCGGAGGAAGCCAGGGCTCAGAATAGGGATGTTTTGTGCTCTTTGATGTTAGATGACCTGTCTATTAGAAAAATCATAGAGTGGGATGGGAAGACAACGGTGGGGTTTGTAGATATTGGCAATGGGAACACAAATGACAGAGCACCAGCGGGCAGCCAATCGCCAGGTGGGTAGGAAAGGGTAGGGAAGGGTAGGGGTGGAGAGGGGGCGGGGTGGAGAGAGAAGCGTGGGTAAGGGGGTGTCAGTGTGGGAGAGAAGGAGGTGAGAGAAAAGAAATAAGAGAGGGGTGTGGGGCCCGTATAGCTGTTGCGGATATTATGTTCTAGCCAACCCATGAAGAGACAAGCATAACTAGGGCCCATTTTGGTTCCCATCGCCACGCCGCTAATTTGGTGGAAACACTGGCCGTCAAACTCGAATGTGTTGAGCTTGAGGACCAACTCCGCCAACCTAATCAGAGTGTGTGTAGGAGGGTGGGGGTTGCTGCGTAGGTGGAGGAAGAAAGATAGTGCGGTTAAGCCATCAGTGTGGGGTATGGATGTGTATAGGGATGTGACGTCACAGAACATCTAGCTGACACTAAACACCGCAGAAACACACCAGTTGCACATCACTTCGGCACACCCCACACACAGCCAACAACATGAGGGTCTGTGGTATCTGGAGAATGAAAGGCGATTCCATTGACCGTAAGAATATGGAATCCTACTTCATTACCCATTTCGGTACCATGGCACCCACTGGACTCAACCTCAAACACTGACCCTCCACCTTCCTCTTTTTCTCTTTACCCCTCCTCTCTCTCTCTCTCTCTATCTCTCTTATTTCTTTTCTCTCACCTTCTCTCCCACACTGACACC
Source organism: Lanistes nyassanus (assembly GCA_004794575.1). Classification (NCBI taxonomy): domain Eukaryota; kingdom Metazoa; phylum Mollusca; class Gastropoda; order Architaenioglossa; family Ampullariidae; genus Lanistes; species Lanistes nyassanus. The sequence goes on along the minus strand of SMGT01013140.1, from coordinate 633,724 downwards.
CCCTTACCCACGCTTCTCTCTCCACCCCGCCCCCTCTCCACCCCTACCCTTCCCTACCCTTTCCTACCCACCTGGCGATTGGCTGCACCTCTTTTTAACCCTGCTGACTCACTGTCCCTTAGTCATTTTCCTGCTGTCCAGCCTATGCGCCACATCTACTGAAGCTAAGTCTTTTTTTTCTTCTGTTTTCGTTGTTGTCGTTTTTTCGTCGTTTTTGTGTCGTCCTGATGAAGGGGTAGTGCCCCGAAACATGTAGATTGTCTTTGTCTTTGTCATGTCTTAGCTTGGTCCAGTTCCCTTGTTTTAAATTTAAGATAGATTTTACTCCAAGCGGCAGTCACCTGTTTTTCTTGCATCTTTCGTTGGCTTTATGGCAGCCATCAAATCCACGCAAGCACTGTACAATCGCTATGTGGGAGAAGACAAACCCCTGAAATACTTACTGACATACAAGGTATCTCAGGATCACCTGGAACTGTTCTTTGGTGCTGTACGTGTGTATGGGGGCTCGAACAATAACCCCACAGTACGATAGTTTGTTGCGGCTTACAAACGCATTATGATGCGACATGATGTGAACATTGTCACTGGCAATGCCACGCCACAAGACGCAACAACTGTACTGACGTCAGCACCAGCGATAAGCCAGATGAGAACAGCAGTGGCAGATGAATCTGAAGATATGGTCATTGCAAGGCGTTATGATCTCATTCCACATTCTGCAGCTGATGAAACTGTACTTGACGAAATACCCAGCCTGCCAGACTTGTCTATTTACAGGGCAGCAGCAGTGGGGTATATTGCAGGATTCGTTTCCAGAATGCTCATAAACACGGTCAAGTGCCCTGAATGTCAAGCTGCACTTTCTGCCAGATCAGTCGATGGCAGTCAGGCAAGTCATGGACTGATTTTACAGAAAGATCAGGGCGGACTAACAAAGGCATCTCAGTCAGTTGTTGACATCTGCATTGCCACAGAGAAACTTTTCCAGAAACTGCTGTTTGTTAATAACCAACGTCTCCCTCAGGGTCCTGGACTTCTAGTGCATTAGCTTCTTCTATTCTTCAGCAAAGTGAGGGGACGAGTGTTTCAAACACTAGATAGCCACATGGCAGACACAGAGGTAGACAACAATCACGTATACAATCTCATCAATACTGTCACACGAGCTTATTGCAAAATTCGCATGCACCATCTAGTCAAGCAGACCAATACAGCTATTACTGGAAAAGCTATATGCAAAACAATGTCAAAACTGATCCTCTTTAAGCATCAGTAGTTAAAAAACATTCAGTTTTTTTGTTTTGCTACTTTCCCCTTAGTTTTCGATTTCAAAGGCTGCCCCTTTATCCTCCCCGGTGTATTGCATTTTTGTTGTTGAAAGAATATAAAGTACTGTATCTTAATCTTGCACTATTTTTCTTACGGTACAAGTGATTTTTTTACTCTATACATCACGTATAGAGTAAAAAACATTCACGCAAATGCAAATAATAAATACTCAATCTAACAAGATTTTTCTTTGCTCTTTCTCTGTGTGTGCGTGTGCGTGCGCGCGCGAGTACATTCAAGTTTCTTTATTAGTTTCTTTATTCTTTAAGCCTCAGGGGGTATTCAGAAATTTTTTTTAATTGTCAAAAAACACGTCAATCGTAATTCATCTGGCATTAGAATATCCATATATTGATAAACGCAATGATTAATAAACATACAAATAACACGCTCAATCACTCACGCAGACGTACCCACACGCAAAAACATCGGCACCTATTCACCTATTCATTAATGCACTCTACTAAAAGAAGTATTTTAACAAAATTCACTACCTTGGTCAATACACTTTTGTTTTTGCAGGAAAAGAGTTTATAAAATTTTAATGTAATTGGCCGGCTTGCAGTAATTAAGTGATAAACCTGACTCCGGGCCGTCTATCACCCTACAGTACGCCTTGTACGCCCCAGCTCGCGAGGCAGAGTAAGATGGCGGACGCCGCCGCGCGAGTGAGTCAGCGCGACGCTGCGCTCGCGTCTTAGCATGCTCGGTCCATATATAAGAAGTCCGTGTGTGTGGCAAAAAGGTCCACCAGAGGCCGAAACCAGGCCGACCACACTGGTTCCACACAGTGTGGGCTACTCGGGAGGTCTGCCAGAACATTGACAGAACCGGTCACATGTCTGGCAGACAGAAAGAACCTTCAGATCTGTGCCCAGAGCCACAGATCTTATGCCTGAGTCGGCAACGGCGCTGAATGGGTACCACCGTGATGGTTGATGCACGTCACTACAGCGGTGTTGTCGGAGCGCATTCGGATGTGCCCTGGGGGAAGCACATCGCGAAAACTCTCCAGAGCGAGGCGAACTGCACACAACTGCAGGAGGTTGATGTGGAGGTTCCCCTCCACTTCTGACCATGCACCGGAGGCGACATGGTGTAGAACGTGTGCCACCCACCCCTACAGGGAGGAGTCAATGAAGACTTCCGCCACCGGAGGGGGAGGCGTGATGGGAACACCTGTGTAAGCCAAGTCAGGTCTTTCGTGGCTGAAAAAGGGGTCAAACACTTCTGGTTCTGGAACCAGCGTGTCCCAAGTTGAGAGAACTGGTCCCACTGTGCTGCAAACGCTCGCTGGATGGGTCGCAAGAACACCGCCCCGAGGGGGACCAGCGGAACCATCGACACCATTGTTCCCACCAAAGACGCCAGCTGCCGAGCAGTGAAGGGACTGCTCGACAAGCTTGTCACCAGAAGTTGCGTCGGGGTGCAGGGCGGACAGTCCAAGCCACGGTGTCGAACTCCATGGCCAGGAACGAGAAAGTGGTCGAGGGGCGGAGTTGCGACTTTGCTGAGATTCAGGGAGAATCCCAGCAGACGTGCTTGAGAATGGCCTCCTGTGTGTGCGAGGCGCACAGGCCAGCGTCCGCTGCAAGGATTGCCCTAATTGTCTAGAAACGCACGAAAGTGCATCCCCCGCTAGCGCAACAGAGCACACAACTCTTGAGTGACCATGGTGAAAACCCATGGTGCAAGGGAGAGGCCAAAGGGCAGTGGACTTTATAATTAAATAAGCTCATCCAGACAACTCGCCTACATACTGACAGGTAGGTCAGTGATCCCGACAGCTGCGAAAAAGCGGATAAACTCATGGATCTTGCTAGCTGACGGGAGGGAACCTGTGTGGTGTTTCGCTGTGTTCGTGGACTGCATGCTTCGATCGTGTGACATAGATTTAAAGCAAAGATGGTTTCTCGTGGCAAAAAGCGAAACGAATTCGCAAAATTGATATAAGACACAGCGTTTGACGTTTCCCGTGTGAAATTAGCTTTGGACAGATCGCAAGATGCTGGCTCACCCTCCCTACAAGTTATATATGACACGGGCCAGCCAGCTTTGTCCTTTCTGTGAGCCTTTGAGTCTGCGAATCTGAATGATGAATCCTTTCTGTCTGCACGGAAATTTCAATGACCAGTTCGGATACTGTGGTCGTTTCACGTGACTCGTGCCGTTCGTGACCATGCAAAGTTTCGAAGCAACAGACGAAATGTCTTTGATCGAGTTTTGATTGATCTAGACAGTGAGCGTCGATGATTTAAACAGACAGAAGACAACATGACAACAGAGCAGATCTTGAAATCTCGACTGTTTATGTTTTACACGTTTGTAAACGTTCAGATAACCACATGACCGTATATGATGGTATCTTCTAAACCTTTCCTCGTACTCACTCGTAAACATTTCGTAGTTTTGTTCTTTCCTTGGGGCGATGTTCTCAAGCACATACTCGCCCTCATTAGTTTTTCCGGATCCTTGCAATGGTGAACTGTTTGGATCTACCTCACCGTCAGGATCTATGCGGTTATCCGTCTCAGGTACAGATTCTGTCTGTCTGTCCATCCTGGCGTTTTTCCCTGATGGTCTGTGATCATTCTCCGTAGAATGCTCGCTGGATCCAACTCTGAGGATGTTTTAGGAGCTTAATATTACTCATGGTGTATATATGTGCCAAACCAAACTTTGCATTCTTTTCACGCCACAGTTTAGCAAAAACATGCTTATAATGTTCTTTTTAATAACACTTTTAATAACAGCTACTGAACTTCGTTGTGATGGTAACCATGCGTTTCAACCCTTGCCCTAAAAGATCGATACAGAAAGGAAGCAGGTCACAACTTCCTTCAAGACGCAATGTAGCCCGCCAGTCTTGTGCGTGCAATACCAGTCTCTTTCCCTCACTGTGCAACTTCACTTGAATTTCAGATCACGACTAAATACAAAGAAACGAAGACAGGCAGGCAGGCAGGCAGGCAGGCAGGCAGGCAGGCAGGCAGGCAGGCAGGCAGTGTACCATTATACAGAAGACCAAAAATGTAATATTATAATTTTCCACGGCACCACAAATGTACCATTACTCCACTGGACGGGTTCACGTGCACCACAAATACCTTGTTTGCAGTTCAGTTCCTTTATTCGACATGGTCTGCGTAATCGGCCAATAGGCATCCTTCCACGTCATACACCAAGCTAGAACTCTATAGTTCAATCGCGTAATAGCAGAACTAATTCTGAGCTTTCTATCCCGCCATTCGTCGACCTGAATACCTTCATCGGGCAGTCCCTCTAGCTCCTCCTCTCCTCCCTATGCCGTGTCTACCCCCACCAGGGTTCATATACTTAAGTGTTCAGCGTCGGATTCCCACGATCTCCACGCGTGATTGTGATTGTGATTGGCTCGTGGACAGTGCATGTTTGGCACTATAGCTTCTGTGTTTATGGTTAACTGAGTGCTGGGCGGCTAAAAGTGATGTGTCTGGCCTCCCTAGTGTCTGTCTTGCTCTATGTTAAGTGTAGCTCCCAGACCTGTCATATGTCAAATGTCCTCTCCCAAACTGTACTCTAAACATACACCTAACTAGCATCTATGTTACCTACCGATGGCACGCATACTGTTATACCACACAGGCACACAGACAGGCAGGCAGGCAGGCAGGCAGGAATAGATTCTTTTGATCTCTTACGAAAGTAATTAAGCATATCACCACTTACTTGAGAAAGACTTCCTCCATTGTTGTGGCAGTGACCCCGAAACTCGATATGAAAAGTTGCTCACTCTCAAACTCGATCATCTCAAACAGCTGTGCAAACTTTGACAACTCGTCCATTGGCAAGAGATACGATATTTCTGCTCCTGCCACTTCTTCCAGTTCAGCTGTCTCTATGATTGTCTGTATGGCACCCGTCACAGCGTCAACATTACAGCCACGGGCCTTCACTATGACAAGATGATAGCCTGCCCCTGGATTCCAAGAGAAAGGGGATGAATCAAAAAAGACATTTAGTGGAGTAGTCTTGAATAGACAAGTATAGGAATCACGTGCAATGTTCTCCACATGGGAGCATGTCTCAGAAAACTGAGAAGTGATTTATAAATGTTCCTGCTTATGAGGCGTAGTACCGGTTCAAAGAACCCCCATACTGTAATTAATTTAAAACAAAGGCTCAGATAGGTCTAAGACAGTCAGTAATGTAAGCGCACCGATACATCTGCACCGGAATCTCATGGCTTTGTTTTCTCGCGCGGAATCTCGTTCTTTTTTTCTCGCGTGGAATCTCATGGTTTTTTTCTCGCGTGGAATCTCGTGCTTTTGATTTTTCGCCTGGAATCTCTTGCTTTTGTTTTCTCGCGCAGTAGTCAGGCCAGATTTCGATGTGTAGTTAACAGATAAAAGCCAGTAGCAGATTAGTGCAGTTTAGACTATTTCGATGAAAATTTGTGTGAAACGATACGAGGAGTATTCTCTAACTATTCATGCACAACTACAGCTCATCGTACAAAATTTGTTTCATTATTCTGTACATCTCAGAACTGTGACATAGAAGAGCACAGCTGCTTAAGCCAACAGCCATGAGCGGACTGAACTAACTACTAGTTAATTGTTCTGTGCGGAAAACTATAAGACCTTTTTAAAAATTGCATTGCTTAATACATGTTTCTTTTGTTCCTTTTAAAAGACCTGGAAATATCTACTGCGTTCTAAACCTTTCGAGCCAAAGTTTTGCATTATTGTCGATGGCAGCTGGGCGTGCGGACAACCCACTGGGGACACGTAGACGTGTGATAATTTTGTTTACTAGCAAACATATTGTGATGATCTGCAACGTGTAAGGCGCTAAGTTGACTAACAAAGTAGGAGGAGGTAAGCGATGTTTTGAATGAGTCAGGACGCAGAAGACGATATTAGTATAGTGTGACATGCACCTCGTTTTACTAAAAACTCCCAGATTTTAACTTCAGCTTATGTGTTAATCTCGGGACACGTCACCGTATATTTTCTTTAGGAACAAAGGCGTCCCACAGCATTGCACAACCCCATCAGCCATGATGGCTATCCTGTCTCCCAGGATATCCGCCTCGTCCATGAAGTGCGTGGTGAGCAGGATAGTCCGTCCTGCTCTGTTCCTCTGCAGCGTCTCCCACGTCTGTCGTCGAGCGGCTGGGTCCATGCCAGACGTGGGCTCGTCTAGAATCACCACCTGACACAGACATACAAGGCACTGCTTGAACGTTATACGATTCCAGCCTTAAATCGTCTAGAATCACCACCTGACACAGACATACAGGGCATTGCTTGAACGTTATACGATTCCACCTTTAAATCGTCTAGAATCACCACCTGACACAGACATACAGGGCATTGCTTGAACGTTATACGATTCCAGCCTTAAATCGTCTAGAATCACCACCTGACACAGACATACAGGGCATTGCTTGAACGTTATACGATTCCAGCCTTAAATCGTCTAGAATCACTACCTGACACAGACACACGGGGCATTGCTTGAACCTTATACGATTCCAGCTTTAAATCGAACAAAGAAATACAAAATATAAAAGCATGTTTCTTCACTTAAAGAAAAAATAAAAGGAAAACCACTAAACATTATTTATCATTGAAAAGAAACTCAGATAATTACCATCATGCACAATTGATAACAACATGTGCTTCCGTTTCCGTAAAATAGCTCTCTTACCTTCTTGATCAGATTACGTCCTGGTTTGTATTTTTGGCTTGTTTTTAAATGGAAGGCTAATGCCCAGAAACGTTTACTTCGTCTGTGTTTGTCTATAATCTTTGGTTCAATTACTTTATTTTTACCAAAGGATTTCTTTCCCTCTCGATTTGTTATGAACACTGCCATGAGAGATGGGACAAAGTTTTAGAAGGGAGAATGTTAGACAGCTAAAGCCCTCGGTCGTGCTGCACTCACCTTTGACCCTCCGATCAGCGCTATGGCGACACACAATTTCCGCTTCTGACCACCTGACAGCGTCCCTGCGTTACTGTTCAGTTTAGTGTCCAGGCCCACGTCTTCCGCTACTTCCATGACGAGCCACGGCACTTCTGTCTTGGTGCAGCCCTTGAGCTTATCCACGAAAAGACACACATTTACAACAGACTGTACTTCTTGCAAGTTATGTACTTTGTGACTAAAAAATAACACGATTGTGCTTGAAGACATTGTTTCGCTGTTTCGCTATCCGTAATAAGTTCTGTGATGGTGCGAGTTCGTTCCGCAACCTTTCTCTCTCTCTCCTTTAATAAAACCCTACTCTTTGTCCGGCCCACACCCCGCTTTTACCAGGTGGGAGCGGGCCGTGAGTGAACCATTGCCAGCTACAGCAGCACCTAGCGGGTGGAAGTGCGGCGGTTACCGTATTTTGTGTTTCTTACGCATACACAAGTTAGAATAAAGAAACAAAGAATGGATCTACAAAGACATGAAAATATGCGGTGAATAGAGTGCGCTCTGCTCTTCCTGTTAGTGTTAAGGAAAGTTAAGTAGAGCGAGGAGGAAATAGAGATAATTACTAAAGAACAAATGAGGACAGAGCGCTTAAATTATCGAAAGATAACTCCAACAAAGGTACTGGCAGCGCTATACATAGCCGTATGCAGACGCCTGCGCCCAAAGGGAGCTTACCGTACCCACACACGTAGCAAAGAGAGGGCCGAAAGAAAGGGACTTGGCAGATCCTCAAAAAAGATCTGCCCGCCCTTTTGTGCATACAGAGAATCCATGTTAATGAAGTCAACCCGCTCACTAAGCGTGTGTTGAGAACTAGGATTCAACGACGAACACAACATAGGACAAATACGGCTATGTGTGAGCGCTCCAAGTATCTTTGTTGGAGTTATCTTTGGATAATTTAAGCGCTCTGTCCTCATTTGTTCTTTATTAATTATAATTTGCACCTTGAGGATTTCATGTATTTGTCCTATGTTGTGTTCGTCTTGGAATCCTAGTTGTCAACACACGCTTAGTGAGCGGGCTGATTACATTTAATAAGGATTCTCTGTATGCACACGTTGTGCACCGAGGGTTAGCTGTGTGAAGAATAGCGCCGTTATAAAAAAGGGATGGCAGATCTTTTTGAGGATCTGCCAAGTTCCTTTCTTTCGGCCCTCTCTTTGCTACGTGTTTGGGTACGGTAAGCGCCCTTGGGCACAGGCGTCTGCATACGGCTATGTGTGAGCGCTGCCAGTATCTTTGTTGGGGTTATCTTAGAGATAATTACGTTAAAATGCGGTTTAACTAGCTATGTTGAATAGATCAAGGTGAGAATTCTGCATATAATAAATCTACTTTATCAAGACGTGTGATGAGTTTGATATCTACAGAAAGACTAAATCGAGGAGAATCAGGGGGTGTTAGTTGTTAGTATCTGTAACTATCCTAGAAGAATATAGAGATGTCTAAGCAGAGCGAGCCTAACACAGCACGCTATAAGATGACAGCGCGTCACAGCCACGGATCGCTGGCGGTACTCGACCTGGGTACCGCCCCGGCGTCCGCTGTGGGTGTAAGCGTGGTGGCCTAAACCATCTATCTCCGTGATGGCTGCGAGAAAACGAGGTCATGCCCCCTCCACAACTTTGCTGTGAGCATTAAGCCTCACCTCATATTAACTATCAGAATATTCCTTCAGGTGGTGCCACTTTCGCGGCAATCGTTTAGAAATGAAGATTCACCACTCCTACTCCTCATCCACCACAGAGTCAGACGCTGGTCACGATAGCTTTCATTACCACCTGTTTCCAGTCTTTTGCATCCCATCTTATGTCTTCTCCTGGCCCTGTCCAACCACATCTGGACACAGGACCCATTTACACCCATTTATGGTCTGATCATCTTACTGTAAGCAGGGTCGTTTGAATCCATGCTCTTGGTGTTAGAAGCACCTAATTTTTTTAAAAAAAGATGTTTAATTGGACCCTTCTTTCACTGTTCGAGTTGGATCGACTGTTTCTAATGCTTAGGACGGACAGAATTCATGGTGTGCTCCAAAGCAATATGCCGTCATGCCCGCCCTCTTTCATTTCCGTGCCTCCAGTTTATGATGACCTATGTTTGTAAGCTGTAGGCATTTCTCCCCAAATCAAGCCCATACCGATGACTTTTGGTCCTCACGTGACGCTTTTCGTGCCTCACACCCCAAAAGCTATCAACCGTTTATCTCTACGTAGCCGATTTCATATCAGGCAGCGAAACCGCCACAACGGTAAAACTTACCTTTAATTTTGATTTTGAAGCAGCAGCCGGATGTACATTTCGATCTGCTCAGTTTTCAGAAATCAGATGGATTTGGTGCAATGCATGAACATTTTTAGGCGGTTATTGCTGATAACTCAGGAATCGGCACAGCAGTGAATGCAGAAGATTTCGAACAGGGAAAGTGCCATAGCAATGAAAGTCGCCCCTAACATCGCGATTTCAGTTGTAATCTCCACTATCTTGCTTGTAGCTTGTACCTTGATCTATAGTATAAAAATCTACGTCTTTCTCTCAGCCCCCCGTTCCATTTCTCTACCTTCTTTACTCAACATTTTGATCATCCGTGATCAGTCTTCTCTTATAGACTTGGAGAACTGTTCCTCTCACCTAATCATCGCTGACATCCTAGAATGCTGACAGATGGTCCTATCGACAGCTCCTCATATCGGAGCTCCTCCCTTAGAAACTTGCAGCAACCTTTGCACATCAAGGAATCCAGCAGAGCACAGAGACCGCCCTGCCGAGCACGTGGACATACCTCCATCAGCAAACGATGTGCATATCAGGACGGTGTTGCTTACACAAAGTTAACGTGCTGCCACACGTGGGACTGATGGCGCAACACGGGCTTCAGTCTCATACAGTCACATTATACTGACACCGGGCCAACCTGTCCTAGTACTGACCCCTATAGTGCCAGGCATCTAGGAGGGCAGCTACTTGAATGAAAATTTTTAAGTCTTAGGTAGGACTCGGCCGGGATGCGAACACCAACCTCCCGCCTCGGAAGCGGACGCCGTAACCACTATACCACCGGGGCATTGTGGACAGACACACACACTCACGCACGCACAACAAAAATATTGACAAGTTTCCGCAAACACAAATGGACAGTCCGACAGACGGATGTACAAAGTGAAATATCTTGCTAAAGAAAGAAACTGGAAGAATAGAAAAAGCGAAGAACAAAGAGAGGGAACCGTACCGATGCATAAAACGTTAAATGTTCTTTAACAGTGAGTGTTTCGAAGAGGATATTGTGCTGTGGACACAGCCCCAGGCTGCGCCTCGCGCCGACGATATCCTTCCGAATGTCGTAGCCGTTGATGTAAGCTGTACCAGATGTTGGTGTTAGGAAACCTGGAACACGCACAGCTTGGTGAAAACCTCAGGTAAATCGCTAAGCAACACACACACATACACACACACACACACACACACGTAATTTGGCAATATGGCGGTGATTACTTTTATTACTATGTCTGTGTGTGCAAGGGTGCGGCTCTCAGAGCACACACCTCACCATCCAAATCAACAGGTGAATCAAGACGAACAGATAGCTTAAAACCACTAACCGGTCAGCATGGACATGGTTGTAGTCTTGCCCGCTCCGTTGTGACCAAGCAAAACTGTGATCTGACCTTCAAACATGCTCAGAGTCGAATCTTTCACTGCCACCTTCCCGTTATGGAACACCTGTGTATGATCACATCATGACGATTAACTCTTTAAAGCAAAAAGGAATATTATGTTTCCTCTCCATGTGATAATTAACAGACAATAACTGAAAAAACAAGAAAACTTACATGATACATGTAGATTCATGTGTAGTTTTAGGGTTTAACCTGATATAGGCATCTAATATGGTCACCAGGAGAATTTCCTCGCTATTATCAAGAAAATGAAACTGACATGCACATGGTTCAGAGACACAACACGTTACAATACACTCGCTAAGACCATGTTGGAAGGCACACTGAAAAACCCCAGAAGGAGAGGAAGGCAAAAGAAAAGCTGGCTTCACAACATGAAAAGAATGGAAAGCTCTTGGCATCCCATCTCTCTTGCGGGTAGCAGAAGACAGACCACAATGCCAGAGATTGTCAGAAGCTGCATCGCGCATGTACTTTCTATGACCTTGTGGGTCGCGGGACTGAGATCAGATGAGAAAATATGAGATGAGATGAGATAAGATAAGAATTGATTTTTTTACTGATATTGCTGGCAATGCGCCGAAAAAGATTCAAACAGGCAATCGGCCAACAGACACTTTGATAACCCACGACTACCCCAGTGGTCAATGTCACGTGTTGGGGTCTGGTGGGTCAAGGAGATTGCACCATAGATTCCAGGTGTGATCCATCCTCGACTCTCCGGCCCTAATTAAGGTCTATTATTCCTTGTTCAAGCCGCCATCTAGCCGCTCACGTCATCACCAGCCCAGGTTAGGTTCTTGTTCACACTTATGATCGGGGGTGCTGGCCCTAGAAGCCAGGGGCAAGGTGTTATTTACCCTGGGGCCGCTGGGGAGCGACTAGTGCAGGTGTCAGCCTGACCAGGTGTGCGTTAGTTTGTTCAGGAAAGATTACGTAGCTGGAGGAATCCAGTGACGCGTAGTATCGAGCATCAAGGGCTTTGATGTAGCCGATGGGTGTAAATGACCGGGAAGGGAAGGGGGTAGTTGTGTCCACACTAGGTGTCCACTTAGGGGCGTGTTCTACTAGTTGACACGGGGTGTGGCTTCTACTGTCTCTGGCCTGATTGGTTGATACATGTAACCGCCTTGTTGACCACGTGCGGGTGAATGAAAGAATCTATGGACGAAAGTTGAAGATAAAAGGACTGGTTTAGACAGTCGAATTATCTTCTGCCCAAACATCCTGCGAGAGGGCATCTTACGCCCAAAACATCCTGCGAGAGAACGTCTTACACCCATAAATATCCTGTGAGAGGACATCTTCAACGAAATCTACAGTGAGGGCATTGTTAGCCTGAACTCCTGTGAAGAAGAGCTGCTGTGGGGAGACGTAGGTGTCTTGTGGTACAAGTCTGCTGAAGGCTGAAGGGTTCAGCTGGAGAATTGAGGTGTCTCGTTCTGCTAGACGTGTGGAAGTCTAGCAGCGACAGCACGTGGCTTGAGTAGACCAGTTGCATAACGCAAGGGACTCTGCGAAGGTGTGTGATCCTTCCAGACTGGCGTGAGACTCTAGCAGCACGTGTTCCTCTGCTGTGGGAAAAAACCTCTACGCTGACCGGGCGGGAGAGGACTGCAGAACGTAAAGGAGGGAGACCGAAGACCGCGGATAAGACAACCGTCTGAAGCAGGGGGGGGGGGGGCCCAAGGTCCAGCCTTACAAGGAGGCTGTCTGTAACCGAGCTCTTGGGGTGAGCTCAAGGGGCTGTGTGTCAGCCCTTGGAAAACTCCTCTGTGGCGTGTGTGATCGTCAGCATCGAAGTCTGCTGTTACGTGGAGGTGTTCAAGAGGTCTTCAGGGTATCTACTGGTGAACATATCCAAGGAAGGGGCGCTCCAGCGTACAGACTGTCGTGCGGACTGTAAGAAGCATTCGGGAACGAGTGTTGTGTTCTGTGAGTGTTGTGTATCACGTGGTCATTCTTTTCTCGTAAGCAAAGGCGAGATTGAGGTACGTGGTTTGTCATTGTGTTTAATGGCGAGGCGGGTGATGTAGGGTGGTATTAGATGTTATAGTAGACCTAGCTCAAACAGAAGGAAATTGCGGGAGCCCTAGAGTTGAAACGAGTTGTAGCATATATTGTCTTGATTGTAAATACTCGCTGTTTCTATCAACAATACATTCTTCTTTTTTTGTGTTCACTGTATTACAGTCTTTTGTTGTTATTTATGGGAGACTGTAGGTGGTGGGGGCTCGGTCAAATGATTAAGGAATCATATTAATTAATGTTAGTAATACAGTGATAGTTCCACCTACGCATATGTCACACTCTTGACGGTGGTCGTGTGAGCGAGCAGAGCAGACGACCCATCAAGAGCAAAAAGAAATCTCCCAAGTTGTGACAGTCAATTCGCAGAACAGAGGGTTCGCTGAGCGCTATTTGCCGAGTCAAAGATAAGCCCAATAGAAAGTTCGGCCATAGGTTTCATCGACATTTATGCACCTTCACTAGCCAGTTCGCACATTCATGCAAATATAATCACTCGCCTCTTTAAACAAGAAAAGAAAAGAAAAGAAAAAAGACACTAGATTTTAGGACTCAGACAGACAGACAGATGAGATGGAAAGACAGATGGGATGGACGGCCAGACAGACGGACGGACGGACGGACGGACAGACAATACGACGACAAAGTTTAATTCTGTAAAATTTTTGTTAAAAGCTACGTTCCTATGTTACGTTTCATATAAAACGACGTAATTTGCATAGGTAGAATATAAAGTGCAAATAATATTTAGCGAAACCAGTCATTACGCTGCATCACGCGTCTTTTTGTATTTTCGTATTTGTGTGTGTTTGTGCGTGCGTGTGTGCGTGCGTGCGTGCGTGCGAGAGTTTATGCGTGTGTGGTGTGCGTGCGTGCATGCAGGGTTCACATTAAGAGATCACAAGTTAAAGAAAACAAAATAAGACCGCATGGATGATACTCGCATCTTTACGAATATTTTATTAAAAACATGTAAAGAATACGGATATATATATATATATTTAACGATTTTTTCTCTCAGAAATAAGGTTTTATTCATTATTTCTTTTTTAAACTAATGGCTGGATTTGTTTCATTCCGCCTTTTATCTGACTTTGTAGATGGGTGTGCAATGAAATAAACAGTTAAATGGGAATTTATTTTTACCTTATGATTTTTGGCGGCTCGTTGCGCTAACCAATCAGGAGAAAGGACTAGTAGAAGTTAGCGAAAGTAGGTCGATCGTATAGTGTGTTAAGACGCCGGCGTGACGTCATTTTCTGAGTGGGTTTTAACACGTACCCAAGACAAAAGAATTGTTTTCGGAAAGGATATGGTTTTTCCTTGTGTTCACCGATATAAGTTCGGTATGGTAATTTATTTATACCCTGAAAAATAACGTGTGCGTGTAGATACGTGAGAGTGCGAGTGGTTGATCTACATATGTCGGTAGATGTATAGTGGAGAATATTTCATTGCGTAGTGAAATATTCTATGTTGTAACGGTAAAATAAATAGTACAGTATATTATCGCCTCCCTCTTTTATTAAGTTGAGCGCGTGACAAATAACGGGGTGGGGGCTTGAGAAGATTTGGAAATTGACAAAGACAACAATCGTATTGTTAGTTCCCCCTTCTTGACACATTTTTATGTTGTTGTAACTCTAGTTAACGAGCAGGCTAGTGAAAACACGTAAACGCGACAGAGTAATACCACAACACTGTATTACTTATGGTTTTCATAACATTATCACATAACCACATGTGGAAAGAGACCATCCACCGACAATCTCCCCACAACAAAATGAATAACAAGATTCCGTAATACAGTGAAAGAAAAGAGAATATTATTTACAGATAGCGAGCATTTACACAATAAATAATAATCTAGGCTCGTTTAAAGCAGATGATTCCAACGTTCTTTCTGGTCACCTAACGTGTTTCCTGCAATCACTTTCTTTATTATCATAAAAGTAAGACACGCATACCAGTTTCAGCAGCACGTACACCATATCCACGCATAGAATACACTTTCACCTGGTAGCTTGTACAGTTAGCACGGCGTACTGAATGCGTTTTTTTTTCAAATAGAGCGCCCCTTTCTGTTGTCCTGGAAGGTTGACGTCAGAAGGTGCTCATGGCTGCTCCTTGCTAGAACCGCTAGCGTAGAGATTTCCCACAAAAGAGGAACACGTCGCACACCATTCTTGAAAGAGCAAACACCCACACAGATTTTCTTGCACTGTGGCAAATAGCTTGGTCAAGACAGCTCACAAGTCCGGTAGAACGGGACATATTTGACTGTGCGGGAAGGCTTAACGCCACCAGCCTTCACCAGACTTCTGCAGGCAAATATTGCAGAAGATTCGGCAAAAGATCTCCTTCACAAGATTTGGCAAAAGATGACTCCCGTTCTAAACCAGTCCTTTTATTCTAATCTTTCTTAGGTGCATTACTGCATTTGCACACATGTGACCATAGAGATGGAGACAGCAAAAGCAACACCCCACCTCTTTGTTGGTACAGAGTGGTCATAACTAGTCCCCACCCCAGGAAGTGAGCACCTCCTGGCTACAGTCAAGCCCTTGGTGGCTGACATTAGTGATTGTTGTGGTGGTGGTTATTTAGAGCGACAGTGCTTCAGCCTCGCGGTGATTTCGCACTATGGGGGGAGGAGGGGTCCTATTACTAAGCTATGCACTGAAAGAACCATCAGACTGATGGCTGCAGTACGATGGTCATTGCGAACAGGCCGTTTAATGTGCGGGGAAATGGCTGTATGGAGTTTGCACATTGTTTAACTCCAGGAAATAATCCTTGGACATACCTGGATTCGAACTAGCAACCTTCCATCTGCTAGTCCGCAGCTCTACCAACTGAGCTAACCAGGCCCCCGGCTGACATTAGGCATTGACAGTTTCCTTTTAATGCATATCCTCCTCTTGCCTAACTAACCCACACCTGGCATTTGCTTGATAGGTATTGTCACTATTCCATCTGTCCCCCACGGTCAGTAACACCTCGCTCCTCGCCCTAGAGCCAACACACTGACTAGGGGTGTAAACAAGGGCCCCCTGACACCTAACCTAGGCTCACCTGACCTGGTGATTACGTGAGCGAGCTAGATGCCAGCTTAAACAAGGGGATTAGAGACTTATCTAAACCAAGAGGGTTGTGGATGGATCACACCTTTAACCCCCTAACCCCGAACACATGACCATGAACTGGGGAAGAGATTGACTTTTGTAAAAACAAATGTAACGATATTGCAACTGGCCTCGTGCTGTTCCGTCGTGTAGCGAGAGGCAACCACAGGCACAATTACGACTGACCTTTCCAGGACTAGCCACTGCTGGGGCAGTCCGAAAGGTGATACGGTGGCCTGACACTGCACTGGACATTAGTTCTACGGCGAGCCCCGCTAATAACTGGTAGGCAATTGGGTGCCTACGATTAACAGTTGCTGGGCTAGTTGTATGAGCGAAAACCCCAGGTTCAATGACCAGATCCTTGTAGGGTTGACAGGGGACTCGAGGCTAATGACGAAGTTAACCCCAAGTAACCTCGAGCAACCCCAAACGACGTCATAAGTCTAGTCAGCGTCCAACGCCAAGGTCAGCACCTAACTGGCGCCACCCGTTAGATTGCCTGGCGTGCCGATTTTCTGCATTTAAGCATGCCGTGCCTGCGACATAGGGTGAGACAGGGAGTAGAACTCCTTAGCATAAGGGGGAAAGGATGAGACACACGGCAGAGGGAAGGAAGGTTTAGGTAATGCTTATGATGAAAAGTTATGGGAGCTCACGAAACCCTTCTTCTTGGGTGAGCTCCTTCGAGAAAAAGACTAGGGGAGAGAGAACGAAAGCAGCCTTCGAGAAGACTATGATGGAAATTATGCAATAAAAACACTTAGAACTTTTTCGTCGGCCTCGTGTCGGTTGTCTAGGAGCGTGCACCCCGCTGAGATGACCCAACATAAATTAGCTGAGGTCAAGAGTGTTTGTGTTTCCAAAGCAAGCTGATATTAGGAACTGATCGCACTGTGTTTCACTCTTTTGAAACTGTTTCAAAAAATTGCAATAAAACACTCTGAATAACCACACCTTTCTGTCACTGGTCACATAAACTAAAAAGCATTCTTGTCAAATAGTAAGGGATCACTTGTACTCTTACTTGCCTTACGACTTGCGCGTGATAGCTCACACAGCAACATGCAACATGCATCGTGTATGTCGTACTAATGAGCAGAAGAAGCAGGGTTGGAAAGAATAAGACGAAGTGACGCGCTTACCTTCTTCAGGTGTAGCATTCTTATTCCCACAGGTAGACCAGAGGGTTCACGCTCAAAATAGGTGCTGTCATAGTTAGCATCCTCGATCTCCTCAGGAAAATTGGACGGCTGTTTGGTGTCTTTGCGCCAGTACGAACGCTGTAAATGATTACAAACCCGGAGAGTCAGGGAATGCTGATTTCGTTTCATTACTACTAATTCCATCCCCCTCGTGTGGATATTACTTTAATTTCACTAAACCTGCTTCCGTCACCTAGTGTACTGCAGTACAGAATCATAGTACAACAGCAAGTGAAAGTTCTAATTCATTGGAGCCAATCAAAAGGAGAGCTCTATTTCTGATGTGAACAAATCGAACCCAATCAAATGGTGAGCTCTATTTCGGAGGTCTCTCCGGGGGCGCGAGGGGGAGGGAAGAAGAGGGGATGTTTCGGGAAGAAGTGGGTTAGGCGAATGGTGAGAGTTATACATGGGTGGGAGGTTAAGGGCCGTCTTGATCTGACAAAGGGACAAAAGGGCACACTGCAACAGAGCCATAGCTATGTCGTCATACCTTTGTATGCGATAGCTTCACAAAGTGTTTCCTGTCTTAACTACGCATGCCATAGTAATATGTGTCCACCCGAGCTAGTCTACAAAAAAGGATTCGTGATATTAGTTAATGAGAAACTTGTTTTAGCCGATACGATTATTATTAAAAATTAGTAAAGTGTGTTAATAATAGTAAAATACCAGCTTTTACATACAATACCCATACACTACACTGGGTATAAAAACACAATACTGCAGAGACTAAGACGTAGAATAACCAGAATGAGACTAAATGGAGAATACCATCTTCTTCGTAAAGACCCGGTGACTTGCAGTTGTGGGGACAGACTTAACACTCCCCATGTCCTGCTAGATTGCAACATAAATAGCCAGGAAAAGGATACACTTAAAAATGCCCTGCACAACCTAAACCTTAACTTCAGTCTAAAATCGTCTCTAAATCCTCCCAAAAGATTTAGACAATACATAATGGACCTGACAGCGCAGGTAGTAAACGCCCATCCAGACGTTAGATACATTAAATATTTAAAAATAAATAAATAAATAAATAAAAAGGGGGTAATAACCATTAAAATACACCAAGTAAACTATAGGACAAGCGTAAACTGTACAACATTAAAAGTAAAAGGCGAACACCAAGGTAGAGATAAACAAAATATAGGAATAGGGCGATAGTAGGGTCGACCAGCAAGCGCTCCACCACTCAAGCCACAGGCAGCCACCTTCTTCCAGCAGCGACAGGAAAGCGACCACATAGCCACCACCAGTCCAGAGCTCTAATCCACGGCCCTCTTCCCTCCCCCTTCCTTCCCCAAGGCCACTGCCTCCCCCCACATTGCGAAATTACCGCGAGGTGGAAGCACTTTCCCTCCCAAATCATCAACAACAAAGATTAAGACGGCCCTTGAGGGGAGGGGTGTGTGTGTGTAAGGGAACGGGGGCTATAGACACTATCTTTCAGGCAGTTGGAACGTTTTAGTGGTGACCCTAAGAGACTAGCTTATTTTATGTAAGACTGTATTTGACTGGTTCCAGAGTGGTTTTTTTTATCTTCTAGTATACAGTCATCAATGAAACTTGTGAAGACGCCTGAACAGCTTTCACGATATACAAGTACATTGCACAATACATGATACGCATGCGAAGAGTCGTGACACAACTGAAGACTACCTAGTCGTGGATGCTATGATATGACCACGTTTGATTTGGTTTTTATTGACGTCCCGTTGCAAACTATGTGCATGGCAGGACGGTGTTTGAGACAAGTTTAGGTGCTGCCACACGTGGGACTACTGACAGGCTTCACTCCCACCCAGTTACATTATACTGACACCGAGCCAAATAGTCGTATTACTGGTCTCTATAGTGCCAAGCATCTGGCTGGGTAGCAGCTAGATTGGCAGTTTTTTAAGTCTTAGGTATGACCCGGGCGGTGAGAGAACATCCGACCTCCTGCCTAGGAAGCGGACGGTTTACACTACTGAGGCCGAGTAGTTATTTTTGTTCGTATTTATTTATTTTTCATTACAACAGCACTTGAGATATCTTTGTCTTACATGGGACCTCTGTTGCCTCGCGTAGAAGTTAGAACTGGTTTGGTATAGCACTGTTTAAGACAGAATAGAACATATTTTTCCATTTATTGAACGAGAATCTAAAAAGGTAAACGTTCCCTCATTGTGACTCGTTGTACGAGAGACTGAAAGGGTAAATTTTTCCGAAAGTTGCTTACCTGAAAAGGAAAGTTCCACGGCTGAGGAACCCCATATTCTCCGGGATAGACTTTGTCTATGTACCAGGCGAGAACAAAGAAGATGACGGAGTCGACCACCAGCATTATGAGCACTTGGTAAAGAGCAATGTTGTCCTCGGGAACAGCGGGACTGGCGACGTTGCTCCATCTTGCCCCTTTCCCTGTGGATTCAACAGGCGAGCGAAAGTCTTTTGTCTGAACCCTATTTGTTCCACTCTATATGTTTATTTAATAAATACAGCCCTGTATGCAACAAAACCAAATAGCTGACTTATTCTTGTAATAGCAGATATTCTAGAATAAGCTCCTTAAACGGAAACGAAAACGGAATAGCTTATTGTTCTTCGTTATTTAGTAATGTTGTTTGGTCGTCCCAGGAGCGAGTAGCTTATTCCAAGTTCACCGAAACAGAGTTTTCAGACAAAAGCAAACAAACGAAAACTGAAAAACGTTCGATGAATTAGATTTATACCTGCCTACCCCCTGCATCTCACCGAGAGTATTACCCACCAAATGAAGAGGTATTTTCTTAAAGTTAGTGTATTCTTAGAATTGCAGGTTAGAGGGCTTTCGTATGGACCAATGACGTTCCTCTTATTTTGTACTGCATTATTGGTGATGTGGTATTTGTAGATACTTGTACTTTTCTGCGACATCTCGTTTTTATGGCTTAAATTTTTGTCTGTAGGTCAGCTGTCAAGGCCTACGTCTCACAAACATAGAAAAAGATGGATGAATGCAGAGGTCTTGGAACTGAAAGTGATTTGTTGTCGTTCCAGATTAAATTTATGTGGAAGTCCATCTGGATTTACACTTTACAGCTTCCAAAAATGCTGTGAGCGGAAAGATAAACATCTATATCTAAACAGGATTTGTGCCACTTTACAGTTCAATCACGATGTTTTTGTTCTGCTTGTAGTTGGAAGTAATAGGCAGACTTAATCTTGATCAGTTCCTCCTAGCTGTATCCCTTCTCAATTGGCATTCCTCGCTGTAACTTGACAACCAATATGCTGCGGCTGTCTCAGCTGAAAGAGAAGCTCTCTGATTTGTGCGATTTTTTTCTCACGTTCGATTATTCTGTCATCTGCTGCACTGCTGTGAGGAATGGACAAAATGTCCAGCATAACACAAGAAATTTGCTGGAGCATACCGATTTGAGGCATTTGTGCTGAATGGGATCAAAAATTATATTTTATTTTATGTGATCGAATTTTATTGAATTGCATGCTTTGCTCCATTCGTTCTCTGGTTTTCTTATTCAAATGTCATTTTTAGGTCTTTTTTTCGGTCGCGAACACTGACCCAAAACAAAGGCTTACAGAACACGATATCGAGACTGAAGATATCGTTCTTAGCACTGCCTTGCGGTTCGAAGGCCCCAGAGGTCGCTCATTACCAGTCTTTCCGTGCATTTTCATTCCATCTTGAACATTTTCCCGTGTTTATATTAAAAAATTTTTTATCAACGTCTAGCGTTTTTGGCGTATTTTAAACGGCGTAAAAAGTACGCCCTAATTGTAAGAGTAGGCAGGTCTGCTTATATCAAAAATACATATTTCGAAAAGCTGAAATTCGAGGCGTTGTAGTTGAAGTTAAAGCTGGCACAGAAGTTGTGAATCGGTATCACCCGATACACACGATTTCTGAAGCCTATGGCTGCGAGCAGGGGTCCGACGGAACAGGCAGAGGCCAGCAGACACTTTCTAGTCTACCCACACCCCTAACCCCAGCCCCAGCCCCAACTTCACGCCAAAACCTCTTAACTCTCACTGAGGGAAACTGTGACAAAAAAAGAGGAAAATCGAGGTATTAAAACAACGCTTCAACCATTCGGCTACGGCCCACAACAACACAGGATATCTTCAAGCCATAAGAAGCTGCATTGTGACGTCTCGTGGTTAGAATGAAGAGGACTGACCAAGTACTCTGTTGCTGGATGGCTTAAGTGCGGGGTCTTTTTGGAACTGAAAGCTGGGTGTTTGAAGTTCGATTTCAACATTTACTTACTGTGTTGGGGGTGGGGTGAGGGCTGGGGTACAGTAGAAAGCGATTGCTTTTCACTGGCACATCTGGTGGCCTATACCCCTCCCGTCTGCTAGCAGCGGTAGGCTATACCCATCTGACGCTTCAGAAAATGTGTTCATGATGATTGACTCCGCCGCCGACGATAACAACGACGAGGCTAGAACCTTACCTATTTCAACGGACGAGGTTTCGCGCTTACATTCATGTTTGATCTCAAACAGTTGTGTGTGGGGAGATGCATCAGTGTAGGCAATGTATCAGGCGATTGTTACATCAGTGTTAGAGTTTCTGAATGGTATTAGAAGTAGGGTGCAGGTTCGGGTTAAAGTTAGGTTTCAATTGTCGACTTCCGAACACTACTGAACAAACCCGGCTAAGAGAGACAATGGTCCTTATCCAGACACCCGCGTCTAATAAATAAATTCTCGCCCTGGATAGCTCGGCAGGAATTAGCACTATTTCCATTAGTACATTTCCACAATAGGACCTTTATCTCAAGGACAGGATCTACCCTTCCCTCTCATCCTTCGACCTATAGGTTTATGACTAGAATACTTTAAAAACAATGCTGCACATTCGGCAAAGACCTCAGCCATTTTACCTGTATCTTCATGTGAACTGATGACTGTTGTTCCAAACCCCATGGCGGTGTTGAACAAAAGACAAGAACTCAATTTTTGCGCTGTTGTCTTGCTCTGGTCTTTTTCATTCCACAAGAAGTAGGGCATGTGGGCCAGAAAAAAACAAATTCCTGTCACCAGGATCCCAGCGTTGGCTGCAGTGGAAGAAAATAACGTTGGCAAGTTTCATACCATTAAACTTCTGTATATACATGTGCTTCTTTCAAGTTCTTGGCCTTTAGCCACTGTTAAATTGTCATGCGTGTCCAGAACGTGTGACATCACATAAGTCTCCGTCGGTCATATATCTGAATTTAATCCACGGATCTTTAACACTGGCATTAAAATTCTTTCCCCAAACCTGGATAAGGATGAGCCCCTAATCACAACAAGAGAGAAACACAATGAAAACAGGTACAAATACGGAGACTCACCATTATTGACCAGAGTGGTGGAGAAGAACGTGAATGCGATGACGGACATGGAGTAGCACAGATAAAATACGAAGATTAGCGAGCGCTCACTGTTGGGCAGCACAGCTCTATACCCAGCTATGGGGAAGCACATTAACACTGCATTTATGGCGCTTGCCAGCAGCAGACAGAAAAAGAAATCCAGAAACCAGGACATCCAGATAGCTTCCTCAGTCATTCCCATCAATTTCATGGCCTCCTGACAAAGGGAAACAATTTTGTAAACAATGGAGCGGGGGAGCTGTTTTCTCTTATTCTAGTGCTTTTTCTCTCTGCGCTATCAGGCTGTCTCTTGCTCTTGTGCTCTACGAATAGTTTAAATATGACTCATAATTTCATGCAGTCTGTCAAATTTTATACTTGATTGCTTTTCTCTCTTGATGCACTGTCAGTCTATCTCTGTACAACTCAGGTCATGATATGATCACTCGAAGGCCGGTAGTCAGACGAAGAGATTTTTAAACTTATACATCAGCAAGAAGTTGGCCGACTGCAGTTTTCACGTTATATCAAAGACATAGCATCAACTCGTTTAATGGGACATGCATAAAATGAAGCGACACAAACTTGAGTTACAGGCTCGTCACGTCAAATCTGCATCACTATGACAAGTTAAAGTCTGTAATAATTTGAGCCATTTACTGGTAATTTTAATAGAGAATTTTTACCTGTAGCTTATTCCATCATAGGTATACCGATGTTCGACTACGCATACGTACGCATCTTGGTCCACTCATGTGTCCACGCCCCTTCGTTGTGCGAAAAAAAAAACAGTGTGTCGACTTTGGAACAGTTATTTTATTTATTTTCAGCAGCAGTTCTCATTGGTGGGCTGATTTCAGGGTGTAGATCACGTTTACTTTCATCTACCTGATTTCTGTGCTTTATCGACTGGCTTTAACCGCAATTAAATTGCAACGAAATGACTGATTTACAACAAAGATTGAAAGTTTTCATTTTGCAAAGCTTGGGGTTTAATTACTCGTTAACATTACATTTTTTAAGATGAAGAAGTTATGTTTATTCTCGGCATAACGTTTGCTGAAACAAGATATATGTCTGTTACAGGTCTTTTGATTTGTTTGATTTATTCTGTATAAAAAGTTTCATGGAAATCGATTTTTTAAAGCAGTCACAAAACATTTAAATATTTTGGAGCAGTGGAACTCATGAGCATGCGTGAATATAAGTATGGGCATAACCACATAAGTGCTTGTTTAGAGATATCATTTTTATATTGGCTTCTACTGTGTGGTTGTGATGTACCATTAGGTCGGCAAGATGACAATGTTTTGAAAGGCTAGAGGTTTGTGAAAGTGGCGCCATTTGTGGGTTAAAAAATCTGTAATAGACATTAGTTGTGAAGCACACAAGAGAAAAGTAACATCATAAAAAAGTAGATATATGTAAATTTCTACCATGAGGTGAATTTTTAATATCTAGGAGATGATGACATTTTTATTCGTCTTCTCTTAAAAATAGCAGCAGTACATAAATATTACAAAATATGACTTGAACATTGAAATAGGATTAAGAGGAAAGAAACTGATGGGTTCTAATCATCATTCAGAAAATACCTTCAGCTGATTCTCCTTTTCCAAGACAATGTTCCTACACATAACGATGGCACTCAGCATCAAGGACAGCATGGTGACCGTAGGAAGCACTCGACGCACTGCAAGAGCAATTGGATCGACGAAGTAGGGTGGGAAGGTCATTCTTTGTATAAATTCACCAGAAACGGGAAGAAAAGAACTTGGCTGCCAAGCATTTGTGATGGCCTTGTCTACTGTCTTTTGCATATACAGGAAACCTGTCAAATAATCTGCAAAAAACCACGATAATGTCTTATGTTAGTAAAAATAAAGAAAACCCTGTGTTGAGAGGATGATCTTTAAGACTGTGACGGGGATGATGTTGGTAGTGGCATTGATGAGGATTGGTGGTGGTGATAAAAACGATTACGGCAGAGGGGTTGAAGTTGCTGGGCTACGACGACAGTGTTGACGAATGATCCTTACACAAATTTTCTCTGTCTTCAGGCGAGGAGCTCCTTTTAAAAGGAAAGGCGTATTTTGTGTCCCAGAATTTAGCTTTGTATGCCCGGGGTCGGATCTTGTAGGTCACTTTAGCTGGCCAGGCGGTAGTGGAGGCATCAACATCAAAAACAAGGCCGAGGGAGATGAGTTTAGATCGGTTCTCGTCTTCGCGATAATAGCTCACTAGGCCGGACTCGGACGGGAAACCCAAGAATTTCGCTGCAAAAGCAACAAACAAAAGCACATAAACTTTTAGTATCATTCTATGGATGCAATTTCCAACTTTATTTTGACACAGGAGGGCGCTGGATAGGAATTACTTGAGTTCAAGTTCAAGTTCAATTTCAAGTTTCTTTATTCTTTTACCCTCAGGGGGTATTCAGAGAAAATGAAAAAAAATGTCAAAAAACACATCAATCATAAATTCACCTGGCATTAGGATATGCATATATTGATAAGTAAAATCAATGATTAATAAACACACAAATAACACGCTCAATCACTCAACCAGACGTACCCACACGCAAAAACATAGGCACATATTCATCTATTCATTAATGTACTCTACTAAGAAGTATTTTAACAAATTTCACTAACTTGGTCAATACAGTTTTGTTTTTGCAAGAAAAGAGTTTATAAAGTTTAAATGTATTTGGCCGGCTCAAGTAGTATGGTGTCAGTGCGGTGTTGCGTTCAGCTGTAAATTTGTCACATAAGAAAATATAATGGTATTCAGCACCAGACACTGCTTTGAAAGATCGAGGGATTCTGAATTATTTTCAGCTAACAAAAACTAATAATAATTCCATGATTATCTTATCAGCCCCATTGACATGCAGTGTGTTAAAATAACTCTTGTACACAGGAACACTAAAGCTTACAAGTTTTTATTCCACTCCATCTGCACTCTATTTTTAAAATAAATTTAACAGCTTTCAGCTGCTAGAAAGATTCATCGCCTATAACTGTTCGTCTTAATATTTAAAAATGTATTTCAGTGCAATTACGTATCACGTCTTTCTGCTTTGCTAAACTATGAAAGAGAGAGCAAAACCCATATAATATGACATCTATTTCCGCTAGCTTTTATGCACATTGATTTTTATTGAATTTCTTGTGTCAAAAAACACACATATTGTACGCTGCTGCATTTCTATCGACTTGGTGCTGCTACTACCTGGCAGTTTCTCCGTCGAGACCCTCTTTCGTCCAATGAAAAAGCGAGAAATAAACTGCAGGGAACCCTTCTACATGTCAGAAGAAGACACGCTATTGGTTAAACTCTTGAGCTAAGCTAGTATCTGAAGCAGCGGCCTACAATAAACTCCAATTAATGTTAAGTGGTCATATTTTTCCTTTAGGATTGATGTTATGAAGTGGAGAGACAGAAAGAGAAGTGGACTGAAAGTTTGAAAACCTCCCCACCATCACAAGACATCGAAAGCAGCCAGCCCGCTGACGTTAACAAAACATTACCTCTTATTTTGTCCGCCTCGAGCATGTTTCTGACATCAGCTATGAGCGAGTCCACCAACTGTGTGTTGGGTGCGTACAGCAGAAGAGATTCAATCTGGTTCTCTGTTAGCAGTCCTTCGGCCGCCATCGGCCCTAGGCTCCAAGGAATATAAACTGTCGGGGTTTCATGACTCTTCGCGTCGGCAAACTAGGCACAGAACAACATGTAGGATTATTACAAGAATCTTTCGACAATAGTGGTCATGAGGTTTTGTGTTTGCAGAACTTTTCACGTATAATGCTGTGATTCAACCATCGACAATAATTATATAATCAGATGTCCTACCAACTTAAGTGTGTAAAGCCCACATCTCATTTGCATAAAAAATGAAGCTGCTCGTAAGAAGGAAGTTTTCAATCAGATTCAGTCGAAAGCAAACAGGCAGTAGAGATTTCTGTTCTGTTTCTGAAACCAAAGTTAAATCCTTAGATCTTAAATATTCGACCATTTAAGAATAAGCGTTTGATATTTTCGACATGTTCGGGAATATCTATCTTTGGTGCTGCAAAGAAATCGACAATTCAATTCTTCCTGCCTTTTATTTTTACTTGCTTGTGCATTGCGTTACGTCTTCATCTGACTTTCTGTATTTGGGGTCAACAGACAACTTGGTCAAGCTTCAGAATGATAAATTGTCGGGAAATCCTTATTGGATTTTCATAGTTTTATATATATATATATAAATAGTTATAGATA
>SMGT01013140.1:572151-599828 GCA_004794575.1 Lanistes nyassanus | reverse complement strand
AGTTAGGCTACTTTTCCCACTAGAGCGTCGGATCGTGGTCTGTTGCATGGACTTTCGTATCAAGTTTCAAAATTCCTTATTTTACCCTCAGTGGGTCGAATGTAAAATGTCAAAATGTCAAAGAACACATGTCAATCGTAGTTCGCCTGACATTAGAATATACATATATCGATATAAATAAACTCAGTGATTAAAAAAAAATCACCACTTTGATCAATACACTTTTGTTTATGCAAGAAAGGAGTTTATAGAGTCAAAATGTATTTGGCCGGCTCAAGATTCAAGAAGCTTGGTGTCAGCGCGGTGCATTCATATAGCTTCACACTGTTTAGTGTGAGGGCTAGACAGGAGGGATAGGGATAGACGTGTACACTCCGTCACTCTCACAACCTCGCTCTCTGACTGGCGAAAAGAAAACAAATTCAACACAACAAAGAAGCTCCTCTATAAAATATTATTTCAAGAGCCTTCTCTTGCCGGAACGCAAGTAAAATTTCTATCCTGCAAGTAACAGGATAGATATTTCAAATATCCAGTGACAGGTCAACTACATTCGAGCAAGCATTCATATTAGAGATCACATACAAAGGCGACAGATCAGCAGAGTTCAACAAGATCTAACCATACTCTCAGTCAATCTTCTCACAGATGTACATTGATGTAGCAAAAGTTTCAGCTAACTCACCACCGAGTTACGTTGACACAGGCACAACAAATCCACGGTATGTTTCGGGTCTTTCCACTAGAATTCATAAAACCACTATGACAAAATGTCTCGGCAAGTCACCATAAATTCCACAGGAACAACGTTCATTCCCCAAGGTGCGGGAGGTCCGGATCTATGCGTGTGCCGAGTGCTCGAGTTCGCCGGACAAGTTCTAAGCCAACGTTTGCCTGGTGAGACGATCTATGAATATCACAGTTTTTGTTTTCTCAATGAAGAATCGTAACTTCACAATCCAACAGGCTGATGGATCTTCTTCAAGCCTGGAGTCACAGAGCGTAGGTTTCTTTCCTTGGGCGAGTCAACAACTAGACGACGATTCTCCCGGTTTCCTATAAAAAATGACACACTGGCCACATTCAAGACTACAGTCTTGTCATCAAAGTACCTTCACTGGTACTAACATCCGCCACCAATGGCGCGAGAAACTAATGCCCTCTGGCATATACACAGACTCTCTTCAGTCTGTCAAACAATTCCCCTTCCCTAGGGGACCTCTAGCTGCCCTGACTAGGCAAACAGAGCACTAGGTAGACTACAATTCCCTGACACTACAGGCCGAAATCTTTGCCCCTTAGGAAATCACTTCCCACATCTTTGCTCTTCGATGGTTCTCTTGTGACTAACTGATCTGGACGCTTTCTGCCCACTCGTTCTTGGCGATCACGTGGCTAAATGCCTATTTCTAATTGGGTGGAACAAGTGGTGCGAGTTTCTGGTCGTTTGCAGAAGCTTCTAGAACTAGAATGTTCTAGAAGAAAAGTGCTTGGCTTGCATGTCCTTGAGTGAATTTGGCGCGAAAAGTGCTATGAGGTTCGGGTCACTAAAGAGATCTTGGTACTAAAATAACATGCTGGGTTCGTGAGACCTTGAGCGATTTTGGCGGGAAATCTACATGCTGATCTAGGAAAAGAGCGGGAAAATTAGTGCGTTGGGGTCATGTTTTTCTAGATATTTGAGTATGGAAAGCAGAGAACGTACTGATTAAAAGAAAGCCCTTTATTACAAGATCGTTTGTTTTATGCGAAATGCATGGAAATTTACTATAACTTCTTCTTGAATGAACAAGTCTGTGTTTAACAATGCTGTTCTATGAGACTTGCGACATTATGGCAACAACGGGAGACAGTGAATGGAGACGTCGCCATTTTGTAGTTAAGCGTTTCCATTTGCTTGTCATGGGAACGCTAGAGGGGGGTCGTTTCCGTGACATCTCGGTGGTTTAGTGGTTGAGGTGCCCGCTTCCAAAGCGTAAGGTCGGTGGTCCGTTAACCAAGTCACATCTAAGACTTTATAATTGGCAATCTAGTAGCTGCGCTGCCAGACGCTTGGCACTTTAAACAACAGTACTAGGACTGGTTGGCCCGGTGTCAGTATACTGTGACTGGGTGGGGCTGAAGCCTGTGTTGTGACAACGGAGTTAAATATAACTGGAGCACGCACGGTACGGGGTTAGCGTCGGGCTGGCGTGTCCCCGCCGAGGCGCCATGTTACTAGGACCGGATTAGCGTGCGATTGATGGAGAGAAAAGCGGGCGGCAAGCTTTAATTACAGGCGAATTATCGAGTTCCAGCTCATGTCTTTGTGCTGTTTGTTGAATTACTTTCTTCTGTCAAAATTATAACTATTACAGAGATTTTCATAAACATTTAATATATTTTACTGGTTTTTTTTTCTTTTTAAAGAAAGAAAAAAAGTTACTCAATACATTTTTTCTATAGCTTGGAGTTATTTTTGTTTATACACAGTATCCCAACTCTGAATCCCCTTATTTATGGATGCCTCACTCAAACCAATGTTAAAAGATGCTTAAAGTTATCCATATTTTGAGAGAGAATATAAGCCACTGGTACCGAGGTGCACTTTTTATGCATTAATGATTTATTGTTTGGCTCATTGTCTAAAATTATTTTGTTCCAACACCAACACTTCGAATGGTTATGTATTAATGTATAGTGCTTGCTATGTGAATGTATATGTTTATGCATGTCGGATCTCGCCTCAGCAAGGTGGGTGTATACATAAATATATTGTTCCTCCCTTGAAATGAGCCGTGGTCTTCATCAACAAAAAGTGAATCTCTCTCTCCTGCACTGTTCATCTTGTTGTTATGGGTATGAGACCTAAAAAATAAGCCTTTGAGTCTTCAGACTGACTACTAAATAAGGACCCACAAAAAGCGTTTGCTAAATTTGTGAAAGTAACAATTACTGTTGTCTGAATAAAATAATGTTAAACATTGTTTTACGGAGAGTCAGGCCAGTTATTCTTGTGTTGGTTTGTCTTGCCAGATGATTCATGCATACCTTGCAGTAGGCACGTGCTACTGTTTTGATCAGAGAAAACACCAGGTTATTGTAGAGAAAGCGTAGACTTGCTTGTGGCACTGATCCGCGTAAAATGGCGGGCCAGTAAGTTCCTGTGGCGACACTTTCTGAGTCTTTTGCGTGCTTCAGTTATATTTAACTTCGTGTTTGCGACATCACTCCCAGTGTGGCAGCAAGTAAACTTTGACTAAGCAGCACTGCCCTGATATACAGTTAGTTTGTGGGGGGACGTTAAGCAACAAACACCCACCCATCCTCATAAAGCTTCACGTAACATATATACAGAAGGCGAAAGGACCAGTCTTATGACAATTACAGCATCTCGAACGCTCGTGCAAGCCAACACCGGACGAATATAATGTGTCGCTCGTAACAGTCGGCACTTAAACATTCACAGGCGCTCACTGTTAATTCACCCACTGAAAATACAAGGATGTATGACCTGTAAATGGTGGTATTCCTGTGAGTATGCTACAGCTATCTACAGACATATTTAAGTAATATTTAAAACGTTTGGTGTCATAGCAATACCTTTTTTGTAGATTGATACACACATGTAATAGATGGGCTATAGTATTTTACAATTTATTGTTTTTTTCTTTGAAACTATCATAATTGAAACTTCTCGCATTTAGCCATTGAGAGTAAAGTGTCAACTGTATGTGAATCATATGTACTGTCACACGCATAAGCGCCCACACGCGCAGAGAGAAAGAGAGAGAAAGAAAGAGAAGATTTTTATGTCTATTGCGTTACCCTTTATGCAGCACAATGCTCCAGACGCTGACATTGCTGTGGCTTCTGGCCGTGGTGGTGAAAGCACAGACGTCTTCCGAAACTGATGATGTGGTGATGCAAGAAAAGCTTTCTGAACGTGCTCATCGCGTCTCACGTGGTAACGTGCCTTAAACAATACTTTTTCAAGCATAACCTCAGATTCACTTCGAAATGGGTTTGTGGACTGCCCATAAATTTTATTCTTAGACGTCAAAACACAAACGTCAGCTTTCCTTCCTTCCCTTTCTGCCTCATGCACACAGAAGTTTCATGACGTTGGAGTCAACAACGGGCCTTGCTCTACTGCCACTGAATACACCATCCTCGGTGTTGTCATCATCACAATCATCGTGATCTTTCTCTAATTCTCGTGAAACCCTTAGAAACCGCAGTTCTTTGTTTAGACAGAAAACACAAAAGCGTGTTTGGTTTATTTTACTTTCGAAATTTGTTTTCGTAAAAGCTACTTACCAAGCACAGAAGTACACTCTAAATATTTTAACATTAATTTCGTGTAAAAATGTATTACAGCAGGTGCCAAAGCTGCGTGTTTAAATAGTATGTAAGATGTGTGCTAGCATGCCACTACTTGACTGAACACTGCTGCTGGCACTCATTTGTAACATTGTCAGAACTCCATTTATACATTTTCTGGCCATTTGAACGCTCTTGAAAACAGGCCGAAATACTTTTTACACTAGGTTAGCAGAAACACATCTAACGCAGTTTGGATAAATGCAAAATGTGTTCTGTTTCGCTAACAAAATAAGTGCTTTAAGTTCTCCAAGTGTAATAAGGGTTATAACTTTATAACTTTTTCTCACTTCTTGCTTACAGCCAGGCAGGATGAGATACGATTGGATGACTGGTGCATCCATAGGTCATAGGCCTTCAGAATGTCCCTGGGTTGGCTTGCATGAGCAATTAGTATATGCAATTCCGATCATAGGAGTGGTGGTAAGGCCCATTCGCCCACCTTTACGAATGAGCGGGAGATAAGAACGCTCATGCTAGCCACGCCATGTTTCGTTCTTAACATTGACATGTTGCGTTGCTTTTCTCATCTGCTGACTTAGGAAATTTATCAAGGGATCAACCAATTAACTGTCTGCTTGTATGTTTTAGATGTTGTAGCTGCAGCTCTTGCTGCCAACGCACCTGCTGTTGCTGGTTTTGTGTCAAATGCGGCTGCTGCTGTTGGGAAAGCTACTGTTGGTACCGCTGCAATAGACGCTGCTGCCAAGGCCGCTACCGTTGCAAAAGATGTTGCTTTAGAGGCTGCTACTGTTGCAAAAGTTGCTGTTGCTAAGGCTGTTGCTATTGCAAAAGATGCAGCTGCTCAGGCCGCTGCAGCTGCTAAGACTGCTGTGGAAGGTGTCAAGAATGCTGCTCACAAATTTGCTGAGGCTATTGGCAAGAGCTTTTCAAGATTTTTCTGGGGGAGGAAGCGACGGTCTGTGTAAGTGGCTCCATCAGGGAGGAAAAGATGTGTGTGGTGTGTCTGTGTGTGTTTGTGTTTGTGTGGGTTTGTGGTTTGTGTGTGTGCGGAGGGAGGGGTAGTGGGTACACTAGCGGATGGTTGGTAATCCCTAGGAAAGAATAAATTAGAATCGTTGCAGCGGACATTCATCGCGTCTTCATTTGACTGCCTAACGTGTGACAACCGTTTTAGCCCAAGTACGTCGAGATTAAAGAGATGGGCATTGTGAGTGACTGTTCTGAACACACCAGCTCGAACCGTCCCGGTGGCCGCAGAATTATTAGCCTTTTTTCAAAAATTCATTAAAAAATTCCCCAAAACAATAGAAAAATGATTTAAACATGGTATCTAACTACAATAAATAAAGAAAACTCATTTCTTACCGTGTTTCTTGGACCTTGTTCCATAATTTGTAAAATCCTTTGATGGAAACACAACTGAAGTTGAAGAAATCAAAAAGTCCTCGCCATTCCTTATACTGTTATACATATACTGAAACGATACTGTTTCCAACACGTGCTCGCTCGTTTTTCTCTTCGTAATCGCTTTCTTGGGTCTTTCAGGCACAAATACTCTTGTCTTCATCCACTTTATCACAGTAAATTTGCGAAACAATGTCATTTTGCTCTTCAGCGTGTAATTTGAATAGTAAATCTAGCATTTCTCAAGTGACAGAGCACATGTACTGATACTCTCTTCAAATTATTGCCAGAAACCGGTCACGTCAGTTTAAACACAGAAAGGGAAGCAACTCGTGAAGAAATGATTCAGCTTTCGATTGCAAGAGTTCTTTCCCTTAAACGATTAGCGGATATGTTTTAAAAAATCATAATTCACACTGAGGCTATATTTCCACTGTGGCTTCAACGCCTGCCAATGCCACTGGGAATCTATGTCTAGTGGGGTACCATTGGGTTTTTAAAGACCTTGATAGATCTGTGCTTAGGCATGAGTAGACTAGTGTATTTGTACGGTCCGATTACCACGTCTATACTGCATGTGTGCAGGCGCGGATAGGATGAATCAAGTAAGAAAGAGCGGTATATAAATAAATAATTGGACGAGGAAGGATAACGCAGAAAGATAATAATGCAAACCTGGACAGAAATGGAAACGGGTAGCCCTAACAGTGTCAGTCAGGCCAGCACGATACGTTAATCTTCATTTTATTTCTCACCTTCCCAGTCCTACTCCTTATAGAGTACTGCTGTTATGAATGCTAATGGGAAGCATCGGGACACATGCACAACACTAATTTTGCTTTGATGATGTTCACTTGTGAATGTCCCTGACAAAGGAATGATTGACGGAAAGCGCCTCAAGAGAGCTGGTCTTCCCGAAGAAATCTTTTGGACCACACACCGCAATCAACCCATCATCGGCAACCTAACGAACCGACATCCACAAGCTGAACCCTGTCTTCTGTCAAGCGTACCTAAAGCCATAGAGGTTCACATACATACTGTACGTGACTGTTTGTAGTCCAGTATCAAGAGGTCTAAACTGTTGCTAGAAATTTAAGCTCGATGTAAGATCAAGTGACCAAAGTCTATTATACTTACCATACTGAATTCGACTGTCAGTAAGCTATGCCGCACTATATGTTGATTAAACTCTGTTGTAACAACTGCCAGCACTAAACTTTCTTGGGTGGCGCATCTACAATGCCGTAGAGCTGAAGCACACCCACTCGGCCTCCACTGACCAAGAATCAAGCGGTTGTCACGTGACAGGGATATTAAATGTCTGCAAGTCCGATTGTAAATACAGACGTGCGTTACCAAAATGTGAAGAAAGCTAGCGTATAGTAAGAGAAAGACGCTTTGTTTAAATCAGCATTTCCTTTAATTCTATTCTATTCCTCTATTCTGCTTAGTTGGCAAACTGGCAGGTGTAACACAAGTTACATAAGAATTTTATAAAAGTTTTGTCCAGCTGAGCAGAACAATACCGCTCTCATAATTAATGGACACAATTGCAAGAAATTATCAAGTTCTTTTAAACAGATTACACTTTCATCGGTTATGTTTTCTTAATGAAATTTACAACAGATTTAGTATTTCCAGTCTGAAGCATTTGTGTACAATGCATTTAAAATCAGCTGTTTTGCAATAAAATTGAGGGACGAACAATGATATAACGGAAAATGTTCCTTTTTTCAGAGGATTTCCTCAGCGTTATAGTTTAATTTCTCCTAATCATGTACACAGATGAGGGAGCCTGTTAGTACTGCATCATCCTCGTGTAACGTATTGTGCAAATACAACTATTTTCCTTGATGCTTTTACCGGCATCACCACATCTAAAAAGGATGACTGTTAAAAGGGAAGAAGAGAATGCTAACAATGTCATAGTAATAACTTTAAATTGTACATACATTTACAACATGCGCTGGGTGTTTTCAAGAGGCTTTTGTAACCGGCACACACGTGGCCCAAATGGCAAAGACCAAATTTACCAGTGTGCGCCGTTGGAATTACAAAAGAATTTATTTATCGTGGGCTCAATCCCGGTATAGGCACTCACTCACACAGGCATCCAGATTGCAACCTACTCAACTACAGACGCGTGATAGCAACAAAACATGACATTTATTAACATTGAGACATAGACATCAAATATAAAAGGAACAAGAATTCTCACAAACGCAATCGCAACACATCACCTTAGCTAACGCTCTCCTCAACCATAAGCTCCATACACTACTCCTACTACACAGGCCCTGCGCACGTGGTAAAACCAAAATGGATAACAGAAAGAGAAGAAATGAACCGAATGACGAAGGAAAAAGGAAGAACCCAAAAAGAATAAAGAATAAACCAAAGAATAAACAAAGGAAGGAAAAAGAATAAACCGTGGCCCTGCAATCAAATGCAAGGTTCACATAAATTCTCGTGAGTATACAGTCTCACCATTTACTAATTTTCGACCTAGCTAGTTACTATTACACGAAGCCGAATGTTAGATCTTAAATCAAAGTGAAATATTCATATAACAAAAAGAATCGATAATAGCTTCGTGTTCTCAAACATTTCAATGTACCAAGACCGGTTACAATTGAAAAACAAAGTAAATTTACTTGCCTGCACAAACACGACCACGAGACTTACAATTTTAATTACACTATTTTAATACACTATTTCTTATACACAATATTTCCTAGTACAACTCCCTGAAAGCATTTTATAACAATCTTTTCAGGGGGGTTGTACACTTTTATGGTGGATTTTCTTTTTTTATATTTTATTTTACTTGACCAGTTCTATCGTCTGCGTGAACTTCCAGCTTTATCCATGTGTGCCAGATTTTGCTTTCTTTGAATGCAACATTCTAAGCTGATTCTTCTGGGTGTTATTTTTCTCTGCTGCAATACTGTTTGAATTGGAAACAGGAAATTTTTCATAAGATGACGACGTGCTCTATTATTTGAATGGCTTACAACTCCGATACAATTCGTCTGCAGCATATTAGATTACAAACTGAAGGCGCCCCTTCTAAGAACAAATTTAAAACGTGTTAAAGTGAACAGAAAATTTTAGATTTTATGTGATAACCGCATGGTCCGTTCACCTAATCACCCCCAGTTTCAGATGTCTTCTCACGTCAGTCTACACTGTGAAGGTCGTCCAGTTAAAAAAAACGCTGTTTAAAATCACCTTCACGGAATTCATTCGACACTAGAGCTATTTGCTCCCAACCCAATTCTAATGGCATCAGAACGTGATCAGTACAACCTTATCTCGAACTAAACGAGACAGGCTCTTGATACTGAACAACTACGTCACCGATATAGAAACATTCATTTACACTGATGTGTACTGCTGTTAATTTTGATAAGTGCTCTAGTCATTTAATAAAGAACCTCAAAGGCGCAGGCGATGTTATATGTGCATGGAAAAGAATGTAAGTGATCGTTGCGAATTTTCGTGAGGCAGGGCAAGGGGTGTCACTCCTGCACGTGCTGGGAACCATCGAAACGAACACTTCATCAGGATCTTTTGCTATGGCTGTTGTTCCGCCATTGGTGTGTTCAGAACAGTCACTCACAATGCCCGTCACCACTCATGAATAATTGCCCCATTCTGCAAAGTAAGGATATAACTTTGCTTTCGTCTCTCAGCTCCCTCCCGTCATTCCATCCATTCTATAATAATAATAGAAAAACAAGTGGAGTATGAGTGTTTTTCACATGAAACAGATAGTAAAGCAGACGTACAGAATTCGTGATGTACAACTACACTAAAAATACGAGACTAAAATGAAAGAATGATCTTGGAAGACTAAAAAACAGTTAAGAGAGGTCACTGAACCCTACATTTAATATTCATTCACTCGGCAACTTATGCACCCTACACCTCTCCATCCATACTCGTCAGCCTCATCGGGAGGAGCCACATGCAGTCGTCACAGTCACTGGCTTTACCTGACTCTCAGCCTCTCCTCACTTTCTCTTTTCTCCAGGCCCCATATGTAAGAAACCTGAACTGCTTACTTATTCCAGAATAGTCGTCATGAAAGACATAAGTTTCTTCAGTTTCCTATGCACGGAAACCAAATAGTTAATTTCCCCTCGTTATTCCGTAATAATTTATTCGGTCGTTCCAGGAGGACGAAGCTTATTCCAAGTTCAAGAAACCGCATTTTCAGAGACAAAAAATGTCCGATATATGGGAAAATATAGTACTGTTTATATCCATACGGGTCCTGGTGACCAGTGTTCATTCCCTCTTTGTAGTCTTAGTAATTAAAGTGTCATACTTTAAGCCTATAACTTTTAATGCACCTCATTTCTATCTCGTGAGATGAATAAAGTAAACAATATAAGTGTAGGCACCATGGTGTGAGAGACCGATGTATTTACTCCCTCAACCCGTCAGCAACGTATTCGCTGGCTAACCAACGCCGTCATCTAATCATATAGTATCCATTCATTTGACCATTCATACTTAAACTCACCAACTTGCATCCATTTACCAACAGCTCACTAAATCGCTGTCTGACAAACGGACTGACGAACAGGCTAGCTGGCACGCACGCTCGATTAAATTTTTTCTAAGGCGAAGTAGGAACGGTGCCGAGTACAGCTGTCTTGACATTACATAAGCTTGGTAAAGATTTAGTATGCACTTTGAATTTGTACCTCAGTGACTGCTCGTTTTAGACTTATTAGATTTACAATTTTATTTACATACGGAGACCAGTTGTGGCTCCTGTAAAAACAACTATAAATTGTATTTGAGGACTGTATCTTCGTTCTTCTTCCCCAACCTAAAAAAAAAAACTTTCTAGACACCGTTCATAGTTAAAATAGTCTCCTCGGCTAGTTACTTTCACACCAGACATTTTGCTACCGAGTGAATCGTATCGTACCTAAGCGCTACTGCCTAAGTTAATGGCGGACTGACGGAAATTCTAGATGTATAAATGGAAAGAGGACTGGCGCGCAGTCTGCAAACAAGTACAGAGGTTAACTTCGAGACCGATGGTGGCAACGGGGGAGAACTTAAGAAATTCCAGCCTGTCTGCAGAGAGAGAAATATCGTCCTGAAAGAGCAAAAGACGCGAGTGCGATGCCTGTATTCGAAGATCGCCGGTTCCTGACCGGTAAGGTAGGGAGCTGAGGAACCAAACGTAAAAGCGAGATTCCAGAAGCGGATTCTTCGTTAGGAAGTAATGTCCAGACCTGGCAATAAATGTACCTCACAGGCGCACTATTCACATGCAAAAAAGAATCGGGAAGGTTATCTTCAACATGAGCGCCTCACAGGACGCCAGGTTCAAGAAGCACGAGGGAGGAGGGCGCATTGCTGCAACTTCAAAGAGGTCCGGCAGGGGGCATGGAGCTCGCTCCTGAGTCAGTGCCACGACCCTGATGACGTGAAAGACGAGGCCCAGGTATCCCAGGAGGAAAGAGCCCGTATACCGCAAGGTGGGGAGGGCCGTCGCTTGCCAGACTCTGCTGCGGGCACCGACAAGTAAATAACTACCGTCAAATGGTTTGCCAAATCCGCCAGGGTTTATGCGCAGTTTTCACCACCAAGCAGCCCGCTGTCTCCAAGAGTATCGCCCACAAGAAATGTGGAATTCTGGCAAGCAGCCGAGAGGAACACCAGGGTAGCAGTCGCCACAACGCAGACGCTCACAATGCTAGGCAACAAAAAACAAGCGGACGAAGGGAGAAAACTGGCGGTTAGAGTGCAGCACCCCTGCAAGTGGCTGGATGACAGCGCTGGGACACAGGGTGGAAGTGGTTCCGCGCATGCCAACCGCCGCGGGTCCAGAACCACACTTGCATCGGCCACTGAGGCACGACA
The DNA here is from genome assembly GCA_004794575.1 of Lanistes nyassanus. Lineage (NCBI taxonomy): Eukaryota > Metazoa > Mollusca > Gastropoda > Architaenioglossa > Ampullariidae > Lanistes > Lanistes nyassanus. Next base: position 588,206 of record SMGT01013140.1, on the reverse strand, counting down.
CAAATGACGAGGACGATCGTTAATCTGATATCAAAATTTCCCGAAAGCTGTCATCAGGAGTAGCTTAATTATCAATGCATAATTAAACCCCAACGAACAAGAAGAGTTACAAGGTAACAAAATTTACTGCCCCGAAAAATACAAAGTACATTTCCAGCATTATAAAACCATCCCTCTAACACATGCTTGATAATCCAACCCCTGATACATTTAGATCAGTATTGATAGAATTCCTAAAAAACTAACAATAGTTTTCTTGGTGCAGTCTCTTTCATATGTTTCTCTAGCTTAAACCAGAGGACAGAATAACCAAATTTGAATTTGAATTTGAAGTTTCATACAGTAGCAATATAATAACAATATCATGGTCAATTGGTTTTCATTTTTGCAAAAAAAGCTAGTATTGCTTCTGAATACAAACACACACTAAAGAAGAAGAGGAATCATTGAATTAAGTAGTTGTATGGCATCCAGTTGTTAGTAAAGTTGGTGGTATCTCCTATGCACTGTGCCCTACGTCAGCATCTGGAATTTTTAACTAGTTTAATGAAACATTCCATTTTTGGGATAGAGGTTTGTAGTTTGCATTTATAAATATAAAATTTAGCTAAAAGGACTAAAAGGTCAATAATTTTATCTGTTTTTGTACTATTATGTATGCCAAAGATTATAATGACTTCAGAAAAGGATATTGAACAGGAGTGTAGAGATTTGTCATACAGGTGATACAGCCAGTCATGAACTGCATTCCAAAAAGACTGTATGAATGAACATTGCCAGAAGAGATGAATGATAGTTTCTTCTTCTTGAGAGCAGAAAGTACAGATTGGAGAAACAGCAAGTTTTCTCAAAAACAGAAATCTTTTTGTTGGCGGTATGTGGTGTAGCAACCTGTACAAAAGTACCGTAGTCGAGTATCTGGGGTGGTTTTAAATGGTTTTAAAAAGATATTTTTCCATTGCATCATATCTTTGTATGACAATGTCCACTTCCTGATACAATTTATAGAGTCCAGTCCTGGATTAACATAGATTGAATAAAAATCCTTGGTTCCTCCATCTATAATAATTGACCACACTTTTGATTGTGCAGGTGACATTGGTATTTGGCAGCTTTCCTCTGCTGTCACCTCAGTGTCTTTCGTGTATTTCTTAATGGCATTTGTCACTCCTGCTGCATAAGTCAAGACGTTTGTAGATACACCAGACTATCTCATGCAAAACTGTGTATGGTTTACCAATGGTTTACCAATTCTCCATTTTCATGAAAAAATTGACCAACTATATATATTCCATTTCTAATCCATTCTTTCAAGGATACCACTTTCATGCCAGCTTTCAAGTTCCCATTATAATGTATTCATTCAGACATAATTTTTTAACTTACATCATAGAAGTCTTTATAACATTTCATAACATCCACCCAGAACATATTTTTACATTTCTTCATCACAACATTTGGATATTCATTTGGCATACTGTCCTTTTATTAATCTTCACCCTTTCTGTAGTTCCACGGAAATTCAAAAAGTATCTTATTTAGGTTACTAATAAATTGTGTTGTGGGATCTGGAATACTTCTCAACAGGTGTATAATTTTAGAGACTGCTCATGTTTTAATAATTATAATTTTCCATAAAGGCGGTAAATTTCTCCTTGACCATTCTGTAAGAATATTTTGAATGTCTACCAATTTTTTGGTAGTTAATATCCACGATTAGCTTTATATCAGTTGAGAAGTAGACGCCAAGGAGTTTAAATATGTCTGGATTGCAGGGCTCCATATTGCATTTTTAATTCTAGTATGACTTTTAAAACCTGATTAACATATCCTGGGCCTTTCAATAGGGAATTGTTGAACTTCCAATAGGTTCTTGAGTGCTGTTTAGTTTTATAATCTACCTCCATTGTAACCATGCATTATCCAGGTTCAATCTTAGAACAGCTAGTCTCTTTTTTAGTTTGAACTGGATCAATTCTAATTGCACGTACTGAAACAAAAACGAAAATGCATTAGTTACCTTTACTTGCTTGCAAAGACCACCACAGGACTTGTATTTTCTAAGAAATATTTCATCTTAGATTGTGTGTCTCTTATGTTATTGCTACATGTACTGCAGATACCCCCCAATCCACCCACCTAATCTCCAAATTCACAAAAAATGTTTTAGCTAAGCAGTTATCTAACCAATAATGTGTATAGGTAGTCTAGAGCGACAACTGAACAGTGTTACCCACCTCCAACCCCACTCCCAGTTTGGAATTGTAGCGGGGTAGCGGTTACATACCCCCCCAGGCGCCCACCCGGCCGGCCCCTGAACTCTCCTAGCCGGCATAGCGTGGGAAGTTGCATCATGCGCCTTACTGGTCGTTTGTTACTTAAAAGTGAAACAAAAGGTATCTGTGTCTGTTGATCCCCTGATCCAACGGTGGGTAGGGAAGGGCCAAGGACTCACTGTCTGAGGCTACCGTAACCCTTAGATGTAATCTAGGTGCGGCCAGGTTTCCTCAGGGAAGGGTAGGGCCACGTAGAGACGTAGGGGTGGTCAGGGTCTCTCTAGAACAAGAGTGGGCCGAGCATCTCAGCGAAAGGCGAGGGCGAAAGGTCAGCGACAATGTGCGAGGAGCGTATCTTTAAAGAGTGGAGAAAAAGCTGACAGCATGCAGTCAAGATTCAGAGCTTCGAGAGATTCGAATCAGTCACTCCTTCTTGAGTCCCTCTGCTCTCACAGTGACGTGAGAGGAAATAAAGTTTGCATGTAGGAGCAAAGACGCCTTGTTGCTGTGTCCAGAGTGGAGGGATGACAAAGCCATTGCCACAACTGCAATAAGTGACTAAGCCCGCTACCGCTCGACCCTGTTCCACAATCATCCAGTCTTGAAGTATTTTTATTGCGGTCTTCTTTGTTATCCACCAATGGCCAACAAGAAAATTACGTCATGAATAAAATATCTTCATGTTACAAGAAAGATATTTGAAATCGTTGCTTTATTTCTGCTCCCTGATATTTTAAAGGTGTACAATTTTTTATATGTAACAGAAATCCAGTAACAATTATATTTAGTTTTCAATCAGAGGTGGACATAAGCAGGAAGAGAAGTTTGTCTCGGTACCTTAATTAAGTGCAACTTCAAAGGGAATGAAAGCAATGGCCATACTGTTTAGCATAAAATAATGTGCTCCTTCCTGACAAATGTGCATCTAAGGCTTTTCTCGTAAGACTTTTTTGTCTCACTTAAAGCTCTTATCTACCTGTTCATGCCCATCCCTACCCCACCCCCCCACCCCCTCCAAAGATTAACAAACAACAAAAAATTAAGATATTTCCATCCTTTTTAGGGCCAGTCACATTTGTTCCACATCTCAAACATTGTTATTCCTGATGAGATTTTAAAAGTCCTGAATCCCTGAACCTCAGTGATCACTTCACCTTGTCACATCATCATCAAACAGTTTTCCAAATAACCCTTGCTGTCAGAGAGAATTTTAATCTCCCTCTGCTCGCAGCTTCTGAAGGCAAATTGTGGAGCATGGTTATGGTTTCGTCCACAGTCCAATTTCAATTTTTATTTCCGGCTCTGATGTTTCACAGCGCCATGGAGTAGTTGAAAGTCGCACAGAGCCACCAGAGGGCGTGTAAGGCTCTGGGTGGGGGGAAGAAAGTTCACTAATGATTCTTTCAATAAGCACTTTTAATCTCAATTTCTTACTGAGACCAGAGGTCTACTGGAACAAGCCTTTTAAAAAAAGATAAACAAATCACCTCAGTAATATTGTTTTATTGGGTGCTCTGTGACTTGCTTCAAACTTAAAAGCAGGGAGTGAAAACATACCTCCACGACTTCTGGTCTGTCCTCCAGGATGGAGACTGCAACTGCTGCCGTTTCCAAAGTAGACAAAGCACTGTCTGTTGGTTGAGTGTGAGTTACATATTTGCTTTTTCCCCATACTGGGTCTGAGCTCGGAAAAAGGAGAAAAGATACACTGAAAATTCCATGAAAAAGAAAATGCCAAGTGAATTTGAAACAACCTAGAGATAATGGCAGACCTAGATGAGGTTCTTTCAATTTTCACAGCTCTCTGTAAGAAAGATCTGCTGACACAGTTGCTAAACAAGTCAACAACCAGTAAACAACTATCATGTATCAAGGCCATTATTTCTTGTGTGCATAGTGGGTGGTATGTGGAAAAAGTGAATAAATACAGATGACAGGTAATATCTGAGCAAATAAGCTGACACAACTACAGCGTAAAAAATATCAACCAAATTAAGAACGCAAATGTTTAGGGCCAAGAAACACGGTCTGCAGCTGCTAAACACAACACCATCTTAACGTGTGCGCCACTGCGGAAGAAATTTGCTACTGTGGCCGTCATATCGGATGAGATTTTTCACAAATTTTTAAGGCCAGGCACTATGACCAAAATCCAACCCAAAGAAAAAGATGCTATTTAAACACTTTTTTGGTATAAATATATCAAGCATCCCTTCCTGTCACAAAAAGTGTATTTTATTATGTCAACCAACCTGCGGTTGCCATGGAAACGATCCAATATGGCCACCAAACAATACATTTATAGAAGGTTATAACTTCATAATTACTGCATGTAGACAAAAATCTTTTTTGTATCTGAATCATAAAAAAAATACCTAAAATTTTACAGAAGCTTTTGGTTTTAAATTGATTTCCCATTTTTCTAATTTTTTGTGAACTTTTACACAATGATGATGATATTTTCTTCAAAATATTATAAATCAAAATCCGTTTGACGAATTCATGAAAGCTTCTGTAAAAATACAGATAAATGTTAGTAAAAGCAGCCTTACACAATTTGAGAACTGTATAAATGTTAGTAAAAGCAGCCTTACACAATTTGAGAACTGTATCTTGTATATTATAAATCAAAATCCGTTTGACGAATTCATGAAAGCTTCTGTAAAAATACAGATAAATGTTAGTAAAAGCAGCCTGACACAATTTGAGAACTGTATAAATGTTAGTAAAAGCAGCCTTACACAATTTGAGAACTGTATAAATGTTAGTAAAAGCAGCCTTACACAATTTGAGAACTGTATAAATGTTAGTAAAAGCAGCCTTACACAATTTGAGAACTGTATCTTGCATGTGTCCAAAGGACTAGGAATATGAATGGAATAAACTGACATCAAAATGTGAAACAGAGAAAAATGAGAATGAAAACATGCACCTTACTTGAAACCAAGAAATCTGAAAGACCCAGATAATGACTTGAATGGATAAACAATGTAGCAATAACATATCCAGGACCTCCCAGCCAGTTCAGCATGATTTTGTTGATGTTGTGGGTCTTTATTCATACATAGTGATTCAATGCACCAGTGTCCAGTGTCACGACGGGCCGTACCTTAACTTACTGGACTCGACTTCTCCGGAATTACTGAACAAACTTTTATGGTGATCTCGTAAATGTAAGATTAATTGAGCGATCATCACCAAAACCTTTACTGCCTCAGGTCAATGGTTTCTACACCAAAGGGTGGCGACGATATGAAATAATGTGAATAACTAGAGAAATCTACCGAGGGAAAAAATTCTCATTCTCTGACACGCTCGCTAAGTCTCACACAGGCATAACACTTCTTGCTCAAGAGCCCCCACCCTAGTAAAAGACACAGCTGCAGCGAACCATTGTTCAACATATATTTCAAACACTAACTGGCTCGACAACATCAAATATATCTACAGATTATTTACAGAGAATCACCTTGCTCGTGTCTAGGGTAAGACGCTGCCTGATTACGTCATACCACGAGGTATCAGACAAGAAGATAATCAAACTCCAGAGGGGAAATCAAACTGCAAAACGGCCTATGATCCCGCTCTCTACACAAATACAGTAAGTGACCGACAACAGAGCTCCTACTCTCGTCACTACTGAAACAACTACTTCTGCAATACACAATTCCAGCGCTCTTCAACGACCAACAATAAAGCTATGAAAATTCCACGACCAGCACTACTGAAACAACTGCTTTACCGCAATACCAGGCTCTAAAGCTGTACAACGACCCAACAATGAAACTGTGACAACGCAACGACCCAGCACTTCTCTCTAACATCTCTTGGCGTTCACCCGGCCTCTAGCTTATGACGTCTCCTGTCTCGGGCAGGATAAAACCACCTATCTCACTCAACCCGAGTCCCAGACTCTAAGATAGATCTGGCAGAGCAGTCCTATAAGGCGCGCCAGCAGTCACTTACTCGTCTGTCTCGTAGACATGTCGGCGAAACACACCCAGTGTATTTGGCGTGATTACGGGAGTCCTTTACTCTTCCAAGGTCCTGGCTAAGATGGTGAGGGGCAGAGGTCCGTGGGTCTACACGTGTCCGCTTCTCTTGGTCTTCCTACTTCATCTCTCTCAGTCTGTCCTAATGTGTGTCCTTCTCTGTGTCCGAGTCCTCTGTGTCCTAATCTCACGCTTTCCCCTCCTTAAGTAGTATGCGTCCTGACGCCTTAAACTCGATTAAACTGGTTCTGGCCAGCCTAGGCTGGGGCAGAGTTATTAACCTGGCTAGCGTCCACCTCCCAGGTGTCAAGAGAGGGAGGGGCGAACAGGCTAAACTAGGGGTGACACGTGACATGCAGAAGTTGCCAACAAAGCTGACATAGGAGAATGCATAAAGCCACTGCAAAATAAAAAGCTGCCCTCTAGGCACAGAAATGTTTTCTCAGTTTGCAGTTAAATGTGTTAGTGGTGTCCAGCACCATACACATTCCCATCACTCCTGTCTGATTTGGAGACGGCGCTTTGTGGCGGCCTGCTTTCGACATTCAAGTGACTTGGTACTGCTGACAGAATCTGCCTTGCCAATGCGGTACTGGCCCTTTTTTTCCAGGATTTCCACAGTGATGTTTGAAATGTCAACATACATCTTGTTCATCGCAGACAGAAGTTCATGTGCACCTTCACTGAAGGCTGCCACAGCTCTTGCTTCACTCCCTTGGACACTTCTCATGCCCATAAAAGCTGTCTTGGTGCACCCAAGCCAAACGGTGTTTTGAAATGGAATAAGCTTGTGGGCCACAAAGCTTGTCAGAAAGGTGTGCAATGGATGTTGTGGGTAGGTGATGGTTCTCTGGCAGCTAAAGCTTGCTGGTAAAAGCACCAGTGGTCCTCTCCTTTAAGGCACTGGTGATGCTGGGGCTTCTTGTCTGTGGACATTGAAAGAAACAGGCCTGTCCACACAGAAGATCTCATCCTCCTCACATCTGGAAGGTTGTCCATGAGGGCACCTTAGTAGAAGTTCTGGAGACTGTCGCACTAGGCAGCAGTCAAACGGCCTACACCTTTCCCACCCAAATACTCCTCCTTGGCCAATTTTTTAAGTGCTGTCCCCATACACTTGTGGTCATGGTTGACACACTCCAGCTTGGAGAAGGTTATATCCTTTAAAAAAATTCATTATACCCACCACACTAAACACAGTCCCCCTGCCCCCCACCACCACACACAAACATGTATGCATGGCTGAAATGTGCATATCCACCTGCAACTTAGCTGTAAGAGAGTGCTTGTCATGCTGGTTGTGTAAGTAGAGATAATGTGCATACAATTTTGTGTAATCTTTACATTTATCTCTTGATAAATACCAATACACTGTATGTGCTACTTGAAAGAAGCTTGTATATGAATATTATTATCTGTGTCTGTATATATATATTTATGTTGCCGCTAGTCACTAGCACACTGACTTACCAAAAAACTTGTGGGTACAGGATAAATGTCATTAAAGATTTGTAAATTCCACAAGCATTTCTTCAAATCCTGAGCTTGATATGCTGCTGTCAATATTTCAATATTTCAAGAACCATCCCAGATGATGGGGAACTACTATTAGCCTCAAAGCTACAATTGAAGTATTAAGAAGACTCAAAATGGCATTACAGGGAGGATCCAGGATTTCACACTATTGGGGGAGGGGGAATGAGGGAGATTGGAGAGAGGTCATTTGCTGAAAGATTTTGCGATAATCAAGCCTGCATAGTGGATTTCTCTCTGCACTATATTTCTTTACAGTTAAGACCGTCTTTACTCTCTTAGGTGGGGAAAGTTTTTTTCACTCTGATAACCTGGATTCTTTCACAATGCTTCTGCAGAGCATTGGCATTGTCCACAAGGATCTGGATTCCTAAAGGAAATCCAAGACATAAATAAAAATGACCAGCTTGTAGCTTTTCAAGTTGCCATCTTCCCTGGAATATCTACAGCCAAGCAAATTTGTTTAAATTATTTATCTGTTTGTAATTGTTTGTATCGTCCTGAAGAAGGGGCCATCCCCGAAACGTTGATTTCTTGCCTCTCGCTTGGCTAAATTGTTTTTGTTGTACCTTTATTATCCCAAGCCGCAGCCACCTGTTTCTTTTCTATTCTCTGATGCACAATTCTATCCATATTAAATACTGGTAGATGAAGGAAGTTATGTTTGCAGTCAAGTTACACATGATGAGGTGTTTGCTTTAGGCTCATGGGCAATAATGTTTGTGCTTACCTCCCTTAAGCATTTTCTGAATCTAAAAGCTAAAATATTTTTCATATCTCCAACTACGTTTACTCAAAATCAACTATCAGGTTTTGTCTTCAGGGACCTCCAGATAAACACTCTTACACTCTCAGTGTAGGTACCCAGCGTTTATCTTATCATCTGTTGTAAATTCCTTCTATTTCCTTTTGTTTATGATATGTTTCAAGACGTGTTCTATCAGTGCAACCTATTTCAAATGGATGTTGCAAGAGACTGTGGTACAGATATCTAGTAAGGAATATTTTCTAGGAAGGAGGGGGCACCAACACACAGCGGATGCCTGGAAAAATGACATCTAACTGCTCACTCAGTGATATTCTACATTCAAATTCTAAATCATATCTCCTAAGAGAAAGTCTGAGGCTAACAATTCTCTTTATTATTCATTTTTGCTTCATGTATTCTTCTCATACTTATGGATGCACATTATGTCAGATTGTACACAAGCCAATTTCCATGTCTTGGGTTATCAAAATAATCCTGATGTTACAATCACAATGTTTCCAAATTTATGTGGTATTTTGATTTTAAAGATGAATGCAATAAGACTACTTCTGTTGGTATTCTGAATTCTTTGATTTATGCATTTATGATAATGACACTTCATTTTTTTAAAACCTTTTTTGTCTACCACTAAATATTTGTATTTGGTGAATATCATATCACGACCTATCTGCACAAATCGGTCGGGCGCTTTCCAGCACGTAAAAGCTCTAATTCACTGGAGCCAATCAAATGGCAAGCTCTGTTTCGGATGTGTAAAAAGCCGAGCCAATCAAATGGGAACTCTCTTTCGCAGATCTTTCAGATGAAGGAGCAAGAGGTAGGCTGTTTCGGGAGGAGGGGGGTTAGGGGAAGGGTAAGGGGTGGGGTTTAGGTTGGGGGTTAGGGGTTAGGGGTTAGGGGAGGGGTGTAGGGGGCTATAGGCAGCAAAGATCTTTCAGGAAACTGCAAGGTTTTCAATGGTGACCCTAATAGATTAGCATATTTTACGTAAGACTGTATTTTGATTGGCTCCAGTTGTCTGCGCTTTTTCAAGCTCTTCGGCGTGCGTTCTTCTATTTGCACAACTGTCGTGCGTTTTGGGGTACGTTCTTCTATCCGCACGACCCCTGTAGCTGAAAGTTGCAATCAATAACCAAGAAAGCAAGTGACATGCGCGTGCCTCGAGCCGGATAAAATGATTGGAATATTACTATTACAAAATAAAATTTTGAAGGCAGAAGCTGTCATTTACCCAAAAGAAAAAATCATCCAGGCGCTTGGAACCACCTAACCTTCAATCTTTTTTTAATCTGACTTCCTAACCACCACTGCCAAATTAGAAACAAAATTGACAAATAGTAAGCGTAATTTTTGCATCATGGCATCATCGATCAGTGATCGCACAATAATTGCGAAAAAAATTCCGCTGGTTGTGCGGATAAAAGAATGCGTGCCGCTAGCGCCTGACTCGTGCGGATAAAAAAAAGCGCACGACTTCGCGCGTAGTGCGTATAGTCACTTAATTCCTTCAGAGAAAGGGGTTTAGATCCGAAAGAGTCAAAAGAGGACATGTTGAAATCGTTATCACTTATGGTGTTTGATAAGGATCGCTGTCAATATCGCAGCGGTGATGTGATTTTTAAGTCTAAAAGGCAGGACAAAAAGGAAACATTATCAACATGACAGCGACACCAGTGAACCTAGGATGATACGTATATCATGCGTATCATCCTAGAGTGAACTGCGTGAGAGCATCACCCCAACTTCCTTCGCAAATTCGCAATACGGGTGTTTATTATTTGATGTATCTGCACTTCAGAGCTATTCACAAACCTACAGTTTTCACAGAAAGCTCTTCTGCCTTTCTTACACCCATCTGCATCCATATTGTCAGTGTTGTCTACAAAAGTGGAGGACAGATCGTCCTCTTCCAACAGCAAAACTATTTTGTCTTTGCTGCAATGCGCATGTGCGCGGCTTTGCAATGGCCAGCAATAACGGCAACACTGATGCAAGGGACATAATCCATTTACCTTATGGCATACAGTGGAGTGACAGAGTAGTCTCGAAGAAAATTCACTAGGAACCCTGGAATATCTAGTTATTTATTAAAAACAGTCCGCTAGCCAATACTTCGCGACAGCGAAATTCAGTAAGTTTGAGATTCGATGTTTAGCTTGTCGTATACTAAGTAGTCATTTGCAACTGAGGCTATATACTCGTATATAGATGCAAAACAGTCACGAGTAAACTGTCATTTATCTTTCCTTAACTGCCGGCTGGAAACGACAAGCCAATTATCGCGCTAAAAATATTTTTAATTAAATCACACATCGTCGAGACCCTGTAGAGATATCTTGCTGGTCTACAAGATGATGGCGATAATGTCCCACCCAGGACACCTCGCGTTATATTCCACATTCGATCAATATTCAGAGTTAGCCAGTGTCTATAGAGCTTTTTCTAATGTCTTCGAAATCTGTTCGACTTTACTAGTACACTATCAAAAAAGAACAAATGAGGACCGAGCGCAATAAATCATCAAATGACCCCAACAAATCTTTGAAGATCTGCCACGTTCCTTACTTTCGACTCTCTCTTTGCTACGTGTTTGGGTACGGTAGGCTCCCTTGGTCACATACGTCAGCGTACGGTTATGTTGAGCGCTTCCAGTACTTTGTTGGGGCTATCATTAGTACAGTATCAATTCAGAACTTTACTGGTATCCAGTTAGAGATTACTAGCATCTACTGTATAGTTAGAGGTTAATTCTATCTTGTTAGAGTTTACTAGTGTCTATTTAGGTTTTATCAGTATCTACGTTGTAGTATATTCACTCGATCTGTGCAAGCCACCCTCTCCCCTACGCGCACTTTTCATATTCCTCTCTCTCTCTCTCTCTCTGGCACATGGTTTTGGATAGGGCTTTAGTACAACTGATGCATTATATATGACGATCAACGATGAATCAAAATGTTCAATAGCTGTTTAATGCTATAGAATTCTGAAGCTAAACGAACACTTTTTGTTTTACCAAAATCTGCCCACCCTCTACACGTATAGGAGTGTCTGAGAGGTGCTAAGAATGTGCTCACAACTCTGCTGGGTGTTGATATATGTATTGAGTGTTAGGTTGAGACTCTAATTTTTTTTTAAGTCAAGCTCTTGGGAAGACGAGAGAGGTGTACAGTTTTGGAAACAGTGCAAGTGTCAAGTCAACATTCATTAAGTTTAGAGTAAAGGAGACCTTCCTATCTCGACCAAGACAAGATTGCTGGGAAGACAAAAGAGATCCTATATGTTCATAGAATTAAAAAAAGGGACATACAAGTTCAGAACATGCCATAACAACCTTTACTGGAAGCAGACAGGAGTGTGTAGCACATCAGTGGGTCAAGATGTGTCCTTTGCCGGAAATTTGTGTATCACGTGCTAGCTCCGTTTTGAGTGGCCTTTACCTTTTTCATCGATAACTGTGGAATAGAAGGTCCTGGAGGGACAGGTGAGGGTGGTGGTGGAAGGAGAGATAGATCGAGTGAAACATTCAGATCGGGAGGTGACTGCATGCCAGGAAGGCACAATGAAGTTGTTGATTGTTAGGTCATTATACCCATCGTTTCGCGGCACTTATCTATGTTGCAAGCCCAGGGCGGTGCTAGTCATTGTACGCACAGTCTCTCTTTGCTCCCAGCGGATGTCGCACACAGCACACAGCTCACATGCCAGCTAACTTCAACTGGGGTAAACTATGCTGAGATCTTCAATCCAGCCTTAATCACCTACCTCACAAATTTTGGGGGAAAAATTGATAGAGTTACCAGACCAAGAAATGTTTTCTTCGAAACGCGTTTAACGTTTTACCTGCACAGGTTGTGTGTGGAAGGGATGGTGTAATGGCTGCCTTAATCTAGTTCTGGTCAATATAGTTTGCTTCCTAAAAAAATGGCGAAAGCAAAGTTAACAAGTCAAATAATTAAGTGTCAAACGCTAATTCGTTTTTGTTTTGTGATGTCCGAGGCGGAGAAATGATGTCTCTTTCACGCAGTTTTTTATTATCCCGGGCGTTTTGATCCCTTTTGTTGAAGTTGCCATGAGGTTATCGCGTGCGCTGGATGATAAGTGTGGGCGAAGAGATAGAAAGTGATAGAAAGTTTCTCCCGAAGTCCCATAACACTTTTTCCTCCTTAAAAGTGGTAAGAAGCAAGCACACCAAAAACCTTCAAGACCGTTACAGATCAAGCCTGTTTCGCGTCTGACGTCTGAGCGGAACCTGCGCCAACAGCTATTTTTAGGAGTCCGTGCAACATTGGCGCCCTTTCTGGTTGGCGCGTGTGTGGGTTCGACACGGACCCCTGAGCATGCGCACTAGGCTAATACTCTTCTCGTCAGATAAAAATTGCTGGAAGAAGCATGGATGGATATAATGTTTGCCTGCAAGCTATCTTCCGCTACCATTACAGTTTTTTAAAGTTCTCTGCAGGGGCCTATTTCATTATCGACTCTTCGGCCCTGGTATTAATATATCTATCGTCAAGTCTTTGTGGTGGCACTAGAGCAGCAATGAACAATGGGACAGGTGGTAATGGGGGGGGGGGACTGAATATAAAGCTAACACCTAGTTTGGGAGACCGACATTGCGTAGAGTTCAGACCTGGAAAGCGCGATCGTTTGCATATGTCCATCCTGTCATAAGTCTTAGTATCTGTTTCTCCTGTTTATTTCACGTGCAGAAAGAATATACGAACATTTATGCAACCCGGCCAGATGACGTTACGTAAGCAAGATTTTTGCTGGCGACTAAGTCGTCATATGTTTGTCAGTATAAGTGTGTCTATACCATGATAAAGTGCGACTGCATCAGCGCATTTTCATGCTGTAGCTAGCACCCGGCGCTACAGAACGAGAAAGGGAGATTTCCTGGAGAGTCGTGACATCAGCTAAAGGAAATGCATTACGATTGTTGCTCCTGCCGTCGATTGCCATGTAGCAGTCCAAAACCCTTTGTGCATTTTTTGATTATTCGATCGCGTTTTCTATTAAGTGTTGTAGCAAAAGTGTTGCTATGAAGTGTTGTAGCAAAAGTGCGTTCAAAGTAAAGGGTACTTTCTACTGCACGGCAATACACAGTTGTTACGTCTACTTGGACTAATGCGCCCTTTAATGTCTCAGACAATGATTTTAACTCGGAATGGCTAGTTGGTGATCAGAATTCATTTCAACTGAAGTAGACTGACCCTTGTATAAGGTCTGTTGAAGGAAGTCACGCATAACACAATCGAGCCTAGTCATGCTGCAGCTGGGCCGCGACTGCGCATGTGCCAAGTGACGTTAGACCTGCCAGAGCGACGCCTTGAGAGGCCCAGCGTACGGTGCTTAGGAGGAAATGACAGCTTGTCGTTTTCGAGAGGCTCTATGGCAACCGATCATATGTACCTCTGCTCCAGCCTTGATTGTCAAGTGTTTCAACAGGGGTTCAGCTCCACACACACGAACGCACGCACGCGCGCAAACCGCATAAACAAAAAAGTTCTATCGCTTTTACGCAGTTGCACACATGCAGTCAGAGGCTACAAACCTATAACCTAACTTTGAAGTTCGCGCGGGGATGTCATTTAATCAGGACTTTGATATACAAATTCAGTTAGTTCAAAGTTAGCCTATTTTTCCTCCCACCCCCTTCCTCCCCCTTCTTCGTCACGATACACGCACTAGCGCACAGATTCACACAAACCACATGTGATAGCCAGCTCAGAAAAGCTGGGAAGACACTCTAATTTCGCTATCCTAAGCACGTACTTCAAGGCTCAGAGGTGTAGTGGCGAAGTTTCCGAGTAACAGTCGGAACTGCTTTTATCTTTTTCCTGACACTCTGGCTGACACTTGGTGGAGCAGAGAAAGATCGAGTACTTTAAGCGTCTTTTCTCGCTAGTAATTTTACATAACTGCTTGCTTGCACTAGCGCTGAATCTCTTCAGATTCGTCCTCCACAACCTGCTATCGCTGTCGCTGGTACAAGTTCCATGCAATCTCTAAATCTTTTCTTCGTAACTCTAACTCTTAAAGACCTTTTTTGGTGGGTGGGGGACTGGGTGGAGAAGGAGGGTTCTGAAAGAGAAGGGGCGCGAAGAAGCATTGGTTCTTTTCTAGGAAGTCATCAAAAGCCTAGAGTCGACAGCTCCTCTTTCCGCTAATAAAGGTCCTTGCCTCCGGCAATTTCCTGTTTAACCTAACCCTGTCTCGCCCCTCCCCCCCCCCACCTTTTCTTTCTCTTTCTGTAAGTAGGTATGGGTGGGTTCGTGTATATTGACATAGCGACCCCTTTGTTTACGCCTGTGTCTATAGGATTGTCTTGAGTATGGATGCGTTAAGAGAGCGGCAGAGAGAGAGAAAGAAGTGTATGCGTGTGTGTGTGTGTGTGTGTCCATGTGTCTTTTGCATCCCTGTTTCTCTGCTGTGCACATGTGTCTTACACAAGTGGATTCTCAAATGACATGAGTATACCAAGTAAATGTTTGCATGCTGGCGTGCGTGCATGTGTGTGTGTGTGTGTGCGTACTTGCGTGCGTGTGTGCATACTCTTTTCCTTGAAGTATTCTTAACATCCGCTGCGTAGAGGCAGAAATTCTCTGACAAACCTTTCGTACTGGTACTCAGCACCATTATCTGTAGGGACTATACAGCAAGAGCTAGCAGTCAAGTGTTTGACAACTGTCTCTTAGTACTGGTAGCTATAGGTTCGATTCCCTGCCGGATACGGAAGCATTTAACTTTTTATGCCATGAAACTGATCTTGAAATTGTGACGTGGCGGGCCGTACCTTAATTTCTTGGACTCGACTTCTCAGAATTATTGGACAAATTTTTATGGTGATCTCGTAAAATGTAGATTTAATTGAGCAATCGTCACCAAAACCTTTACTGCCTCAGGTCAATGGTTTCTACACCAAAGGGTGACGACGCTATGAAATAATGTGAATAACTAGAGAAATCTACCGAGGGAAAAAAAATTCTCATACTCTGACACGTTCGCTCAGTCTCACACAGGCAAAACACTTCTAGCTCAAGAGCCCCCACCCTCGTAAAACACACAGCTGCAGCGAACCGTTATTCAACATATATTTCAAATACTAACTGACTCGACAACATCAAATATATCTACAGATTATTTACAAAGAATCACCTTGCTCGTGTCTAGGGTAAGACGCTGCCTGATTACGTCATACCACGCGGTATCAGACAAAGAAGATAATCAAACTCCAGAGGGGGAATCAAACTGCAAAACGGCCTATGATCCCACTCTATGCACAGATACAATAAGTGACCGACAACAGAGCTCCTACTCTCGTCACTACTGAACCACTACTTCTGCAATACACAGTTCTAAAGCTATTCAATTCTACACACCAATACAATAAGTGACCGACAACAGAGCACCTACTCTTGTCACTACTAAACCAACGGCTTTACTGCAATACACAGCTCTAAAGCTATTCAACGACCAACACTG
>SMGT01013140.1:546969-571693 GCA_004794575.1 Lanistes nyassanus | reverse complement strand
ACAACTACTTCTGCAATACACAGTTCTAAAGCTATTCAACTCTACACACCAATACAATAAGTGACCGACAACAGAGCACCTACTCTTGTCACTACAGAACCAACGGCTTTACTGCAATACACAGCTCTAAAGCTATTCAACGACCAACGCTGAAGCTAAGACACTTCCACGAACCGCACTTCTCTCTGTACCCTCTTAGCGTATACCTGCCCGGCAACTAGCTTATGACGTCTCCTGTCTCCCGCAGGATAAAACCATAAACGCGAGTCCCAGACTCTAAGATAAGTTTACAGTAAGAACAGACCTTACTCATAAGGCACGTCCTGTAGTCCCTTACACGTCAGTCCGTCGGCGTGTCAGCGCAATACAGCTCTGTGTATCTGGCGAGAGAACTGGAGTCTTCCACGTCTTTGGCTAAGTTGGCGAGGGCAGAGGTCCGTGGGTTTACACGTGTCCGCTTCTCTTGGTCTTGCTACGTTAACACTCTCTCCATCCGAGTGTCATCTCTGTGTGTCCGTCCCTCTAACTGCGTTTTTGCCTCCTTAAGTAGTAGGCGTTCTGACGCATTAACCTCAATTAAACTGGTTCTGGTCTGACTAGGTGGAGCAATGCAGCTGCTATGACCAATGGCGTAGCGCTCCCTACCTAAATGTGAAGAGAAGGGGAGGAGCTAGCAGGCTAACCTGAGAGTGACAGGTGATATCCTAGGAGTGACATGTGACTGAAATCTTATGTTGAACTGCATGACAGGCGTGACGGGGCAGCTGATATCCAGGCCAAGCTAACTTCATTTTTTAATATGGATATTTTGGAAACTAGGAATCTTGTGAACCCAGGCAAATACACGTGTGGGCTCGTGCTTGCAAATGCGTAGATACATGTGTCCGTCCAAGACTCATTCTTTATACGTTATCGTCTCCATCCCCAGCTCTTCTTCATTCTTTCAGTCCCTCTTTCTCCTAGTCACTCACTCACCCACACACACACCTACAGCGCAAGCATGCACGCTCTTGTCAGAGCGAGGCTAGCGATAAGAAACGATTAGCACAGCTTCCGCAGCAACTTCAATCGTCCGTCATCTGACAAGGCAGAGCACTCCGCTGAAAACATTGTAAAGTTCGCGAAACTGTAGCGTTTTCAATACGGCAAACCCATGCACACTTTCTCCCAGGAGTCTGCAGAGTTCTGTTCATCTGATATCACCGTGCGACCCATAGTGCAGCGAGGAAGAGAATGAGAAGAAATTTTCCATTTCAAAATTCTTTTCTCCAATATCGAATCTTTAACGGAAAGATCTTTAAGCTAAGCCAGCATCGTCTCTTAAAGGAATTATCTCCCCTGCTTGGCTTAGACGTGAGATGTTGAAGTTGTGTGTCTTGTCATCCATACCTCGGACATCGGCGATACCATCAGCCTGTGCCTACCTGCATGCACCACACAATCAGGTCCTCATTCGAAAAACCTGTAGGTTCGTGGGGAACCCTCGTTTTTGCATTCTTGCTTGGAAATGATCGAGATTCCTCGCGAATGGGACCGACAACGAGCATACGAAAAGCATCCAGCCACGTTGTGGAGCCACTATATGTGCAGGGCACCTAAGCTTCTGTTAGAACCGCTGGCCTTCTTCCGATTAAAAAACACGTGTCGAGACAGAATATTCACGAGGTCGGAACTGCTTGGAAACGGGCTGCAAGGGAGTCTGCGGGTGGGGAAGGGGAGTTGCATCTGAAGAACAGTTCCTCCTCATCTAGGAGAAGTTCGCGGCCCCAGGCCGTCATATGGGAGGCCCTGTCGATAGGATACATCAGAACTGGTCAGCAGTAAGCGCTTATGTCGTTCAGCGACTTGCTCTCTTTTTCTTGCGGGACATGGTTGGAATTCAAAAATATGTTTTTAAACGTTCAAGAGGAGAAGTGGAGAAGGAAAAACGGGGTGCTAGGGAGTCTGCGGGTGGGGAGGGGGAGCTGCATCTGAAGAACAGTTCCTCCTCGTCTGGAGAGCCCCGCGGGTCCCAGGCCGGCACACGGGAGCTGCAAAAATGCGATGATTGTATACTAACACGGCGTGTGTTGTGTTTGAAAGGCAACACTCACCTCCGTTCCTATTCCTCCAGCAATAGGGGAAGGGGGTGGGCTCTGCTATCACTCACGCTGTGCCTGAGCATAAGCAGCTGTTTCTACGCCTCTTTCTGCCTCCCTCGCTCGACCACCCCTCTCCTACCTCCATCATACCCCCTTTCTCCTCCTTACCCGTGTCAATTACTCCCGCACCCTCCCCCATCTGCACCCCTCCCACATTTTCTCAAAACCTTTCCCCCTAACAGTTACAATGTCTCAGAAGAAAAACAGTACTTTTCGTTCGCAGTCGCAGCGGCTGTCCCAGCGCATACTGCTGCTGCATGTCTGAAGGAGCGCTTGCACGCACGTCTCTGCTGCCGTACGTGCCGTTCAGTGCCCTTGTCCTGGCAGCACAGCGCAGTGCAGCGCGCAGCCGTGATGCAGGTCCCTCGGTGCCACTTGCAGAAGCGATTACGCTGCAATGACCCGACAAGGACCTTGTGAAGTGTGCCTAATGGAGGAACTGTGTATAGGTGTGCCTTGTGTTTTACGAATTTTCTAGGTGGCAGGCTGGAAGGGTGGAAGGTGCCAGTTGCTCTCCATCTGGCCATCTCCTCTGGAACCGCAGTCTTCCCTCTACCAGTGCTCACCAGAGATGAAGGGAGAAGAGGGGAGGGGGGTTACCCCGCTCCCTCACACAACCTCCATCTCCCCTGGCTCTTCATTCCATTATTCAGACATCGCTGGTGTCACTTTCCATCAGCTCCACTCCTTCACCTCTAGTGATTTGTGTTTCATAGCTGTGCGACTGAAAAATTACAATTTAAAGGAGATGAACGAAAGAAACAGCTTAAAAACCGCGTAGTGATAAGTTGTCTCGCTTTCAAATCTCGCTTTCAAAAGAAAGAAAGAAAGAAAGAAAGAAAGAAAGAAAGAAAGAAAGAAAGAAAGAAAGAAAGAAAGAAAGAAAGAAAGAAAGAAAGAAAGATGCTCCATATGTGGCTTGCAGCTTGGGGCAAGTTGCTTAGAGCAGCTACCCTTTATGAAAACCAGGAAAGACGGTCTAGTTTATTAAAGTCGGGCAGGAGAATTCTCCATTATGGCTATTTTCCCGCTCATTCATTCCCAAAGCGCCGATGTGATCACCGGGCCTTCGCTTTTTTTTTTTCATTGATCCGGGTTAAAGGCATTATGGGAGACAAGCACGGGACGTCTTCCACACTTCGAGGGAAAGAAAAATATACAAAACAAGGAAGGATGTTTCATACGCACACCTTTTTCAGCACTGTTTCAGCATACAAGACGTCTGGCTGCTCCTGACTGTTCCAGACCCCTTGCTATGTCTGCACCTTCATTTATTTCGTTGCTGACAATCATAAGCATGTCGATTCGATGGCCGTGTCAGAACGGGAGGAAGGGGGGCGGAACGATCGGGTGGTCGCTAGTTCGTAACCAATATAAAGCAGGAATCAACCCGCCGTGGAGGGCTAATTCTAGGACACGCAAGCGATTTCAAACACAACCTACTCTATTCCAAACAGATGAATCTCGTCATATTCTCCAGCCAGTGAACGGCCCTCTTTTTAACACACATGGTACGAGGTCCACATAAACGATGCGATTGAAAGTCGTTTGCCGCAGCCTGGAGACGATTGCTTATTACTGCAATGTTCGTATGGCAGATTCCGGCCTTCACAACCTGTGCCCATCCCCTCTTCCTTCACCCCGCTGGATTTATATTACACGTGTGTTCGCTAGGTTTGTCGCTGCGTATCATCCTGTCCATTAAATACTGCATATTATGATTAAATAATCGGCTGATAGTCCATAAAGTGAATTAGTTTGTGTCGCGTGAGAACACAAATAAGGAAGGATACAAAGAGAGACAGAAGCAGGGAAAAATCTCCTTGGAATTGGGATTCCCCTGTGCTATCAGCTAGCTCTCGTCCTCGGCCTTACTCCACCCTACTGCCTATCCGCACCCTTATCTTTTATTTGCTCCTTATTTTCTCCCTCGCCTGTCTCCTCACACATCCACCCATCTACCCACTCTCAGTCCTCGATCTATCTCCCTTTCATTTTCGCATTTTCCGTTTCTTCTATCACTCCATCCCTCTCTGTCCTTCCTCCCTCTCTCTGGTCTAGAATGCCGTAAAGTGCGGCAAATAATTAATTTACAGACAGACGACGAAAAGAAGATTAAATTAATTATTCTTCCTTTAATCTATCCCCCCCCCCTTTAATCTAATATGTGTTCCTTGTGCATAGTTCGTCTGTAACACCAAGGGAGAAAAGTGTTTGGGGGAACGACAGGAACTTCCAAACTTTCGGCTTCAAATATCAAACGTGTCGAAGTCTCGTCACGCTCTCACGCTGTGAGTATAGATTTATGATGTTGTTCACATATAATGAACAACAGGCTCCAGGACAGACTGTCTCGAGTCCGAAATGAACATACTCAACGACCAGGTTATAGGGCTACGACCTCGTGAGGGGAAGTAATTCCTCCACATAACGGTCCGCCCTGTAAGTGCTTTGATTACGCAGCACAGCTCCCCTCTTGCACTAGCAAATTCCTCCTTGGCACAGTCCTAGCATAGTCCCCCGGCCTGCCCACGCACACGTACGGACGCACCCACTCGAGAGCACTCGCACATGAGCGCGTGCGAACACACCAACGCGCGCGCGCGCGTAGGCAGGCATGCACGCCCATATACATGTAGGCACGCACAGAGGGAAGTTAGAACACTGGGAGACAGGAGGCCGATTGTTGGGTGATGAGATGATGGTGATCAAATTAACATAAAAATGGGACCTATTTTAGGGCTAGATGTAAGCTGCTGCTTCCTGTCTCCCTGCTGCCAGTCTCCTTCTCAACCCCCCCCACCTCTTCCCCCACTCCTCCCTTCCCACGCTTCCTCCGAGTCTGCGTGCCTTGCATCATCAGCTAGTCAAGACGTGACCCATGGGGGGTGGGGGGATGTCTCTGGCACCGCAAGGCTTACCCAGACAACGCTGGGAAGAATGAATGGCGACTTAACGCGAGTGCCGTGATCTAACTGATGTAGTGGTTGGAATTTTTCTGTCTTGGAGGCGTCACAGGCACGCGGCAGCACACACCCACACGCACGCACGCATAACTCAATCGTACACGCACGCCCTTAAATAGACACACATGCAGCCACAAACACGTACACATACAGAAACAAACGCACTGTACACAGGTAACCATAAAAGAACGCGCGCGCACACACACACACACGACTTTCAACTTGTCATTATATCTTCAGTATCGTGAAATGAGAATTTTGTTTTATTAAAGGTCTTTGAAGTGTGAGTATATGCGTTCAGACGCCGCAAGAAATTTTGTCAGCAATCAGACAAAATAACCGTCTTCTCTCCCTTATCTGCATTTACAGGTTTACCCATGCGTGCCCAATAGCTATAACACTGCAGGCCTGTGCGGGGCATCGTATGTTTTTATGCTCCCCTATCTCAGCCCCAACTAGTGGCCAGCCTTGCAGAAAACTTAATGAGTCAAGACGTAAACACAGCCGCGAGGTCGAAAGACTCAACCTCGAGCAAATCCACGCGCGTGTGGTTATCTCCCTGTGCGCAAGGGCCGCGACTCGTGCGCCTCGCCGATCTAAACATGGCGTTTTGCCAAAAAAAATGACACCCCCCCCTCCACACACACACACACTCCAAAGAAAAGAAAAAGAAAACGTGTGTTAAATACAGTATCGCGTGCCATAAACAAGCAGACGCTTCCGTGGGAAGAAAAATTAAAAGAAAACACCTTTATCGGATTCCTCACCTTCAGCAACCGTTTTGATCTTGTTTGAATCCACGTTTGAATCCTCCTCCTCCTTCTTGTCTTTTTAGCTTCCGCACTTGGCGTCCAACCCTTACGTTGCTTCTACGAAACTTATAGAACCGATAGTCGCGAGACAGGCAATATCCTGGGGTCAAAGTTCCTAATAGACGAGCAATACTTTAAGTATTTTGCCTCTGTAAAACCTGTCTCGTCTCGTGGCAATTTTCAGAAGTGAACCATGTCGTGTGACGATCGACTTTGTCTTGTGGTTATTCGATTTAACTTTTTTTCTCTCTCACACACACACGCACACTACAAGCGCGCGCACTCAGGCACCCACCCGCGCCCCTTTTCCAGTAGAGCCTACTGTTTCTCAAAAGGATGAATGCATCGTCTAGCCAGTGACCAATCACGTGTGACCCAGCCTCATTCCGCAGCCCGCAAGGATGAAATTGCTTGTGTATCACAAGTTTTATCCTCGCCCAAGACGAATGCTATACGATAATCTCTAAGGACGTCAACAGGAATCACAAGAGATCAGGAACGATCGCCTCAGACCGCGAACGGAGACAGGTAGGGTAGGGGAGAAGAGGAGGGGGAAGTGCGCAAGAACTGAGATAGTCTGAGCCCACAATCCTTAATTCTTGACACCGCCAACCCCCCACCCCCACCCCACCCCTCGACAGTCTCCACTCGAGACTCTTCCTTTGTTTCACATTACACGGAAGGGGTCTATCAGAAAAGGGTGTTGGCCAGATAGACAGCACTATTTACTCGATGAAGCCCGATAAACTTTCTGCCTTCGTTATTTCTTGACAGCCAGTGTTTATTTGTGGTGGGACAGACAGAGCTCCCACGACATTGCCAAGTGCTGGCAAGAACAGCGAATGGCGAAATTCTCAACATGTTCTCTGGCGAACGATGGAGAGACACTTTTTTGCCGTTTTCCTTGTTCCAGCCAAATCGTAGGCGAACAGACCGGTTTTATTTATTTATTGTTCATTTATTCATTTCATCCTGTCAGACCTTCCCAAAGAGAGCTTGTAGGAACTGCTGGTCTTTGTGGGACGGCCTGGGCCGATTTGGGTGTGGGAGAACACGTAAATTTAGAAATTACCAAATTAAGTATACAGTATAACCATAGACCATTTACATAATTGCCTCTTGCTGTTCTTAATTATCTAAGCGCGAATCACTTCCGCTTTACGAGTTGACGAAACGAGATCGTCTTTTGCGTCCCTTACACGAGTGGTAAGTTCGCTGTCTGGCGCTAGTGCCAAGTGGAATAAACTGTTTCCATGTAATCTTGCCAACTTATATATTAACCTCTTTAGCATAGGTCAGGCTAGCATGCAATGTTTGTCCGAAAATGCGCTGGAAGTTGCTTCAGTGTCAGTCGTATGCAGACGTATGTGCCCAAGGGAGCTTACTGTACCCAAACACGTAGCAAACAGAGGGCCGAAAGAAAGGAACTTGGCAGATCCTCAAAAAAGATCTGCCATCCCTTTCTTTATAACGGCGCTATTCTTCACACAGCTAACCCTCGGTGCACAACATGTGCATACAGAGAATCCATGTTAATGAAGTCAGCCCGCTCACTAAGCGTGTGTTGACGAACACAACATATGACAAATACATGAAATCCTCAAGGCCCTCTCTTTGCTACGTGTTTGGGTACGGTAAGCCAGTACCTTTCTTTGCCAGTACCTTTGTTGGGGTTATCTTCAGATAATTTAAGCGCTCGGTCCTCATTTGTTCTTTATCAGTGTCAGTCAGCAACAGGAGTGTTTTGAACTTTTCCGGGGGAAGCTAGGTGACTCGCGTAGAGAAAACGCGCTTTTTGAACCTTTTTTTGACAACCCCAACAAAGTACTGGCAGCGCTAGACACAACCGTATGCTGATCTTCACAAGAAGATCTGCCATGTTCCTTACTTTCGACTCTCTCTTTGCTACGTGTTTGGGTACGGTAGGCTCCCTTGGTCACATACGTCAGCATACGGTGGTGTCTAGCGCTGCCAGTACTTTGTTGGGGTTGTCATTTGATGATTTATAGCGCTCTGTCCTCATCTGTTCTTTATTGAACCCTTTTTTCTTCCGCAAAAGCTTAGATGACTCGCGTAAGGACAACGCGCGTCCTCTTGCCGAGCCCAGGTGTGCAACTCCCGGTATTTACCTCTACTTTCTCTCAAACCACCCCGCCCTTGCCCGGTAGGGGCAAGAAACAGTGGGAGTGTGTGCTACGGTTTGTGTTTGCCGAGAGCGGGATGTCAAGTGAGCTGTCTTGCGCAGTCAAACGATATTAACACACACTGCAGCATTTTTACAGTTCGTCTCCACCACGCAAAGAAATGTCGGGCGATTATCTGAAACTTTCAGCCTGCTATCACTTGATACCAGAGCGACAAGGACTACCAGCCGACATCGCCTTTCATGCTTTTTTGTTTTGGCAAAAAATGTCTTAGAACGGACATGATTGGTGAAAAGCGACCTCGATAAACTATAACAGGGGGAACTTGGAACGCACAGGAAAGATTAAACGTCTATGCTGAGTGGAAGTTGGGCAGCGTCCTGGAACAGCTAGCAATCTTTTCCATCTAGCCACCTATTCCATCCTCTTCGGCCCTCTTCAGCGCTGGTCTGGGTACACATTCCCCACGATGTTTGCCGAGGGTCTAGTAGGAAGCTGCCGTCCCCACCTCCCCCATCATTTTGTCCGTCACACGCTGCAAGGACCTGAACCGCTCTGGGGGTCGCAGTGAGTGTTGATAATAAATAGCGACCGGGAGTGACTCCGGGGTCGTGGGTTGTGAAGAGGAGGGTGCAAGGGTCAGGACAGAAGGATCTCTCCACTTATCGCCTGCCGAAGAGCCACCGTCCCTCTGCCAAGCGGAGTTGGCCGATGCGTCTGCCTGTGTCAACACACTCTAGTGGTTTGTCTTTGCCCCCACATTCAAGGGCTCTCGCCTCTCTTTTCCCTTCCTGTTTGAACGCACCTGTCTACCTTCCCTGAGGGACTCTACAGGTTTACCTTGGCGAAAAAGTCTGTGTGAGAGAAGGTGATATAAAACAAAGAAAGAAACAACCAAATCAAAGAAACAATAAATAAACAAAAGGAGCGAACGAACAAACGAACCAACCAACGAACCAACCAACGAACAAACGAAAGCCGTTGGGCATACGTTTTGTATATATATATATACGCACACACATGAATCTGCTGTACATATTTAGGAATTCGCACTACGGGACAACTCCCCTCTCATCTCACCCCCTCGCCCACCCCGCCATTTCATTCACACGCGGCGTCTACCCCACTAATGACAGATTTGCTGTCTTGACCACGATAAGTCTGTGCTCTACAGGCTCCTTGAAAACCGATCAACCTGGCAAGACCCCCCTTTTTTCTTCCATCTTGTCCTCCCCCTTCTCTATCACTACCCTCCCAGAAACTGTTTACGAAGAAGCCTCCTCCTCCCCCATGCCTCTCCCGCGAGCCTACGCTCACCCCGTTTCCTACTGTGCCCTCCATACTCAAACATACTTCCAGCCTAATCTTTCTGAAGAGGATTTTCCAAGGTCTGATAAAGCTGGAGAACTTCTGGCTGCTGTCCTCGTAAGCAGAAGGACGTTCTGTATCTACAAAATTTCTCTCTTGTCTTTAATTTGGCACGGAGGATTAAACATGAAGAGTGTGCCGTCCCTTATCCTATTTCACTTTCTTATCACCATTGTTGGCCAACTATTTCCAAAAAAGAAAAAAAAGTAAACGGCAGAGGAGCGGGAAGTGGGGAAT
Organism: Lanistes nyassanus; assembly: GCA_004794575.1. Classification (NCBI taxonomy): domain Eukaryota; kingdom Metazoa; phylum Mollusca; class Gastropoda; order Architaenioglossa; family Ampullariidae; genus Lanistes; species Lanistes nyassanus. The sequence continues at coordinate 562,025 of SMGT01013140.1, read as the reverse complement.
AAGATAGGTGAACGGTAAGAGGGGACATACATCTTCTGCGAGAGAAGACACCTCTGTAAAATGTGGAAGAAAAGTACATACATGCACGCTCAGTGGCGCAGAATCACATTAAATGCAGTCTGGCTTGCGTTCTTGAAGTTGTTTTATAAATCATGTGGAAAAGGTTTGCCTAGAAGTATTTCTTAAATGGAAAATTATTTGTCGAAGATGTCCATGACCTGCATAAAGCGACCAGTCGTATTGGCGCTTTTATAATGTTGCACGATGATGCGGTCTGACACTGTGAAGTGTGCTGGTGAAGGCCATCAGGCACCATAGGCTGGTAACCCCGCCCACCCGTTTTCTTGTTTGTTTTGTTTTTGTTTTTCTATAGTACAGATGTTAAGAACTTGACTCATCCAGTATTTTAGTTTCGGATTTGTTGGTAGAACTATGCTAGCTGCCACAAGTTTAAACAGCCCCGTTCCTAAATTAACACAGGGCAGCAAAAGAGACCCTCCTGAGTATTTCCGTTTAGTAGCGCTTGCTGCCCCACGATCCAGGGGAAGCAACTGCCGATTCTCAATTCAATTATATTTGCGCTGGGATGGCCCGCTGACGTCACACGGATTCAGGTGACAAACAGGGCAGAACGTCCCTCCAGTCATCACATTACCAAGGGATTTGTCCAAAAGCAAAAGGAATGAACCAATATTCTAGAAGTATAAGAGACACAACTTGAATGTACGGGGAGATTTAAAGATCATTATTCTCTGCCGTACCTCTCCCTGTGAGAGAGAAAAAAAGAAGAAAAGAAAGACAAAAAACAAAGAAAAAAACATTGGTTCTATTTCTTTTTTTGTTTTGTATTTCTCTCTCTCTCTCTGTCTGTCTCTCTCTCGTCTACGTGGATGGGCTATCTTGCACGTGCCTTTTGTACAATGGTTACATCCTTCGATGTACTTATCGATCGATCAGCTGCAGCTACAAAAATCTCTACGGCCCAGATGGTTACCCAATATCTTAGTTCGAACTTCTAATCTGAGAAGTCCAGTTAAAACCACTCGCACTGGTGTCCACTGGTTGATCGTGTTTTTACTTGGAATGTCCCTGCGCTATTTATCGCCCAGTCTGTCTTCCCGCTGCCTTTGTAACCACGTCATACGTGCGGCGCATAGAATTATTATATTTTTATTTCGCAGTAACGGCGGCCGGATTAGCTCCCCCTTCTCCCTCGGTGACTGATAACACCACCAACGCCACAAACCGCTACCACTGGGACCGTTCCTGTCCTCCGGCAGCAGTACCAACTGAAAGAAAACACTTTCAAACGGACAGGGAGACCCCACTCCTGATCTCAATCTCTCCCACTCCCCGACTAGCCTCTATTCCCCCATCCCCAACCCTTCGTCACCGAAATCTAGGATGGAAGTAATTTCACACTTCATCTGGGGTCGGCTGGCACACTGCTTCATTTAACTGGGCGACAGGCCAATCAGAGTACAGGCGTCCCCAACACCACCACAGCCACCGCTGCCATCATTGGCACTACCTCCGCTCCACCACAACTACGACTACTGCTCCCCACACCGCTCTATCACCCCCCCCTCTCTCTCTCTCTCTCAATTCTCCTCGAGCTCCCTCCACTGCTATTCCGCACGCACACTCTCTCGCCCACCCCTACCTCCATTCCTCCTCTCTCTGTCCGTCTTCATGCTCTATTCTGTGCCCCACTCATGCCCCGTCCACTGGGACAGTTCTCAGCGCGCGCGCACGCACGTACGTACGCACGCACGTACGTACGCACGCACGTACGTACGCACACACACAAGATCTTTACCACCACCACCACCACCACCACCACGACATTTCAGCCTCTTTCCGTCTTTCTCCTCAACTCAATTTTAGTAATGAAGTTGGGACTTCAGTTCTCAAGCGACTTGCCTCATTCGAGCCTGAAAGGGCGGCATGGTCTGAAGGGGTGGGGTGGATGGCTGTAGATGAAGGGTGGGTGAGGAAGTGCGTACGCGCACGTGCCTGCGTGCATATGCGTATTTGTGCACGTCCAAAATTGTTGCTCCCCCATCCTTCAGTGTGACTCGCTCTAATTGTTTCACTCTGTATAGAATGACATGGCGACATATAAAGTGTTAAATAAAACGTGATATGAAGCTCAGCACTGTTCGTCATGACAATGGCCCAAATCACCCACCAAACAGAATTTTAATGGTTTATGTCATCACACCCAAACTCCAGAAAGCAAGTCTGTTTACACTGCTTGCACTCTGTCCCCATATTTTTATGACAGGAAATATTAATTCGAAAGTAAGAGAAAGAGAGAGAGAGAGAGAGAGAGAGCCCCATGCTGAACTGCCTCCATGTAGAGGTAAAAGAAAGTATTTCACAGCTATTTTTTCAAAAAAGTAAAATAACCTTGTGCAAAAGAAAGGTGTTTCAGATTTGAAATCTGGTATTTAAAAAATCCAACTCGTTAAAAAGTTAATTTTGTTGTAATCTGCTGAAATGTCTCCAGAAGTCCTTCCTCTTGCAGGCAGCCCACATATTACACCATTTCATTTTGATATGGTTAGCCTCATTTCCCTTTATATGTCAAATGTCACTCCTAATAAATTGTCACCTGTCACTCCTAGGTAAGCCTGTTCGCTCCTCCCTTTCTTCACACCGGGTAGGTGGACGCTATGTGGGTAGCTGCTCTAGGCCGGCCAGTACCGGTTTAATCGAGTTTAAGGCGTGAGAGCACATAGTACTTAAGCTGGGAAAAGAGAGACACTCGGAATCGAGCTTGGGACACAGATAGAGACACAGGAGAGATGAAATAGGAAGTCCAAGAGAAGCTGACACGTGTAGACCCACGGACCTCTACCCCTCGCCATCTTAGCCGTTGGAAGAGTAGCTCCAGTTCTCACGCTAAATACGCTGGAAGTATTTCGCCGACACGTCAACGAACAGACGCGTAAGTGACTGCTGGATGCGCCTTATAAGTTAAGGACTGCTCTTACCATAAACTTATCATAGAGTCTGGGACTCGGGTTGATTTAAGATATGTGGTTTTATCCTGCCGGAGACAGGAGACGTTAAGCTAGAGGCCGGGCGTACGCCAAGAGGAGGTAGAGGAAGTGCTGGTCGTGGAAGTGTCATAGCTTCATTGTTGGTCGTTGAAGAGCGCTGGAATTGTGTATTGCAGAAGTAGTTGTTTCAGAAGTGACGATAGTAGGAGCTCTGCTGTTGGTCACTTACTGTATTTGTGTATCGAGCGGGATCATAGGCCGTTTTGCAGTTTGATTTCGCCTCTGGAGTTTGATTATCTTCTTGTCTGATACCGCGTGGTATGACGTAATCAGGCAGCGTCTTACCCTAGACACGAGCACGGTGATTCTCTGTAAATAATCTGTAGATATATTTGATGTTGTCGAGTTAGTGTTTGAAATATATGTTGAATAACGGTTCGCTGCAGTTGCGTCTTTTACTAGGGTGGGGGCTCTTGAGCAAGAAGTGTTTTGCCTGTGTGAGAATGAGCGAGCGTGTCAGAGTATGAGAATCTTTTCCCTCGGTAGATTTCTCTAGTTATTCTCATTATTACATAGCGTCGTCACCCTTTGGTGTAGAAACCATTGACCTGAGGCACTACAGGTTTTGGTGACGATTGCTCAATTAAGTCTAAATTTACGAGATCACCATAAAAGTTTGTTCAGTAATTCTGGAGAAGTCGAGTGCAGTAAGTTAAGGTACTGCCCATCATGTCATATTATAATGGCATCAATTTCGGGCATGTAACAAATTCATTTGATTATGTTTTGGATAATTTTATCGTCCTTTGAGGAATGCATCGCACAGACTAAGAATAATGCTGATTTGAATGTATTATCTGGGCTTTATGCGACTACCACCAGTGCGAAGGAAAAGGGGCGCAGCAAAATCTCACCGTTTTGTCTTCAGGACTTCTGCCTGTGACTGTATGTTCCTACACATTTATCTTTAATTTTTTATGTTCGTTTTCTCCCACATTAACTCTCAGCAGAATCCATTCAAGCAATTGTTCTCAAAGCGCAGCAGACTTTGTCTTCCCGAAGTGTGCAACGGCTTCAGCATCACATCAAACGACTCGAAGAACACGGTGTGGCGGTGTCAGCGGTGAGGAAAAACACTTCGCCCTTTGGCAAACCTAGCAAGGTCTCCTTTAGGTCTGCGTTCCCCTGCTTTCTCCCCTCCCACCTCTCTCCCCGAGTCGTTCAGACCACTTTCCTCGGGCCTGGCAGGGACCGGCGATCGGAGTAGGGCAGTTAACACTGGGCCACAAGTGCTTCTCGAATGCAGGAGACCAAGAAAGTCCCAGCTGACTAGTGACCGCCAGCAGCGAATGCGGTGTCCGTTCTCTTTGGCCGTTCCGGGTTCGTTCGATGTTTGGCCACATCAGGTCGCTCTAATGGACTGGACTCTTCTAACGCTCGCCTGCCCCTCACACTCCATACCCCACTCTCAGATCGAAGAAGCTGAACTCATTTCTAAGCAAACTGGGAGTAATCTTTTGTCGTGTGTGCGAACAAACAGCGGTTGTGCGTGCGCATGGAAGGCGGGGTGTTTGACGAAGTGGGTCCCCCCCCTCCCCAGTCTCCTTCCAAAGGCTGCCAAGTCCCTCGGATTGCACAGGCGGCGGAATAGCTGCCCACCGACGGCAAATATTGTGGCAGGGGCTCCCGAGTAAACAGTTAATATCTTAGAACAACACCCTACACCAGCGCTTATTTGCCCTTCGCACCCTTCTTTAGCCGCCAAGGCTGGTCACCGACAACAAAAGGCAAGTCCGATCCGCAGTGCTGTCCCCCTTGCTGTCGTCTGCAAGGGCCGAGCGGAGTTGGCGACAAAGATGGCCAAACACGACCCCTGCTTATGGCTGCGCCGATCTTTCCACTTGAGGCGAATGATGAGTCTCCCTAGAGCGCTCTCTGGTCAGTGGCGTAGCTGGGTCACTCTTTTTCCCCTATCGCCATCTCCGCCTCAACCATCAATATAGTGAACCATCAATCCAAAGGTGGGAGGTTCGAATCTAAGGATTGTATTCTTTATTTAAACATTGTGCAGACTCCATGGCCATCCTCTTGTATATACGCGCATTTCTATTTCTGTTTTTCTTGTGTGTGTGTGTGTGTGGACGGCCCAAGCAATTTCTGACCCCTGTCATCAGTGCTGTTGTTGCTATTCGAGGTTGTCTCCCTTTGCAGAATTGGTGGATTTCAGGTGTCAATTTGTCAGCCACCCCCCCCCCCCCGTTCAGAGTAGATTTTGTTTTATCTACCTTCAAGTACATGCCAATGACTTAAGCAAACTTTACGAAATGAAGGCTGTTTGCCGAGGCTTATCATGTGACTGGCGATTGGTACGTATTTTCAAGTCGAGATCGATCCGAGAGACTCGATTGAAGTTAATCCTTCCAGTGACTTTGAAAAATATTCTCTGGTTTAAGTTAACAGCCAAAGTAAAAACTAAAGTTAAAAAAATAAAACTGGGAGAAAAACAACAGAGGATGGGGAAGAGAAATTTTGAAAAATAAATTAAGACGAAGGAGTGGAAGATTGTCTCTTGCTTTCACACACTTGAAATGTGTTTAGCTCCGCAGGGCCTGGACACTTGTCAAAACCTCAACAAATGCCAAAAAAACGAGTTGCGGCGCATACAAAAGATTAGATAGGAAAAAATATGCTGTATACTCTCGCAGGCTGCTCGTTTAAAAACGGAGGGGGGGGGGATGGCGGGAGAAAGGGGCAGAATAAAAGGTAGGGACAAAAGACGAGATTATGTGTCCATAGTCTTCACAGTTAACTTATGGCATGCCGTGTGTGTATGTGTCCGTAGTCTCCACAGTTAACTTATGGCATGCCGTGTGTGTATGTGTCCGTAGTCTCCACAGTTAACTTATGGCATGCCGTGTGTGTATGTGTCCATAGTCTCCACAGTTAACTTATGGCATGCCGTGCGTGTATGTGTCCATAGTCTCCACAGTTAACTTATGGCATGCCGTGCGTGTATGTGTCCATAGTCTCCATAGTAAAATTATGGTATGCCGTATGTGTATGTGTCCATAGTCTCCACAGTTAACTTATGGCATGCCGTGCGTGTATGTGTCCATAGTCTCCACAGTTAACTTATGGCATGCCGTGCGTGTATGTGTCCATAGTCTCCATAGTAAAATTATGGTATGCCGTGTGAGAATTAGTAAAATGTCATGTAGTGTGGATGTGTAATATTATGGCATGGCATGTTGTGTGTGGATATGTTGATAAATAATTTGTAATACAGATCTTGGAAATGGGGTCACAAGTCTCAGCGAATTTAATAGGTTGATGAGTAAGGATTACTATTTTTTAACAAGGAGGCATGTGCTATTGAGCGAATTATTGGAGTTTTGTAACGTTTTGTAAATTATATTTGTTCATAATCAAAAAATAATAAAAAAGAAGAGATAGGATGAAAGCTGAGGGAGTGAGAGAAAAGATGAAACATTGTTTGGAGGGCAAATGGAGTTCCCTTAGGACAATTGTATGAGTCAGAAGTCGATAAAACCTGAACAGGGCCATTTTTAACTTGTTAAAAAAAGTATATGTTGGACATGAGCAGGAGAATTTTCTTACCGACCTGCTTTTTATTATTTTCTGGGAAGATGCTCCCCTGCTCAAAGGAGTAGGTAACGTAACGGACTTAGCTCTGCTTGCCAAAGAAAGAAAGAAACGATATAAGTGCAAAAGTCAGAAAGACAAATAAGAGGACAGTGATAATGAGGTGGGTGGGGGGGAGAGGAGGATTGTGTACAGCAATGGAAGAGATGGATCTCCTATCTTGTACCTTAGCTGTCAGCTGCGTCTTCACTGGATTTTGGCGGCGGAATAAACCTTAAAAACAGTGGTTGGGTGTTGCAGAGAGGCAGGCCGGAGAGAGAGAGAGAGCCGAGAAAGAGGGCGGGAGAGGTAGAAGGAGGAAAACGTCGAGGACTGCATTAGCCTTGCTGCGCGCTGCACTTGTTCACGTCGGCGTCGTGCGATGCTGCCGGTCTGCAGGCAGTTCCAGCGCGCGGCACGTCGAACGCAGTCAATTATTCATCGAGGACTTGTGTCGCGCGTCACACTCCGCTCTGCCCGCACGCGGCATCCTCGCGCATGCCTTTCGCATCACGTGACAATAAAGGTGGCCTCTGACCTCCCAAGGGACGTCACTCCCTTTCATTAACATCGTCACTGGGGGGCTTCCAGAAAGAGGGTTTCTCTGAGGCTTGATGACAATTAAAGCTGGAGGTGGGGGAGGGGAGAACTAGGAGGAACGCATTCGCTAATTGACTCATGTCTTGTGTCGCTGTTTGATGTCTGCCCTTGAGTTTTGCCACCCAACACTGGGCGGGAAGGACTGCGGGCGCAAGAGCCGCTGACTAAGCAGTATTCCTGACCACGATCACATCTGTCCAAGGTGTCAAAGGCTGACATGCCCCTAACGAGCCTCCATGTCCTGCGATCAGGCTTTGATGAGGGGGACGTATGATGTATAGAGTTAGGGAAGGGAAGGGAGAGAGAGGATATATATATATATATCCTTACAGCACGGTATGACATCATTGAATATCACAAAGAAAAAAAGGAAAAAGAAGAAATAAACACAAAGGAGAAGTTATTACAGAAAATGGAGGATGAGTCGCACGCTTGAAGAACGACGATTTTTAAGATCCACACGATATTTAGTCGCAAACTAATCAGTAAGTGTTCATATCTGTCTGCACGCTTTCTTATCTCTTTCACATCATTCACACACACACACAGTCACACACACATATATATAAAGCTAATTCATAATGCCAAACGACATCTTCCCCATGCACACACCACTACCACCACATCAAGAAAGAAAAGTGAACAAAGAGAGCAAATGTGATTTATGGAATTCAGGGAGAAAACTCAACTATACTTCCTGTGGTGTCGCTGCGAGTTTGCACTCAGTCTTTTTAGTGACATCCTAGGGTCATTTTGCCGACAGCAGAAAAAAAATTGTGAGCGTAGTTCAAACAGCGCATCCAGAAAAGCGAAAGCCGTGAGAGACTTCTGTAGGTGCTGAGGAAAATTAATTTTCCTCCCGAGTGGCGCTGTGCTCTTTGGATTTTGTAGCTCTGCTTATTTCTGGTGCGCCTGTCACAGGCATGAAGTAGTCTGCTAGCGAAGGTTAAAGGAGAGAAGGGGGGGGTAGAAAGGGGGATGTGGTGCTGAGGGGGTGGGGGCGGGGGCGGCGTTCGTGAAAGAGAGAGAAAGAATCCTCAAACAGGCAGGCAGCCAGGCAGATAGACAGACAGTGGGAGAAAGAAAAGAAGGAAGTCTGAAGAGAAAACAGAGCCAGGATCTGTTCTAAGGAGAACTGCGATATAGATGGCTAGAGGCGGCCTTTACAAACATCTACATGCCTCGTCCGCGAGGCAAATGACATATCGCATGCTATAGAACGTGTGTGTTCGTGCGTGCGTGCGTGCGTGCGTATGTGTGTGTGAGAGAGAGAGAGGTGTATGGTTACACGCGTGGAACATGCCACATCAGGCATTTCTAGCAGCAAACACGATAATGTAGCCTTTCAAACCCTCTTGAATGGTCGGCTACCGGGAATAAGCAAAGATGTCTATCTCGTGACCGAGGAAGAAGAGAGAAAGAGGAGGTGATAAAAGGATGTTGACAGAACTTGAAGGGGGAGGGAACAGAAATACTTGGAGAAACCTCCTTAGGGCAGCAGACGTCACTTGCAGAGAAAGTATGCGTGCTGGACACGGGAACCGAACCCTCGACACTCTGAATCGGCCATGCGTTAAGAATCTATGCGACGGTCCACCCCTCTGTGTGTATGATTGTCACTGGACTCATCTGGCACACATAGAAATGTTACTGGTCACCCAGGAAGCTTGAGGGCTCAGTACAGTGACGTCTCTTAAGCAATCCGAAGGTACACGCAGATAACAAGTATTATCAGACTGCCCTCAAGCAGAAATTGATGACGACAGCGACAACGATGATGGTAGACGCCGGTTAGATGTGGCTGTAGCTTTACGCTTTGACGGCGATCGACCATGCAAGTCTGAGTGGATGGAGAAGAGGTGAGGGGGGGAGGGGATATGGCTGCGGATGCTGGGGGACAAAGAGGAGTTCGGGATCGCAGAACAGGCAAGGGGAGGGGTAGGGAGAAAAAAAACTGGTTGGGGAACGCGAAGCAGGAAGGTGGGGGAGGGTGGGAGAGGGGTGGGGAGGGAGGGGAGGGAGGGGAGGGAGGGGGAGGGAGGGAGGGGAATGGAGGGAAGAAGAGTACCAAGCCAAGGCGATGGCGATGTAATCAGAAAATGAAAGGCTGGGCTGTCGCTTCTCCCGCCAGTATTGACAATCTCTGGGGCTCACGACTCAAAGTGATTAGGCAAGCCCTGGTGGGGTGGGAGGGGTGAGTGGGAGTGGTAGGGTCGAGCTGTAGAAACCTCTCCTTCTCTCCACCACCACTCCCCTTTCTCTTTGCTTCCCCTACTACCCTCCTTCCCTCCCAGGCTTTTTCTTCTCTCCTTTAACCCCTTCACTCTCGTGTTAACCATACTCCCTGTCTCTTCCTCTGGAGGGTGTCTTCCTACTCAAGTTATGATCGATTTTGTCGACCGCGCATCCAAGAGGTCGAGTTTTGGGGGGCCGTCTCTTCTGCCACACGCGTCACATGAAAGGCTCTTCCTGAGGCTGTTATACTGCTCGAATTTATCAGCTGGCGACAAGAACAGTTTGCTTACACATGAAAGAAAGCATAAAAGCGCTCCCCCACACGGCCAGAATTTGGTCATTATTGTAGCTCTCCTTCCCTCCCTGTGTCTATGCCTGCTTGATATTTAGCGTTATGGATGAATATTTCGATATGCTGCCTTTCGCACTGGCCTGCATGTTGCACACGGCGCTCTTACTTTCACGGACCGTTGACTGCGAACAACCCATCCATGAAAGGATGCGCGTTTGATGTTGCGATTGTGATAGCGAGTCTTAGCAAAAAATATGATAATAAATTTAACGCTGCGGGCTTTGATGGCAGGTAGACACGCCTGTCCGTCTCTCTTGCTGTCGGGGAGAATTAAGGAGCTAAGCACGAGACGAACCAGCGAACAAGAGAGACGCGCGCATTTACTCCTAAGCAAATGCGAACACATAGGCCTACATACACAGAGATGCATACATACATACATCCGGGATCACGCACACGCTCATACACATGAGTACTATCCCATATGTATGCATTTTGCTGTATACAGGTTTGCGTATTTATTGGAGGTGGGTGGCTGAATAGTTTTGCAGGTGTAGTTGCGGACTAGCTTTTGGATATTGCTGGTTCGAATCAAGGAGTGTTTATAAGGTTTATTTCCTGGAGTTAAAAACTGTACAATTTCCATCTGACCTTTACCCCGTTACATTAAACTATCTGAGCGATCGGTCTGATGGTTCTTTCAATGCGTAGCTTAGTAATAGGATAATAAGACCACATCCATCCATACCCCCCCCCCCCCACAGTGCGAAGTGGAAGCAATGGCTCTCTAAAATTACCTACCTCCCTGTATGCAAATTTTCATGCATCTGTGTATTAACAATCAAGTTTACATGAATATGATGCTACTAATTTTTTTTAAAATATATATCTTGTAGTCCATAAACCATCTCTCTCACACACACACACAAACACACGTGCACGCGCGCACGCACGAACGAACGAACGCACGCACACACACACACGCAGGCGCGCACACTCTTTATAGACACACACACACACACACACATACAAACAAGAACGAACGAACGCACGCACGCACGGGGACACATACATTTTATAGACACACACACACAAACACATGTATACACATTCTTCTACGCCTTTCCTTATCCCACCCTGACCCCATCTCCCCATGACCCTGCAAAACGGAGGAAATGTTTGGCTGTAGACCAGATCTTAGACCGATGATAAGGCCTCCACAGAAGAGAAAAAGTCTGTTTCATGCGCAGATTGGCAAGCCATCGCGCGCACGGTGGTGTGAATAATGCATGTCGTCAGCTGGCTCCCGGCCGGGTCTAAGAGTTTCTGTGGGTGCTGTCGTAGAAAATATGCATCAAGCAACATGCCACTACTTACGGATGTAGACCCCACCTGCAACTCCCAAGCACGAGCCTGCAGCCTTTAAACCAAACCGTGAAACAACATGCAGTCGCTAAATCTTTTTAGCACTATCGTTGTCTTTATTGTCACAGCCATCTCTTTCCGCCATGGTTACTATTTTTTCATGGAAACTGAAATTTCATAAACATGTCCGCCATCGTCAGTCATTATCATGGAAACTAAATTTTATAAACGTGTCCATCTCTACCATCGTCATCAAATGACGTCGTCGGATCGGTAGCGGCAGAGACAACAGCACCAGCAGCCGCTGAGCCACCACCATGTCATCACTACAGCATCACCAACTATCACCATCGGAGTCTGACGCATCTTGCTGCCCGCTGGGAATGTCTGCCAGCTTGCCCGCGTGTTTCTCGTCTTTTCTCGTAGTTTTCCAAAGCTCCCGTGAGAAGAGTTGCATGTCAGGCGTGTCCTCATCAGCATTCTAATTCTTTCAATCTTTCGTTCCTCACCCCACCCCCAACCTTCCACCCCTCTGCCCGCACCCTCCAGCCTACCTTTCCTAACTGCAGCAGCAGAAGCAATCAGAAGCAGTCAAGACTTGCATGCAGTCGAGGCTAGGTTTATCCATCGTCTACCCTACAGCTAAAATGAATGCTGAATTTCTGGACTGAATAATCCTTACTCTTTAAATATCATTGAAGACAAACGTAATGGTTGCAGCCATTAAAATATTCTGTCGCGGTGGAAACGGTATTTCAAGATATAGAAATAACTTCCCTGTGACCCTGCTATTGTACTATCCTGGGGTAAATATAACTTCAACCCTTACATAGGATCCCAAGAGATCTTACCAGATGTTATTCTTAGCTGCCTATGGCCACATTGTTGTCATAAGGAGCAGTTTAATATGTGATTTATAAGGGAAGGGTTTTCATAAATAGCGCTTTTTGGGTGTGAGGATCATGAGTAAAGCAGAAATAACAATGCACGAGACTTCGAAATGTCGGAAACCGAACACCCCGATTGTGCATACACATTACTACATTATCTTCACCCTCCCACTGCACACCCGCAGTATGTACGCACGTATGTACGTAAATATCTATGTACATATGTAAGTATATTTATGTATATTGCATATACAGAGACAGCCAGGCAGGCTGTCGATATACTAAAGCTCAGCAAAGCGATGTGTAACAGGGGCGGGCTGTCATAGATGTTTCAGTTCACAATGATTGATCAGAATGCGATTAATACTATTGGTATGCAATCTGTACATCCTCTCACGCTACACTTATTGCTTTCTTTTGTGACGTTCATTACAGACCGTCAGCAGCACACTTGATCAAGCACAGGCACCGACAGCTTTTGTCTTCTGTCCTACATATTATAGGTACTCGCAGCTATCGCTGTGTGACTGAGAAAAAGAAAGAGCAGCTGTGACACCGACACCTGGTGACGTCAACAGATGCTGCCGGTACATCACTGATCGCAGCACTTGTTGCACACTGAGCGTTACGAGCGATCAATAACTTTTTTTGTCTTTACGTGTGTGCGCCATAAATAACAAGGCTTCTAAGCAAAGTCGTTAATGTCACGACGATGCTTAACTTGTAATTGTGCACTCTAAAGGAAACTGGAGATAGGAGGATTTACTGCAGCTAATATGTGTGAGAGAGAGAGATGGGGAGAGAGAGAGAGAGAGGGGGAAGGAGAGAAATGTCGTTTCGACCTTTTTAAAACAGATTCAAGTTTCATCGATCGTGTTCCAAGCTGTGGACAACTGTGAAATGGAGCTTGCTCTCTTAATTCCACTCTTCCATCCTTTTTCAAACAGCTGTTTTAAATCATTTCACAATTCTGATACCACAAAAACGTTTAGCCTATTTACCCTTTTCCAATGTCTACCTTCCCTTCCTCCCTCACTCCCCTCTTAGCGTTCCTGCTCAACCCACTCCTCAAGCTGATCTAAAAGTGATAGCTATGACATCGGTGAATCAACCGAGCCATTACGTGTCTCAACGTCGAAAAAACAGCAATGGAGGGTGGGGGGGGGATGTGCAAAAATTCTAAAAATCGAACAACAAACCGTAGGTTTCCTTTTTTTGGTGTACTGTTATGTTTGTGCAGCAGAAAAAAAAGCAAGCGTTTCCTTCCTTGTGTCTACGGGTTCTTGTCGCCCATAAACTCGTGATGATTACCGCCAGCGGATCACAATTAATCAATCAATCACTTGTGGCTCATTATTTTTTAATGCCCAGTCTGGTCTGTAATCGTTTTAAGTAGCGAAAAGCGGTCTTTATCGTGGTGGTGGGGAGGGGAGGGGGTGTTCTAAATTTAGACAGACCGGCCTTGCCTCGTCGAGAAGGTTTTAAAAAATCGATCGTACAAGCCACTGCACGCCATTGCGGCTTCTCAGCGAGCACCCCCCCCCCCTTACCACCACCATCCGCACCCTTACCCCTAAAAAAATCAATAGAAACCTCTGCGTGCGATTGGAGGAGGGGGGGTACAAGAAGCTTATAGCCTCTGTAAACCTTTCTCTCTGGAGTGTAGTTTTCTTGCTTTGTGAGGAGGAAGGTTGGCCTGGGGGGAATAGGGGTTTGGTGAGGTGACGGGGAGGAGAGGAGGCACTGATGGTGGGTTAGTGGGTGGGTGTTAAGATCCTCTCATTTTAATGTATGGAGGCAGTCGTGACATCCTGCCTGCGAACCCAGATCACGAACAGCGCAGGTAATCTTTTCAATTCGCCGACTTTCGCTTTGTGTTGTACTTTACATAATTTGCTTTTTTTTCGTGGGAGACGTGGGAGGCCGATGGCAGTGGGCTTTTTCTTCAGAGTTTGCTAAGCAGTTTCCTTTCTCTACGCGTCTGCTGAGCAGTGTTCGGGCTGTGGCTATAGCAATCTTCCTTCCATATTCCTGCGGTTCTTGCCTTGTCTTGCACGTCGCGAGCTGGAGGCGGCCTATGCTGCTAACGTCGGGATCGAAGCCATTCAAACGAGCACATGAACAAACATACTCTCTGAATGTTGCAGTTCACTTTTCCTCTATTACCTGAGCAATTTCCTCTTGGATGAGAATAATGCACCAGAGGTCGAATGTCAGTCTGAAGTCTAAGACTTCTGGCTCACTCTACCCACCCGTTCTCTGGAGGAAGGGGGGAAACTAGCAAGTGGCCCCACTCGATTAATTTTCTTTTCCACTGAATGACGCATAACACAAACTGCCAACAATGACGTTGGTTCATATCGCGACAGTCGTCTGCTTCCATATGCGTCTGCTCATCTGGATCCCGGAACAAATCATGCTCAGTTCATTAAGGTCCGAACTTTGTAGCACAATATTAACTATTTCTATTGATTTAAAATTTTATCACAGACCCCTTTATTATTTACAAAGTCCAATAAGGGCCGCCTTACACGCTTTAAAGTTTGTACTTTGAAACTCCATGAAGCGCCTTTCAAGTCTTGAACCAGCTCGGAACCGGTCCGGCTCAAGGTTTTGGGTGAATAGAATGGCTTTCTATTTTTCGAAACCTTGAAACCTTGCCAGCCCTGATCACGAACATCAGGGCAAAAGGTCAAATGATCTCGGCCACGGGGTCAAGCCGACTGTGTCGTGCCACGTGTAAACCCTGGTGCCTTCAATCAAAGCTTTCTTGGCTTTGAAACCACGAAAACTTTGAAGCGTCTAAGCCGGCCTTAAGCGGATGACTATAGATTGGTTGCATTCGACTGCTTCCAGTTTAACACAGTGTTAGTTTTGTTGAAATATTCGTTTTGATCGTGCTGGGTTCACGCCTAAAACTGGGCGTACAGGAACTCGCTGTGCTGTTCGGGAACACGTTGTTGAGTAGTGCCGTTCAAAACGTGTTGATGATGTTGATGTCTGTCCATTCAGTCAGTCCTCAGT
>SMGT01013140.1:531145-541915 GCA_004794575.1 Lanistes nyassanus | reverse complement strand
GGGGGGGGGGGGAAAGGTTGGGCATCACTGGTCTAGAGCATGACAGGTGCAGACACTGAATAAATCGCTACGTGATAAGCCAAGCAAGGAGCATATCGATCAGGGCCCCCCTCACTCTTCCCTCCACCCCTTTCTCAAATTGTTCAACCTCCCCCACCCCCTTCCTAAGTGGAATGACGACAGTTGCTCATTCATTGTTAATTCAATTCCCTCTCAGTGTCTGTTTAGTTAAACTGTATGACTGGAAGTTGCATTATGAAGTCCATGTTGCGAGTTTCAGGCGTCTAGTTGCCCTAACCAATCAGGGGGTAGAACAAACTGTTACGGGCGACCCGATTGGCTCGCCAAAACAGCTGGAGAACGCGGTGTAGGGGGGAAGGTAGCCGGCTGAGTGCGAGGTGGGGCGAACCACCCTCCGCAGGCTATAGACCACCATCCGGAACTGCTAGGCTTTTCTGGTAAGACCGCACTCTTGGCTATATAACCAGCCGAGTGCCGATTGCCGATTGCCGTTTGCAAAAGTCGTATGCTGAGCGCCAAGTGTCGAACAGCGAGGTCGGATCTACGAGTACAGCCATTAACCGCGACGTGGATAGCGATCCAGTAGTGCATTTCGGACCGGTGTTGTGATGGTGGAGCTGAGAGACGTGGCGTCTGCGGTATTCCTATCCAGCATCGTGAATGTGAGTTTACGTACAGTGTAGGACACGACCGTAGCTCGAAGATAAGTTGGACAAACTTAGACGGTAGTAAATCATACGGGTTGATTTATCGGTTTGTTCTTGTGTGATCGTTCGGTCGATCTTATTGGTGTTAAGACGTCGGCGCAACGTCATATTCAGAGAGGTTTAGTTCAGAAAGGATACAGTGTTTCCTTGTGTTTACCGAAGTGAAGCATCGGTACTGTAGTTGATTCATAACCCGGTCAATAACGTGTGTGTGTAGATACGGATAGCGCTGGGATGAACGTATGAGAGTGCGAGTGATTGTTCTACGTATACCAGTAGATGTATAGTGGAGCATCATTCATTGTGTAGTGAAATATTCTGGAGTAACTGTAAATAAATAGAGTAGAGTATTATCGTTGCCTGCTTTTGTTAAGTTGTGCGCGTGACAAGCAAGGGGGTGGGGGCTTGAGCCGGTTAGAAATTGAGGAAATTAGGTAGTGATTGCAGTGTTAGTTTCCCCCTTCTTGACACATTTTTATGTTGTGATAACTCGAGTCGAACGAGCAGAGTAGTAAAACACATAAAGCGCCATACCCCTAGACACGACAGAGAAAAACCGCGACAGTCCATGATGAGCATTTTGAAAATCTGTTAAGTACTGACCTCGTATTTTGTCTCCTCCTGCCCAAACGAGAGAGAGAGAGAGGGGGGAGGGAAGAGAAAGCAGCAAGGACAGAGGGAAGAAAGAAACAAAAATTTATGATTTGATATCACCTTCTCATTGAGAATACGGACCACAAGTTATGAGCTGCTCAGAGAGCAATAAATTTTAGTAATATTGTTTAGAGCTACTGGGCTAGTTCATTGACCCCTTTATCGTATGAAACCCCGCTGCAGTCAAGCACCCATTTTTTAAAATTCTGTAGGAGCTCTAGATCACTAGCTGAGGTGACGACCGCCTCGGTGGTCTAGTGGTTAAGGGGTTCGCTTCGTAGACGGGAGGTCAGTGGTTCACATCCCGGCCGAGTCAAACCCAAGACATAAAAAATGGCAATCAAGTAACTGCTGTGCCAGACGCCTGGCACCTTAGGGAACAGTATATCTACTAGGACCAATTGCCCGGGAAGGGGTGGGGGGGAAAGCTTCATATTTCCGACACAAAAGGAAGAAGAGGAGCGAAAAAAGATTAATCTGCATGATTGGAGTCGCAACCTGTGCAGGTGTCAGGCAGCGCTGAACCGAAAGAGAACTCTCCAGGGTGATGGAGGTGGGAATTTAAGTGCTGTCGGAAGCCCCGTCTGGTGTCACTGGCTCGCGCCTTCAGAATTTATTAGTCGCCTCATGGTTGCTGGTATAAAGCCCCCGGGAGAGTGTGTGACCAAGATTCGCCTTGCGGCGAGACTGACTACAGTCAAAAAGAATGTGCGTCATAGTTCGCCGAACCTAGCCGTGTATGCATGTGCGTGCACACGACCAGGTTTAAAGAAATAGAACCCAGATTCGTCGAGTTAAGAAAGGTTTTTAAGCAACGATGACAAGCGGTTGTGGAAGGACGGGGATAGCAGATGGACGAAAGCGAGAAGATTTTGCATTAGTACATCCGACTCATCATTGTCTGTAGTTTTCATTCATTTAAGTTGAAAGATGTAATCTACAAGGTTGTAACGCCTGCATCATTCAGATTAACTGTCAAAAGTTTGCACGCACGCACGCACGCACCCCTATGTGAACTTTTGCCATCGCTGAAAAAAGCCCACAGCTGTTCTCCTACCTCCTTAACCTTCCACCTAGCGTTCTCGCATGCAACCATCCGCCAGTTCACCATGCATCTCTGCCCTTTTAAAATGTATCGGCAACTCTTTGATCAAGCCGATAAAGTGGCCGAGTTGCGAATTAGTGCGCATTTAACGTATTGATTACACAAGGTAGATTACTTCGATAGATAAAAACTGTGGATGGATGGATGGAAGGAAGGAAAGAAGGAAAGATAGTAGACAGATGTACAGTTAGAAGGTTTACTGCCTCTAATTTAAAAAAAAAAGATTTTATAAAACGAGATCTACGATAGGTCATGTTTCATGAAGCGCATACTAAAGGCAAGTTTCTCAGATTGCGAAGACAAGCCACCCTTCTACATCATAGCTTCTACCCTCGAGCACAAGGTCTCTGGCATCAGTACCAAGTTTTGCTTCTTTTTAAAATAAAAAGTTAAGAAAATCCGCTCTGAATGACAGCATTTAAGTTTTTGTAATCTTCTTGCACTCACGCTGCGAACTGATCGACTTTAGCAAAGCCTTGACCCCACCCTTATCTCTCTCCTCCACTCTCTCTCTCACACACACACATGGTCTCTCCTCGGCAAGGTGAGCGGGGAGGGTGCGCACATGAATACATGATGGCTGCTGCGCACGTGCAGTACGTGAGACCGGCCATTAGCACACGACGGTGTCTTAACACCGCAAAAGAGCGCCGCGAAGTCGCCTAAAAGAACGCATGAATGTGCATGTGCAGAACATCTGCTGCTGCTGTTAGACCCACCGACGCACAGGGAAGGACGGGAGGTGTGGATGTGGGTGTGGGGGGCGGGAGGGGGGAACTCAGGGGGGGGGGAGAGAGAGAGTGATCCTAGTACGGGAAGCCCTGTTAGCCGGCCAGCACTGGCGGTTTTATTGTTAGTATGTCGTGAATCAGAAACACGATCGACCTGCCCCTCCCCTCCCCCATCCCTCCTCGCACGTTTCACCCATCGTTAGGCAAAGTGTAGGTCATACAAATAAACTGCTCGTCTGGGGAAAAAAGCAATGAACGCCACTCAAAGAAGACTGTTATTAAAAAAATAACAAAACTTCGAGCCGTATTGAAACCACTGTGCGGAGGCAGGCTCTTTACAATCTCTGTGACGAGATGCTGTGGATGGGTAGATAAGGGACTTCTACAGGCCGGATATCAAATTCAATCGTCGCCGCCAATCCACGGTCGGACACAATTTTGACCGCTTTTAGTCGACTTTGTCGTACCGTGTGAGGCTGGCTGAATCCAGCTGTCTAATGGCAGGGCGCGCTCCAGTACCTACTGCGCATGCTCAAGGCAGCAGTAAGATGTCTCCCTGGCGACCGACGCATGCCTACTTGAGATGACGGCTTGCAGGACAGTACTGCTAGAAGGATCTTGCCTACAGAATTACACAAAGAAGCTGCAAGTCATTTGAAATGTGACTGCAAGTGTTTAGGAAGCGATCGATCTATTCCCCCCCCTCCCCAACCCAGTCATTAAAGGGAAGTGGTCCAGTTCTCCTGTCATTTCTGTGATGTAGTCATGACACGGCCAGTGAGAGATTTGCAAAGCAGATGGATGCCATCCCTAGGCAGATCACAGATCTAGATTAAATCCAACCATGTCTCCATGCTTACCAGGACTTTGTCTTTTAAAAAAAAACAGTGCTTCTGCCCCTGGTCCTAGGGCCGCTTGCATGAGCGTTCGTAGCTGCTCTTCCTGAAATGAGTGGTGATAAGGTCTATTCACTCTGTTTTTAAGTGCATCTTTACGTACGAACAAGAGATAAGAACGCTCACGCAAGCCACTCCTAGCCCCTAACATCTCTCTACCACACACGCACACGCGTGCGCTCGCTCGCACGCATCCTCACGCACACACGCGCGGGCACACACACACACACACACTGCCCAAGCTTCTGGCCACAATTTTGAGATCCCGTCATATCGTGGTGTTGGCTTGTGCGGGGTTCACATGGCTGGACTGAGTCGGATAAAAGCAACCATAAAGAACTGACCCAACGGCGTGCATCATAGAGGTTTCGTCTAACGTCGAAAGAAAATTTACTTCCAACAAGCTTCTTCTCTCCGAGATTTTTGTACAAATATGTTTGTAAGAATATTTGCCCCAATGTATATGTATATACTCTGTTGCAAAGGGCTGTACTAGTTCGGCTGCTTTCATCCGACTTCATCAAGCCGTTTAAACTCAGCATTAGCAGGATTTAGGGAACAAAAGATGAGTAAGAAACTACTGCACCAGCAGTAGGTCGAAGCTGTTGTTGTAACACATGTAGTTGTGGGCTGCTGCATGTAGTTGTCGGGTTCTGCCTGTAGTTGTGGGCTGCTGCATGTAGTTGTGGGCTGCTGCGTGTGGTGGTTGACTGCTGCATGTAGTCGTGGCCTGATGCATGTAGTTGTGGGGTGCTGCAACTGGTGGTTGACTGCTGCATGTAGTCGTGGCCTGCTGCATGTAGTTGTGGGGTGCTGCAAGTGGTGGTTGGCTGCTGCTGCCGAGTGCTGCAACAACACAGCATTCCATTCCTTGGGTTCCTAGATGCATGAAGAGAGAGAGAAAAAAACAGAGAGATCAGAGAGAGAGAGAGAGAGAGAGAGGGGAGGAGGAGAAAGAAGAAAAAACGACAGAAAGATCTCGCATGGACACTCGGAGAAACTGTGGAACATTTTTCTTTCTTTTTTTTTCCTCCTTCGCCTACGTTCCCTTCTCGTCATCCATCAATCCACAGGGAAACCGGAAATCTCGTTGGTAGATCATTGAACTCGGATGTCGAAGGTTCCAGGTTCAGAAGCAGCAATGGCCAATAATTATGTCCTGGCGTTAAAACGTCGAGCAGAGCCATTCAGTGCTGTCTCGAACACTGAACTGCTTTTCCCAGCTAACCATCTAACTGCAGCTATCCATTCCGGTAGATGTGTGAGTGAATAGGTTAGCAATTGGGGCCCATCTCCCCTCCCAGTATCTAAACCGTGGTAGCCTCTACTGACAGCACGGCGTTAACCCCCCCCCACACACACACACACACAAAACAGTTGTCAATCCATCTCTCCTAGGCTTTAATTCATCTCCCCTCGCTAGATGAGGCACGCCCTATACTCATCCACAGTCTATACAAAAGTTTTCAATCGATTAGTTTTCTACTCGTTGTCACGAGACAGTCGAGTGGTCTTGCACACGAGGGCCGAAGTGTAACGTCTATTTTGTCTATTGATTGAAAACGCCCTCCCTTATCGCAAGTTGTCTCTCGTCGCCTCTGCTTCTCGCCTGCTCAGCAAACCTTTGGACAACTATGCAAATATTGACCTCAGCGGCCAAACGGTGTGCTGTTTAATAGGTCGGGTTTCTTGCAGTCTCTGGCCACATCATTTTGGGCTCGAATGCCGCAATCAAAGCATCACGTGAAAGGAAAAAGTGCACATTTTTATAGCGGACATCCCACGGGAGTTAACGCGCTTCGTCTACCCATTGCTGGAAGGCCTCGCCCTGATCGCCGAACAGGAACTTCTTTCTCCAAGCGCCCGTTAGGCGCTGTCAGTGGGTGCAGCTACCTAACACTCTAGGGATTTGTTCCTTTTATGCAGATTAGCCAGCCTCGGTGTCGTCAGTCGTCAGGAGATAACTCCAAGAAGGGGACATTACTCCCAGAGGCTCGTCGGTGCAAATACAGCGCAGAGCGAAATGACGTGAATCTTGCAAGAGGACAGCACGACCCCAAACAAGTTTGTTGACGCCATTAGGGCACTGAGTTGATTATTCTTTCCTTACCCCGTCTTCCCCTCCCTCAAACCGATTTTTAAAAAAAAATCCTCTTGTCTTTTCAACCGATTGGCTGACGACAAGACGACCGCCGTTAGCTCGACAGGAAACTAACACGGCATCGACCGAGTCTCATGGGCCGTGTGCAAACACACCTCCGACGCCGGTGCACCCAAACTTGACAAAGGGAGATGAAAACAAAAGCTGAAAGGCTGGAACCGTGCCGCTGCGATGGGGACAAATATTGAAACAAGCCGCGGCTCCCGTTTTGTTTCTTTGTCTGTCTGTGTGGAGGGCCTCGTCACAGCGTCAGGGGTCCACTCGCGCGCTCTGCGCCGGTGACCCTCGCGCCCGCATGCCCGCAAACGCAACATGGCGCTGAACGAGTCAGTTTCCAGAGCAAAAAGGTTGCGAGGGGTGATGGCCTGCATTCCTGTAATAGCCTTCTGATAAGCGTGTTCTTTAACGTTTAGTGACGCTTGCTTGGAGGCAACACCACCACCACCACCACACCACCACCATCCAGCCAGACTCCATGAGAAGACTTCCGATGTTTGTGAACCTGGAAAAGAGCCGTGTTAAAAGCGCAGATAGTTCAAACAGAGAAGCGAGTCCACGATGAAGAGATACGATAGGCAAACAGTAGGGCGGGATCCATTAGAGCGCGCATGCGCAGACTTTATAAGAGGTTACTAAGTTGGTGTGTATGTGGTGGGGGTGTAGTGGATGCGGAACAGCAAACTCTAATTTGCTGATGTGACGTGAATTAGACGGTGTGGTGCGAAGGGGACAGTGGAAAGAAAAGGTGGGGGTGCGGGGAGGAAGCAGAAAAGGTACAGAAACAAAAAAAGAGAGTATTTTCTGTGTGTATCCTCTTCAAACTCGATCTCGTCTTTCAATTATTCTTTATCCAGGCAGGTGGAGGGCCCTCTAGCTAGTACATTGCAAGCGGGCAAGGGGAATGGAGGGGGATAGCGGTGAGAACTGGGTCCCATCCCCCTCACGCTCCAGCTGACTGGTAGAGCACATGGTATTTACGAAAAACATTAATGCTAAGTGTTACAAAAGACGATTCTAGTCTCCAACTGACCTATTTTCATAGACATTCTAAACGACCAGGCTGGTATTTGCGGTACATTTATTTGCAGACACTTTGATTAGCGCAGCATATGGACAAATTTCAAATTAAAATGGAGAAAGCCGACGTTCCCATCTATCGGCTATTTTTAATTAGAAAAGGGAGGAATTTCTCTGTGTTTTAATAATGTGAGAAATGACCATTACCTGAGAGATTAAGACATTTTCTTTCTCAGCGTGTAGGCCTACCTGATCGTAAGGTGGTACTTGGGTGAGAGAGCAGCAAGCCGTTGGAAAGGGGCAAGAACTATTCTGATCACGATCAAGCTTTGGTTCAATGGCTGCAGGTATGAAGACGGGATCCAGCTACAACCTACTATTTCTACATAAGTATAGAAAAGAGTTCGTTTTTGTCTTGTTCCCTCGATTTTGTTTTGTTTTTTGTTTGTTTGTTTGCTTAACTGGTTGGGTTTTGTAAACAGACGCCGAAATACCAATAGTTAAACTTTTATATTTTTGAACAGCCTTGGGAAAGGCAGCCAAAATGATTGACTTGTATTATCCCCAGGTGCACCTCTTGGTAAATTTTGAAGTAGGGAACAATGAAAAAACAAAATTTCATAAAAACTGAAAATTATATATTTTAGAATGGTGTTAATCTACGTACCACTTTCTAAACATAGTTTTTATTTTGCTGGCTCGTAGATGCATGCTCTCAGTTATAATTTACTCATTTGTTGTTCACTCCGTGTCATGCACTTCTAGTTGATATTGTCCTCGATGTGGGTGGCACTGCAGAGGCTCAGCCCACAGAGCAGGTAATTTATAGAATACAGTATACGTAAACTCAGTAAATGGCTTAAATAGAACTGTTGGAGCTGAACAGCACCGTTTTTCCCAAACTTCTTTCCGCTTTGACAGTGCTGCAACGCCGCGTTGATCATATCACTAACATGAACAAACACGGACCCACTGCTCTTTTCATTAACCTTCTATGTGTTTCTCCATCATTGATTTCTCACATTGTTTTGAGACATTCAACACTTTTGTACACACACACACATATGTATATAAACTAAGTGCTCTTAGCTCGGCCTTTCCGTCCGTCCGTCCGTCCGTCCGTCTGTGCACATATCCTGCGTTAAGAGGGCCAGGAGATATTTCTCTGTTTAAGATACACCATACTGCAGCCTGCGTTCAAGAGGTGCGTGTGTATTGACAGGCTTCCGTCCCTACCATATCAAACTGGGGATGACGATTTCGCGACCAGTTTTGTAATCTGCTGGGAAAATCAATGGCGCTGAACGCGCCTCTGAATAGCGCAAGAGGTCCTTCAGCGTCCGCACGAGAGGCCGCGATTTTGATTGAAATAGAGATTCCAATCCCCCCGGCCGCCTCGAGAGATGGGACGAGAGCCCTCGACGAGAAATGTCGAGAGTGGTAGAAACCACGTGACGTGCCTTCGTCACGTGATTACCGTCTCCATATCGGTCTCTCTTCAAGGCTAGCGCGCGCGCGCGCTAGCTTCGGAGTGCCGGAAGACGCTTGAAGGCGTTCGAGAGTCAGACTAAATGAGAGAGGGGTGTGGGCTGGGGAGAGAAGGAGGAAGGAAGGTAGAGCAGGAGGAAGAAGAAACGGGGACCCAACTTATCGCACTCGAGGCTGCCCTCGACAGGCCTGGAGAGCCAGGAAAAGATGGCGCATCCAGGTCCCAAAGCCGACTTGCCCAGGACACTCTTCGCGGGCTCTGACGTGGACGAGAGGAAGCGAGAAGTGGGGCCTCTTCAGAGTTCTCCAGGCGGCCAGGCGAAGACTCTCTGGCCAGATAGGTCGTTCGATGAAGCCCGAGGCGAGTTTCATGGACACGAGGAAAGAAGAGACAGGCACTAGGTGGTGACGTCAAAGCTCCTACGCCCGACAATGAGGCTAGGTGAGCTACAGTCGATCCGGGGCTGCTCTGACACCACCTAGCTAGCATGGCGCGACCTCCTGGCGTTTGTGAACCTCACTTCCGCTATCCTTCCTTTCCATTCCTTCTCTTTTGGCTTGTCTCACGAAGTGGCCTTTTCGTGATTCTCAGCTCGCCTGGAAGCTCTTCTATGTCGGGAGGGCGATAACGAGTGTGACCTTTAAAGGCTAAATCTCACGAGCAGTGTCGAATAAGGCTGCTGTATTCCAAAATGATGAAAGCCGTCCAGCAACCAATGAGTGGTCATTTTTGACTGCACGTGATTCTATGGGCTGCATCAGACTTTCAGGTGCGCGGCTGCTTGTGTGGATTAGGCTTGATCGAAGATTTTGCCGGCGCGTAAAAATAGTTGTATTTTTAATTTATACATTTTGGGAGGAAGGAGGGTTCGGAGGGAGGCTTACCTCAGCACACCGGAAATATGACTTACACCAAGTTTTGAAGTAGAGTAACACAGAGGAAGCAATAAGGATGCTGCTCTACCACCAGAGCACGTATTCTATTAACATGTGTTACAAAGCAAAGAAAAAAAGAAAGAAAGAAAGAAAGAACAGAAATATTGAGCTTCGGAGAAGCTGAGTGCTGATGACAGGATGTCGCTTTTGCCTGAAAGCAAATGGAATCAAAATAAGGGCATAGGGTGGGAACATTATTTTTCCCTGCTCTACTGTGCAGAAGAAATACACGAAAAACCACTCATATTAATAATACTTTGTAAAATAGTAGAGAGTGCTTCGATGTAATAAAAATAATGTGTTCCCACCCCTTCCTTGCACTAACATCTCTCCCCCAGCCCCTTACCATGGTTTTTCAAACGTCCTTGCTGAGATGAAATCGACCAAAAAAATTTTTTAAGACACTTTCCTTGGAATGTTTGATTATTTGAAAAAGAATCGAGAATAATTTGTGTTGCGATTGCCAAAAGATTAATTAATGCTAAAACTTTTATAAGATAGTGTTCGTGTATGGTCATTATAAGAAAATCTTTTTCACACGAATCAGCAACAGCGGTTATGATGACCCCCCTTAAGAGTTAAAATTGGTGATTTGGTAACAGAGTTAATAGATGCAGCAATGTC
The DNA here is from genome assembly GCA_004794575.1 of Lanistes nyassanus. NCBI lineage: Eukaryota > Metazoa > Mollusca > Gastropoda > Architaenioglossa > Ampullariidae > Lanistes > Lanistes nyassanus. The sequence goes on along the minus strand of SMGT01013140.1, from coordinate 531,575 downwards.
AAAGGTTCGGGGTGGGAGATGGGGACACGTTCAGAGTACAGGTGTGTAATTTTGTTCATGTTGTGCGGGCACTCTCTTTCCTGTAACTTTTTCTTTTTCATGCAGCCGATTTGCATGTTCGCGTTTTCTTCTTGACACACCAGTGCGGTCCTATGTAGGAGACGTTCAGTGTGTGAATTTTACAGGCACTTTTGCATATGGACCAGAAGATTCAACAATCGCACAGCCCAGCCCTTGGCTCCATGATGTGCTAGAACTGCGGACGGTGGATAGTCGTGGGTGCGGTTGTGCGTCTGAGAGACTTTATAGCTTTTCTCTGCGTGTGTTGTCCGTATGCTTTCACTTCGAATCGAGCAAGGGGTAATGCAGTGACGGTTGTAAAAGGAAGGCGGATGGGTTGATGAGGAGTGAAGACCGGATGGGAGGAAAA
>SMGT01013140.1:513474-526395 GCA_004794575.1 Lanistes nyassanus | reverse complement strand
TTATCCATAAACAAGAATTGGGTTAAAACGACATAACTTATCATCATTGTGTATTGACTATTGCCAGTATTGGTGGGTACAGAGAAAGAGTGATGAGTACTGGTCAGGTATTTCAGTCATCAACTGAGTAGTGTTAGTGGGGTGGAGAGAAAATCTCGGGGAGAGAAACGAACGAGAGAGAGTTGTGGAATGGTTCTGTATGGAGGGGGGGTTGATGTGAGTTCGATAGTGAACACCAGAGTGTTTTCTGGAGTGCTTGGAGTGTCTCCTCGATCGGTGGGGATTTTTGCTATCTGTGTTTCTCTCGAGTCGCCTTGGGGGGGGGGGGGAATTCTTGGTGTCGTCCCAGAGAGATCGAGCCGGTGGAGGAATATATATATATATATCTTCGTTCTGGTGTGGGAGTATTTTCCTGTGGATATAGTGAAGAGAAAGTGTTTTTTTGGAGTACCACCCTCACTTGGAGTATTGTTGATATCTTCGTGAGTTTTCACGCTGAAGAAGCTCTTTGGAGTTTACACGTCGAGCAGTTGGCATCTTCATCTACCGGCTCCATCTTGGCTTGACCACGAGTCTCTGTGGCGCTAGCGTCAGCAGCCTGGGCAGCTATAACTTGCTGCGCAGAGATTCTTTATGTTGTAGAAGATCATTCGGAAAGCGGTAACGTACGCATCTTTCGGTCTTATGTCGTTAACCCCAACCTTCGTGAAACCAGGTGTCACAACTTGGGAGATTTCTTTTTGCTCTTGACGTGTCGTCTGCTCTGCTCGCTCTCACGACCGCCGTCAAGAGTGTGACATATGCGTAGGTGGAACAATCACTGTATTACTAACATTAATTAATATGATTTATTAATCAAATGGCCGAGCCCCCACCACCTACAGTCTCCCATAAAGAACAACAGAAGACTGTAATACAGTGAACACAAAAAAGAAGAATGTATTGTTGATAGAAACGGGGAGTATTTACAATCAAGACAATATATGCTACAACTCGTTTCAACTCTAGGGCTCCCGCAATTTCCTTCTGTTTGGGCTAGGTCTACAATAACATCTAATACCAACCTACATCACCCGCCTCGCCATTAAACACAATGACAAAACCACGTACCTTAATCCCGCCTTTGCATACGAGAAAAAGAATGACCACGTGATACACAACACTCACAGAACACAACACTCGTTCCCGAATGCTTCTTACAGTCCGCACGACAGTCTGTACGTTGGAGCGCTCCTTCCTTGGATATATTCCAGTAGATACCCTGAAGACCTCTTGAACACCTCCACGTAACCGCAGACTTCGATGCCGACGATCACACACGCCACAGAGGATATGACGTTTTCAAAGGCCGACACACAGCCCCTTGAGCTCACCCAAAGAGCTCAGTTACAGGCAGCCTCCTTGTAAGGCTGGACCTTCGCCCCCTGCTTCAGACGGTTGTCTTGTCCGCGGTCTTCGATCTCCCTCCTTCCACCAGCAGAAGAGCACGTGCTAGAGTCTCACCCCAGTCTGGAGGTATCCAGTAACCTCACAGAGTTCCTTGCGCTAGGCAACTGGTCTACTCAAGCCACGTGCTGTCGCTGCTAGACTTCCACACGTCCAGTAGAACGAGACACCTCAAATTCTGCAGCTGAATCCTTCAGCCTTCAGCAGACTTGTACCAAAAGACACGTACGTCTCCCCACAGCAGCTCTTCTTTACAGGAGTTCAGGCTAGCAATGCCCTCACTGTAGATGTGGCTGAGGATGCTCTCTTGGGCAGAAGACGTTCTCTCACAGGATGGTTTTGGCGTAAGATGCCCTCTCGCAGGATGTTTTGGGCAGAAGATGCCCTCTCGCAGGATGGTTTGGGCAGAAGATATTTCGACTGTCTAAACCAGTCCTTTTATTCTCGACATTCGTCCATAGAGTCTTTCATTCACACGCACGTGGTCAACAAGGCGGTTACATGTATCAACCAATCAGGCCAGAGACAGCGGAAGCCACACCCCGTGTCAACTAGTAGAACACGCCCCTAAGTGGACGCCTAGGGTGGACACAACTACCCCCTCCCCTTCCTGGTCGTTTACACCCATCGCTACATCAAAGCCCTTGATGCTCGATACTACGCGTCACTGGTTCCTCCAGCTACGTAATCTTCCCCGGAACAACTAACGCACACCTGGTCAGGCTGACACCTTCACTAATCCCACCCCAGCAGCCCCAGGGTAATTAACACCTTGCCCCTGGTTTCTAGGGCCAGCCCCCCGATCATAAGTGTGAACAGGGACCGAACCTGGGCTGGTGATGACGTGAGCGGCTAGATGGCGACTTGAACAAGGAATAATAGACCTTAATTAGGGCCTGAGAGTCGAGGATGGATCACACCTGGAATCTATGGTGCAATCTCCTTGACCCACCAGACCCCAACACGTGACACCAGGGTACAGACCGTTATGACACGAAGTTATCAGTGACTGTGAAATTGAGTGAAACATAAACATTTAGGACTTTATTAGTACCGCAACCTGGAGATTGATGGAAGTCAGACTGGTATGACACGAAGTTATCAGTGACTGTGGCATTGAGTGGAATATAGACATTTAGGACTCTATTAGTAACGAAACCTGGAGATTGAAAGAAGTGAAAGGTGCGATAATCTTTGGTGTGGTCCGTGGTGTAATAAGTGTCGTGAAATTATTAGTAACGGTGGAACTGGTGAAATGGCTGAAAGGGAGTTATGCTCTATATGCTGTTGTGCGAATGGTGGGTGTGATTGCTAGAGGAATGAGTGTAGATGCAATTTCTGCTAGAGTTGCCTGGGATCTTCAAGAATTTGTAAACTTTATCTGTGTTTAGTGAAATTGCAGTGTGTTGGCCGATCTGGGCTTTGGATCGAGGTCTTTGAAATTTGTTCTGTTTGCACCTATAGTAATTGAAGTGGGTGAATTCTATTAGTTTTGAGGGTTTCGGTAAACCCGGGGAGTTTAAGAGATTACACCCGGCTGGGGCCTCGTTGATTTTCATTGCCGGCCTTGTGTTGTGTTTTGGATGAGAGATTGTGAGAAAGAACACGCACATACAAATCCCTTTCCACACGGATGTAGGTGACTGCAGTGAGTGGGAGGGGGTTTGTGGCAAGCTGGAAGGATGGACGAACGCATAGGTGAAAAGGAGGGGAGTGAATACAGAGAGATTTTAGAGAGAATCATACAAGGGAGAGAAAGCAGGATGAGAAGTAAAGACAGGTAATATGAGTGAGAGAACGGGGACCACGAGGTCGATGGAGTGACGGAGGGACAGCGACAGCAGCAGCATGGAATATTGAATACGTCGACAGTGAGAGATGCGCCTGAAATGTGTCGCGGAAGTAATCTACGCCGCGACACACAGGAGTTACGTCACTTCCTCCCGCTGGGGTGGCGTGAAATAAGGGGCGACAAGCAGGAAGAGGAAGAGAACGATGACACCTCTTCACTGGAGTGCTCACAGACATCGACCTCCAGCAGTCTGACGAGTGTTGCGATGGCGGGAGAAGCCATTCTCTGCACACGGCATGCAGCGGAAAAAAGCTGAGTGACTGGGGGACCGACTAAACAGTCGGATGACGGGAGAGCAGGGCCTGTATTCACGATCAGCGGTTATTTAACCGATGCTAAACTTGACCAGTGTTGTTTAAGAAACCGACGGTTAACATTTAACCGTTGGATGTAGTAACTGCCAATTCATGAGCGACTAATCACCTCTCGCCAGCTAACCCGCTGATATGTTTGAGACACATTGTTTACTTTCCACTTGAAAAACCGAGCGACAGGAAGAAAGCGAGGAGGGCGCAGAAACAGAAAAATAATTCGTATTGACCCGTCAATTTATCATTCAAGCATCGGGCTTTGTGGACATAATTTACTGTTATCTTCTTCAAACATATTGTCACTGCATGTAATATGTATGCACGTATCGTTAGAGAGAGAGAGGTGGGTGGAGGAAGAGAGCGTGCCGTGTGCATTTTAGTAGTGTGTTCATTTTGTAAGAGCTTAGAGCTCTCACGAGATTAGCCACTATAAATTCCAATTATAAATGTAATTATAATTTGTCCAAATTATTATATTTTAAATGTATTTATTATTAATGTTATTCATTACATTTATTTTTATTATTTATATTTATATATTTTAGATATATTACTGCCGTCTTGTGGAATGCGCTGACTCTTCTTCCAACGTTCCACCCTGTCGATCACGAAACAAATTGATCGCCATGTTTAGCGGTCGGTTATCGTAACTTGCAGCAGAGGCCATCGGAGGACTCCTGAAAACGTCCATGAATTCGCAACAACTACCCCTGACCAATGGTTTGTCACGTGATCACGATCGGTGTAGGCTTATCCACGCACCATGAATACGGCTTCAGAAGCGTAGGATGAAAAGAAGGAGAGAAGACGGGTACTTTTTGTAGCAAGCAGTCAAATCTCTTGAGGACCCTCCCGCCGCCCCGTCCCCCCCCAACCCCTCAAAAAAAGTCCATAGCTTTGGCATGTCGCCAAGTCAGCAGCAGGCGCCTGTGGGGAAAGAGGACGGCGCGGTACAATCAGACATACTGGAATCAGTGAAAAATTGGCCAGTCAATCATTGGAATCGACAGGCGGCTCCGGGGCAAAAACTAGTTGAGGGAAGAGAGGGGCTGGGTGGTGGTAGGGGGTGGTGGTGTGGGAGGGAGTGCTGGGGGAAAATGCCATCGAAAGAATAGGCGCCGAGGAGGGGGTTGGTCAGGACCGAGAAGGAGAGTGGCGAAATTGCAAAAACGGGAAAGAGGTGAGAAGTGGCGTTACAGGGAGGAAGGGATTGTGACGAGAGGGGGGGGGGGTGATTGCGTGTGTGCGTGATGGGAGTGGGGAAATGAGAGACAATTATGGACGACGAGAGAGTCCGTAGAGACCATCGGGATGGCGGCCATGATGACGATGATGGGTAGTGGTGGTCGTCGTCGGTGTGGAGAGCGCGGAGTGGGTGGGGGCGGGTGGGCGGGGGAGGAGGGAGGGGAAGGAGGGAATACAGGAGTTGCATCATAATGGGAAGGCAACCCCGCGCCAAAGAAAAGGGGAAGTGGAAAACAAAAAGTCGTCGGGAAAGACACACGACCTGCTTGTCTCTCATCGATCCCCAGCGAGCTGGTTGCGCGCGCTTGGCACGCGCACCGAATGGAAACGACGGGCCATCACACCGAAGCAAGCCCGGTGTCCCCCTTCCACCCTCCCACCTCCCTCCAGCCTCCACGTCTTCGCGCGCAAGCTTCGACCTTTGACTATTGACACATCCTCTTCCGCCTATTGCTGTGATGCGCATTTCAGGGGTTTTTGTTGGGTTTTTTGGTGTGAAAATTAGACAGGACCTCGGTGGGTGAAGGGGTGATGGTAGGGAGAAGATTTTTAAATCTCCCTCTCCCCTTCTTTCTCCTACTTGTCTTTGTCCACGTGTGCCAAAAAAAAAGGTGTGGGTTTCGCATTTTTTACTCGCAATCTATCACCTGTGTGAATGGAAATAAGACATGCAGATTTCTCATATCCGCTTGAGATAGACACAGTGACCTTATTCATGGTGAAAACAGATGATATGACGTTAGGCAGAGCAGGATAAGACATCCTGCTAAAGGCTGCTCCAGGCTTGTGGAGAGGAGGGGCGAGAACAAGAACGTGCGGTCTGCTCAGAAGGCAGCCTATCTAATTACGCGACCCTCTTCCAACGGGCTTATTGCTTCCCTTTACACAACGGACATCAAGCCTGCCACAGAAGAATCATGGGTAAGGCAACGGATCTCAAGACTCCGCCAAATCTCTTGAAGTCAGTCTACCGTCGGTTCCTGAACTTTGTAGTGCGGCATGCGTATTGGTGGTGGGGGTGGATGGGAGTAGGGGGTATGTGGCTGCTGGAATAGAGTGGAATTAGCTTAGTGAGCCTGACATTCGAATTGGAAGATGTGGCGTCATTGGTTCCCCTAGCGTGGATAGACAGTGTGAATCACTGGGAACATCGAAGAAATTAACACAGAGAGAGAGAGAGAGAGAGAAGAACTGAGATTGCGGCAAATTTAACGTTTCCATGACAGGCACCATCTGTTTCCAGATCAGAGAGTGGCGGAGGGGTAAGGGTTGTTGGAGCGGGGAGAAAGATGGGAGGACGGGAGGAAACCAAATTCTGGGCCTGTTTCAAACCTACCGCGATAATCTGAAAAACATCGTGGAGTGATCGACCTTCAATCCTCCTTCAATCCATACACTAGTCTCATTCGATCGTGTACTGTCACATAGTGGGTAACGATTATTTGAAACATATTTTTGAATGATTTGTAAGTATGGAGATACTAATATCTCGTTATATCTGTGGAAGGTTACATGATTTATTACAGATTAAAGTCAGAAGATCTTTGTTCCAGAATGTGACCATGCTTTACGGGTGTAAATGTGCGGGCAGAGAGCGGGGATTAAGTGTGGTGGGTTGTATGAGTGGTAACATAAATGTGCATTTCCAATTTTTCTATGCCGTTCTGTTTTTAGTGAGAGACGAGAAGAAAGGTATCGAGCGAAAGAGACACAGAGACAAAGAAAGAAAAGTCATCACTCTTGCTGACTTGATTATTCGCTTAACATCCTCTCAAGCCAGACAAGCAGACAGCAGCGCTAATTGAAGGTCACTAGAGGTCAAGATGGCGACCGCAGTACCTGGTCTTGAGCGCTGCCAGCAACGCTGCCATAGAGATACAGAGAGCCGGATGTTGCAGACCAGCAGCCGTCACATGATCACATGAACTCGAAATATCTCGTTGGGTACTTGCGCAGTTCGCAGTTCTAAATGTTACCAGCAGCAAATGATGGTGCAAACTTGAGGCGAACTGTGATTGGTCCACACAGGATTGGACCGACTGCCTCTCTGTTGTTCGGGCACGAGAACTTATCAAGACGATGACAACGTATTTATGAGCGAGTGTGTCCAAGTGCGTTCTAGAACTATGCCTTGGATATCATGGCTGAAATTAACTCCACTCTGAACCAAGTGAATCTAATATGAACGAACAATTTTTCAAGTACCCAAACTGAACACCTCTTACCTGTCCGAAAGTGTTTGAAAAGTAGTAGAAACGTTAAGCGTCAAATGTTTCCGTACTCTCCTCAGAATCTCCTGGACGGAGCACAAAACAAAGATAAATGTTCGCAACAAAGTAGACAGACTGGCTGGTCCCCAGGACCCTCTCCTCGCCACCATCAAGAAAAGGGAACTGGCATGGTTCGATCACAATATACTTTCTAAGACCATCTTACAAGCTCACTGAAAGGGGGGAGGAGGAGGGGAGGCAGAGGAAAAGCTGCCTAGACAGCATCCAGGAATAGACATTCCAGCTTTGGAAAGGATGGCATGTCCTCCTATAAACTTCTTGGTTACGGGACTAAATTAAATATATCTTCACTCTAACACTGCATGCAGATGTGAACAGTCACCTAGTATTGACGAACACTTTTTGAACATTTCGCAAACACTTGCAGAAACGTACCAGTGTGCAATTTTGATAACAGAAAAAGGTATTTACCGAGCTTAAAAGATACTCAACAATATGTGCCTCTGTTTGAGAGAATAGCGTAAATAACTCACACTTTTATATTTAGACCATATGACTCGAAGGTCGTCATTACTGCTTTTTCGTAAGCCTCAGTGAACATAACTTTCAGCTACCCCCCACCCCCCCACCCCCACACACACACCCAAAGGAAAAACACGTCGTTTTATACTACATTAATAGTACGAGAAATATGTCGAACCTATAAGACGTCAGGATCTATGCTTTCGATCACATATCGCTAAAACCTCAACTTTTTCAAATGATGCCTCGGACCCTCTGAGCAGGTTTTGATGCAAATCTTATTAGTTTCAGTATTGATGTTATCCGGGGCACCAGATAAACCAGTTATGAAAACTGCTCACTAGCGTTGTGCTCGGGGTGTGAGAAGATTCACGTGATTAGCCTTGTTTTTCTCTTTCTGTTGATTAACATATGCTCAAACGAAACTGATGAAATTAACATTGTTTGCACCGACACTTCTTTTAAACGTTGGAACTATTTATGTACGATCTACAGATAAGACATTAGCAAATGCCAGTAGGTGGTTTCAAAAGGGTTTTACGTGATGGCATTCAAAGGTCGCTTTCGGTTTATTTCTTTTACACAAATGCTAGATCCTATATCTTTAGTGCGAGGCTAGCTTAAGCAGCTTGTGGCGGTAGAGACACCACGGAGAGCGAACTGAAAGCCGCAGGACACGGGTGGGTGGTGGTTGGGGGGAGGGATTACAGGCTAAACGGGATGGTCGTGAGTTAAATGGCTGTTTGCTTACTTACCAGGTTAAACGTGTCTTGTCATTTGGCACACGTTGCGGGATAGTACATAAGAGGATATTTTAAAGAAAAAATGGTTTCCTTTTTCCTTCGAACGTCTTCGATCACTGGTAGTCACTTGGAAATCTGAACCAACAAATATGAAGATAGGAAAAAATATCTGGGCCTTATTCACATACTAAAAGAATACAGAAGGGGACATGCATAGAGATGAGAACACTAAATATTTTAAACACTTTCGAGAACCCAGACCAGAACACTTTTTACACTAAAGCGTTCTAGATCAATGTAAAATGCGTTCTGTTTCGATAACAAAATAAGTGTTCTAACTTGAACACTTGTTAACAGTGAAGGGTGAGGGCTTAAAGGAAGATGCGGTGGGAATGCGAGGGGTGGGGTGGGGAGAGCGAAGACAGGAGAGATGCAGATAGACGTATGAGAGAGAGAGAGCGACAAAATCAGAGACGTTTATACCAAGCCTTGTTTTAGACGCGACATGCGTAGAGATGCGGACAGCGAGGGCTTTTAAGCTCGTACATAGCTTGGTTTTCTGGAATGTATATTAGGTGTCCCTTGGCGGTAGTCGCATTCTGAATAGACCAACGTGCTACCGCTTTCCTGCCTGCTATAGAGACCACTCGACAAAGGCCATGGCAGATGGCAGTGTCACTGCAGCTGGCTTTTGAGTGCTAGAAAGAAAGAAGTCGTGAAGTGGAGATTTTTAAAAAATGAGCAAGAGAAGACGAAAAGGAACACCCGGGAGGGTAGGAACATGGGAGAGGGTGGGTGGGGCAAGGTTAATACAAAAATATTCCAGACAGCCTAGTTACGAGAGTGAAAGAAAAGGCAGCTTGTTGAACACAGAATGCCAGTCCTCGCAGTGCTCGAGCTGGTCCTAACTGGGAAACGAACTACAGTCATTCGATCTGCAGAGTTACAGCTGTAGAGGAATGGACTGCCGTGAGATCAAGCCATGTTTTGACGCTAATCTCTTCCCTGGCTTCCTGCACGGCCACTCTCTCCTTCGCCATTGGACTATCTCACGCAATCGACCCTTGGCGTCTGGCGTTCCGGGCCGGTAATCTGAAACTCATAATTAATAGTGACGCGACTATAGCCTTTGTTAGGACGGCTGCCTGGCCCCGCCGGTACCCCCAGTCTTTCCCCTAAGCTTACACCACTTTATGCACGATCAATTATGGAGCATCACGCCTCAGCATAGCGGAAGCTAGCGCAGCAAAACCAGATCAGCAGCGGAGGGGTGTGAAATACCCCAGGAAAAAAACTGACTGGAAGAAAGCCAAGTACAACACTCGACTTGTCATACATGAGTGAAGGCCGTTTGTTCTCCCGGTCACAATCGCAGCTTGTTGCGTCATTTTCTCTCGCCTGTCGTACTCCGACCCACCCGTCGCTTGCACGCGCACACGCACGCGACTACGAACATAACCACGTCCTCGCACCCGTTGTCAGCATCCCCCTACAACAAAAATGGCGATAAAAGGCCGCAGACTAAGGGAACCAACCCAGCCCTGCTCCCTTCATTTGAAGAGAGGACGTAAACGATTTATTTTTCGACAGCTACATTGAAAACAAACACAAAAATTGTTTACTCTGCATTCAGTTACTTTTTTGCTATTTAATTAATGTACTAAAAAATCACGTGCACACACGAGCTTACCCAAGGTTACTTTTATTACCCTTGAGCTTTCAGAAGCGCAGTATTGCATGACTTTTTTTCCTGATGATATTTGAGCGATTCTGACAGTAAGACTAGATTAGAGAACCTATTGAAATCAGTCAACAAATAGTGTCAGTAATTCATCCTTTTACTCCGTCACACCCAACACGCGCGCCTGTGTGTGAGAGAGAGGAAGGGAGAGAGAGGGGGAGAGAAAGATGAGAAAAAACTCACAGTGAAGGCAAGAACGAAGGAAGCAACAACAGAAGTGATGAAAGAAGAGGTAAATCTGAACGTGGCCGTCAAGAAAAAGCCTCCGATAAAAAAAAATGGTACTTCTCAAAACCCTGTAGTTTCCAACTCGATCATAACTGGAAATCACTCCGTAATCATCCCCTCCTGGTTTCAAGCGCGTGAACGTAAAGTGTGTATGCAGACGTGCGTTCGTTCAAGAAACGCGTGGCGGTAATGGCAGTAATGTGTTGCACACACACACCCATACCCACCCACCAATGGCTTTTGAATGAGTAGACCTTTCACGGTTCAGATTGTCATGGCTACGCGTGTCGCAAGCGATAAAATGTGACATTGATACTGAGAAGATTGGCAGGAGACGACTGGCTGAGAGCAGCATGTTCACAGCGCGAAAGCCGTGCGTTGCATTTATGCTATTAATTAAGAGAAGTAATTACCGCGCGTTATTAACGCGGATATTAATAGTGTTACGAGCACTTTTGGCTGAATTCTATTGAATTGCAGTTATGCCACAGAACGAGAATTTTTTTTTATTTTTTTTATTTTTATTTTTTTTTTTTATGAAGAAGTGCCATTAAATCAAATATTTTGTATCAGTGGCGACACAAGGAGCTGAAAGCTCATGAGTGGTATTTTATTGAGACTATATGAGAAAATAATATTATTGACTTGCACCAGCCAACGAAAAATATTTCGCGGAAAGATTAACATTTGCCATATGGTGAATTAGTTTGAAGTCCGCTATAGCGATATTCTAGTCCACAGACCACAGTAAGTTCTAAATGTATTTAATGGGAAATTTACGCTATGTAACACAAACTTTTTTTCTTTTACATTAATTAATGTTAACGTAGAGGACATTGCCCTAAACAGAGCATCATTATTAACTTTTCCAGACAAAGTACCTAGCTGGTTGTTTTTGGCATTCGATAACACTTACCCATAAACTTTATTAAGCAAAAATCATTGCAACTGCGTTTACTATTTGAACCGAACGACTCCTCGTTGATTCTCACTTGGGCTGCACAATCGTTCTCTGTTTTCGGAAGTATGCAGCCAAAATATTCAGATTGAACGGGTACCACCGTTCTTATGAGAAGGTGCTGATTTGTGGTGTAGGGGAGATAATTCTAAAGCTGCGTCTATTTAGTTTTCTTTCATTACGTCCCTTAACCCAATATTCTCGAATCTCCTTGTAGAGTAACTTATTCTCTCCCCGTCCCTACGCCATCCATTTCTTCAAGTGTCTGGAGAAACCATTTATATTATGCAAAAATTCCGCTATGTGATATCATTACACGTGTCTCGGCCTTTGGCTTTTGCTTCTTGGGTATGGAGTGAGGGACGTGTTATCTTTATCTCATCTGCCCCCTTAAGTGGTATTTGAACTTGAAACAGCAACTGCTGTTTTCGAGGCCATAGGATGGTTAGATTGAAAAAACTGCACGAATTTAGTTGGTGGGAAAGGGGTCCTTTCCTTCTTTCTTCGCAGACAGGTTTCACTGAACTGCCTTTTAAACAGTCTTACAGAAGACTCAATGTTGTAAAATGTTGACTTTGCATATCCTTAATAAATTCTATTCATCTTCTTTAGTCTCATTACTCCAACCATTTAAAAAGTCATTCATTTTCTCAGGACAAGCTTATTCACTTAATAGTACGAGATGAACCAAATTCCCCAGGCGACCAAGTTCCCCCAGCCACAGCAAGTTTTTTCTTTATGTAAATGGTAGTTTTTCTGCCGTGCCTCCACAAATGATGGGGGGCTTTTATAGCCAGTCCATCTCCAACTGGTTAGAAGTGACAGTAGGTTTGACAATCACTCGGGCCACATACAGCCACCTCCCACAAGCAGCTACACTGTGCCAAGAATGTGACCAAGAGGGACTTCATACAGCCACCACCATTGCAGAACACCAAACCACGGTCCCCTTCCCTCCTCAAGCCCATTCTTCCTTCCCTCATAGTGCAAAATCACCGCGAGGTGGAAGCACTTTCCTTCCCAAATCAACAACTGCCTAGAAGCCCTTTACTTTTGATGTGTTCCGTCATTTTACGTCACGCTCCGTCACCAGCTCTCCTGACAAAGCACAAGGGGAACAAAATGCATTATTGTCAGTTTGGTTACAACACACTGACTGCGAAGTCAGGCCTGAGAAAATGGGATGTACAGTCTCCAATGCAGGACAAAGCTCTCTATAGATGCCTTGGGTGTTGGCCAGATCTCATTTAATTTTAAAACCCAATGATTGCTACTTGGAGTGAGAATAACAGATATCTGTACCAAGTTAGGACAAAAACACAGACACAGATCTCATTCAAGAAAATGTGACCAGCTGCAGCAGGGGCACCAAATCTATTAAAGGTATAATGACATCAAGTACAATGATAGAGAAACCATGTGGGTGAATGGTTAGAGAGCTGCGGCCTTCAAACCTGAAGGCACTGATTAACGAGGAAAAAGCAAAAGCAAATTTTTCTTCTTCATGTACTGGGTGTCCCATCCTAAACATTTCTATTTTCATTACCACCTTGTCCAGACAAGGCACACAAGAATTTGCGTGCCTTGTTTCCTCACTGGCTTGACTATAGCCGTATCAAGTTAGAGATTTTCCCACAAATCTGT
>SMGT01013140.1:481740-513416 GCA_004794575.1 Lanistes nyassanus | reverse complement strand
GTACTGGGTGTCCCATCCTAAACATTTCTATTTTCATTACCACCTTGTCCAGACAAGGCACACAAGAATTTGCGTGCCTTGTTTCCTCACTGGCTTGACTATAGCCGTATCAAGTTAGAGATTTTCCCACAAATCTGTATGAAGAGGGACACCACCACCACCAACCCCCCCCCCCATTACCTGTCAGCAAAAACAAGCACACAGTCTATGGCAGCACTTTATTGAAAATCTTCATTACTTTTCTTGTCACAATATCCTTACATTTGTCAGCTCCAACCCTTCCCTTGTAAATAGATAATAAATAATCCCAACCCCACAATAAGCAGACAGGCTGATAATGCTTCTGATTTTTACAAAATTACAAAATTAAGCATGTGAAAATATTTTCTGACAGTTTCACATTGCATGAGACAGTTAATGGTACAAATGGATTGCAACAAAGTTTTGTTTTCACCAGCAAAGTCGTCATAAACCCTGAAAAGGAAATTTTACTTCAAAATTTCCTGGCCTCAGACTTTGATCCATGTTTTCAACAAGCAGCACAACTCTTCCAAACACTGTCTAAAATTTGCCAGTTAGAAAATTGTCTACACCATCTCCGACATGGTTGGGTTGCTACAATATTTGTATACGATCTTCGGCATTATGAGTACTCATAACGCCTGTACCCTCTAAGCATTTTATGTGAACATTTACTCCGCCGTGAAATATAGCCTTTGTTGCTGGCATGGCCTTAACGTCCCAATACGTATGTGAACCTTTAAATGCAGGGAGGCAATAAAGACATCTTCAGGTTATTTTCAACAAGCACTCTGGCAACAAGATATTTTTTCTATAAAGCTGATTTGGCGAAAGCAACAAAAGTGTTGTGGTTACTGCTACTGGACTGACCCAATTTTTAATGAAGAACCTAAACATTTTGGTCATTCCCACACCCTCCCCCCTCAAAAGAGACATCATTTTACATAGACCTACATCACTTTCTTTCCACGAGGGCTAAAACTTTAAAAATCTACCATACCTACTGTCCCTAAATTTTTGGCCTTGTAACTTTAACACTTTTTTTTGTGCCTTAACTGTAAAGATTCTGATCTAGACTGACAAGTTTTAAAGCAAAGCAAATAATATGAGCAAGTCAATGTTTCACATGGCAAGAATCAGCAACATGTTCCACTTAAACAAGGAAGAAGACAGGCCAGAAGTTACAAGTCAGCAGAGACATTACAGAAGTAACAAGAGATGTTACCAAAGTTGTTGTTGATGGTAACTGCCGTAACTTTTGTTGCAAAATGTGGAAAATTGTACACCCAATCCGATTTCTTAAGCTACACCTGACATCCAGCAATCAAATAATCTAGCCCTTGAAAAAGAACGCGTGCTAGCTGATTTTTAAAGTTTTGACTGTCTGAAATTAAGATAGCAAGCAATAATTCAACGTGAAAACCAATCAATGGAGTGGTTCTTCCTCGTTCATAAGAAACTTTCATGAAGGCTATCCCCATCATCTCCATGGTTGGCCCATAGTATAGTGAACATGCATGCTTGTCGCCAACACAAAGCATTTTGGGTTCAGATCGCATGAAGATTTTTCTACACGACTCCTTTGGAAAGCTTTTATGAAGAATTTGCTTTCACAAACACTGACCATGAAAACAGCATCATCAGCAGAAGGAAGTGACAAAATGCCTTTATCACAGAATATTTTATCTGCTTATAAGTTGCATGGGATCCAGTCACACGTAACATTTTTGGTACTTTATCAAATTACCCCTTCTTGAATGAAAGGATGAGCACAGCAAGCTGTCTAGAGGGAGATTCTTGAAGGGGCTTTCTTCACAAGAGAAAATTGTCAATGTTTATCCTAGTGATACATCCATGTAAGTGCATGGCCTGGTTCAGCACATTCATTCCATTATCAAGGCTTTAATACATACAGGTCACACACCAAAACGTAGGATATCACTTCATTAGAAAGCTACTGTTTAGAAAGACTTGCCAATACTCAGTGGCATCCAACCATACACCTTAGATGGCTTCCCCAGGCCCAGCACAAAAAACATAAGTATCAAAATGTTGTATAAATGGGAAAATATGTTTCGAACAGATGAACACAAGATTCACAAAATGACAGAAGCTGTACTGCACACTGCCTTCCAAATAAATATTCAGAACATCTGGTATCAACCTGCACATGAAGCCCATGTCACTGTAGGAGAAATAACTCCAGCTTTGTGTCCATGCACCTTTTTCAGCTGCTCTTCATTTGGGACTTCAATACACAACAAATTAAAAACTGAGGTAGAAACAAAAATGGCAGGAAGAGCCACAACCTATGGTACACTACAATACACTTAAGGGATATTATAACAACAATACCATATTTAGCTCTGAAAGGAAACAAGATTTAGCACTGTATGTGCTGTGTGGGTACTGCATCTGCTCACAGCTCCCAGTATTCTGGGAGTAACTGTGGCAAACCCTATCTAGTTTCAACAGGTCAGAATTAAGATGAGCAGCCATCAAGAACATTTGCTAGTACATGTGCCAGGTGCTGGTGCAGGAAGGTTTTCAGCTGACGTTGGGCTGAAGCTCAGGGTTGACCTGAAAAAAGTCAACACAATATTTTATAAATTAGAAAAACTTTGCTTTAACAATTTTTTTTAGTTGGTTGTAGGACCCGTTTCTGTATAAGCACCTTTCAAATCTCCCTGTCTACAATCTTTCTTAAAAATTTACTAGAATAAACAACTATGTCAATGTAGGGAAGCTTCATAGTTCACCTAGTGTAGCCATTTAGGCATTGATTTTTAAAATGTTTCAGTTTTCTGAAGTAGTCAAAACACTAAATGGAAAATCTGTTACTGTGATGAGTTTAAAGTCAATGACTATGTGGTTATGATCAAAGCCAAAGCATTATTACAGTTTTAGTCCCTTGACTGCATGCAGCTAGCCTGTTAGGCTCTGAGCTTTTGACCTATTTTAGGGAGCTAGTCCATGGATACTTGTTCCTAAAGCTTTCATGCTAGAGTTACACACTTTGCAGCAAAACTAACTGCTTGAAGCAGCAGGTTTTCCCATCACCTTATTTATTAAACAGACTGGAAATCCCAGCGCATTGCTGACTGTGATTTGAGAAAAGTTGGTTCATCAGAAAATGAAGAACAAGCTTAACTATGCTTGGTGCCTGTCATACCAACACATTCAACCAGGATGAAGATGCAGATTACTTTTGTGTACTTTGTGTATCAGTTGTGATGTGAACCATCACCATTGGCAGTCAAGGTTGGACAGTGTCCCACATTCCCTCATTGAAGTGAAGGGATTACTTACATAAGCATGAAGGCCAAGCATTTACTCACCGGTTGTGTCGAAGGTGACTCTTCACCAGATGCCCAGCAGCCAGGGCTGACAGAAGCGACAGTTCACCAGCTAGGACCGTGGCACACACAATCCGTGCTAGCTGCTCTGCATTTGCACCAGGTCTCTCGGGATTGGCGCCGCGAACACCTAGCATCTGCACATGCATGCATGCAGAATGCATCACATGACAAATCACAATTTTGTGCTTGAACTTGAATTTGTACCTTCATTCCCATAATCATGGTGAAACTAAGGCTAGAATCTCACAAAATCTGACCAATTTTCTATATTTTTAATCCAAAATCAGTCACATAGACATGGGGAAAAAAAGGGTGGGGGGTGGGGGTGGGGGGAACTAAATAACGTGGGGGAGTGGGAGGATATATACCTCAAGACAAGCAGCCTGTGGAAGTAGCACAGTGCCGCCTCCAACAGTGCCGAGTTCCACCGACGGCATTGTGCATGTAATATGCAAGTCCTCCCCAGAGATTCCGGCAGTTTCCATTAGGGTCATGCAGTTGGAGCTAGCAACATTTTGAGCTGGGTCCTGCACCAACCATTCATCAAACATGCTTCAGCCAAGGTCATAACACAATGCTACAGGATTTTCTGTAATGCTTTTCAATGTCTGGATGACATTCTAGCTTATACCCCCGTATGACATTCCTGCTAATTAACCTGTAAGACATTAGCTGAGGAAGTGGAAGTGCATGTGGGGGAAAAGGCTGGGGGGGGGGGAGTGTGTATGCATGGTGGTGGGAGATGGAGAGTTGAGGGTAAAGGGTCAATGGGTTGTGAATAATTCACAGTAGAAAGTTAACTCAGTTCCACAGAACCAATGCATTCGAAATCAAGCCATAAGCTATGTCAGTGGGATACATATTTGTATGCGTAACAAACATCAACACCGACATGGAATCCATGCTATACCCAAACCCCAGCTGTTTTTCATATGGGTTTTATTCGAAAAATATGTCTCACCTGTCCAGTGGCAATATAGATGGCGGTCACAATGTTAGCAGCATGTGCATTGAAGCCCCCAATACTACCAGCCATGGCTGATCCAACTAGGTTTTTCTGGATGTTCAAATCAACAAGAGCCTCGGCTGATGTTTTCAGCACAGATTTAATTATATGCCCTGAGACTGTTGCTTCACACACAACGGACTTGCCTCGTCCTTCAATCCTATGCAGTAAGGATATCAAGTCAAACATTGCTAATTGCAGCTTGAGAAAAATTATACAATGCACAATGTATGTGTTTATATGATCATTTACAGGCATGGAAGTAAATCAAAATGAAAGCGGAAGTCAAGAATTATATGTATCAAATAGTGTTTTTGTTTTGTTGTTGTGTTGAGCTTCTCAGATTTAAAAATTTCATTTACAAGAGTCTAAAAATCAAGAACATGGACAGGTGGAGGTAGGGGTGACGAAACAGGTTTGAAATATAATGCAATCGAAAATAACCAACCAGTTTACTGCAGCAGGCTTCTTGTCTGTACAGAAGTTTCCGCTCAGGCTTATGGTTTCCATGTCTGGAAACTCCTTAGAGAGCTCTTTTAGTGCATTTTCTGACCCCTGAAATAAATACAGAGGACAGAAATAATCTGCAGGGACCTGAGAATGATTGAATCTGAGCGTTTTTGATGATTTATGATGATTTTTGAAAAATTGTACAAAAAAACGATTAGCGATAGAAACATAATTCCAACGCAGTTTTAAAGAATGATTGAAGAAAAAAAATGTCTTTTCTACCTGAGATCCGTCTGTTGCTGATTTTGCGTGAAAGACTTTGTTGACTTAAATAACAAGCTGAATGTAAACATCTTCAAAATCTTCCGGTAACACAAAACACTCCGCTATTACAGCCGTTTGCAGCAATTGTAATCCATGACACCTGGTGGAAATTATCCATAGATGCCAGGAGTTTATCCAGGATGAAAGCCACGCACAGAAAAAGATGTAATCCCGAGTAAACTTTGGGAACCACCTGCTTGTTGTGCAGAGAAGCGTTGGGTTTGACCACAGCGGCTGGCCATTTATCTAACTAGATAACATGGTTCCAGCCCCACAAATTCGAAAAAGTGGTCTATTTTGTGGTTTAAGGGAGGAAACTCTATAGAAAAATGATTATACTATTGGAAAACACTATTTACCTCCCTTGTAGACGAATCTCGGTTTTAAAATTTGTAAACAAAAAAAAAAATCAACGTAACCCCATTTTCGCTAAGCCGTGGACCCCAGCAAATTTCAAACGAATTCGAGAATTCCTTTTGATGTTAATGAGTTAAAAAAAACTTTCTATTAGGGTAAAAGTGCAAGGCAAGCAACCTCTGTATCTTTGGAAAGTGCCATCATCGTTGAATCCCATGCAGTCTGAACTAGTTTTAACACAATGAGATTGTGGAGTACTGAAATCCCACGAACAGTATTTCCCATGCATGGTATGGTGGTTGCTAGGATTGGTCTGAACACTTTTACAAATGTTTAAACAGAGCACAGTTCGTCAACAAGAGATGTGCCTGGTGTTTTCTTATAGCAGAATCATTTTTCTATCAAGTTCCTCGCCTTAGACCACACGATACACGACTTCTTCTAAACTGTGCTCGCGAGACGACACAATACTGTTTAGGAGTTAGCGAGGCGATCGTAAGCGCCATTTTGCTTGGATACATTTTTTCAACGCAGCGTTGTACACAGAAATCACAATGGACAGATTTCAGGTAGAATCATTTTATTCTTTTAAAATTTCTCTTTCAGCCTGTGTTGGAATTGTTTTTATCACTGATAGATTTTTTCAACATTTTTTATAAGGTACATAAAGACCACAGAGGAGGTCATGGCTGAAAAAATCGGAGTAGGTGCATACAGTGACTACATCTAACATCAAATAGTAAGGACTATTTAACAGTTTTTCGTGCGATTGCAAAATTATTTTGATGTTCAAAAACTGATCTTTTGAAATATGTAAAATAGATTACTACACTTGTGGTAGTTTTCAAGCACCGTTTATTTCAAACGCGCCGAAATCTGTGATTACTGGATTTTCATTCTGTAAATGTATAAGTAACGAGATGGAATTCGTTACATGTTTGGGGTGACAACAAAGACAATTTTTATTTCACAGAAATAATCACCTTTGACACAAAATAGTAAGGAATATTTAATATTTTCAAAAAAACTGTTTGCTCGTAAACTATTTAACTAGTAATAATAAACTTTATTACTTTAAGTTAAATAGTTTATGAGCAGAATTTTTTTTAAACATGCCAAAATCTATCTGGTTCCAAGAGTTTTCCTTGTATCTGAGCCTTGTGAATTTAAAGAGTCAAAGTCTCAGACCTGGAAGATCTGCTCACTTGCCCATAATTCTAATAAGCAACCTTTAAGATTCTGTAGTTCACCCATGTGCTTTCATGAAGTCGGTGAAGTATGTGAGAATATGTCTGAATAAGGATTCACACATAAGACATGAATGTGTGCTTTCTCGATGGTGTTATAAAATTTATTAAATGACAAACCTTGGACAACATGTTCATTCCCATAGCATCACCAGTTGTCGACACAAATCGAACATACAGCTGACGCCCAGCCAGAACAATTGTCAGTCGCTGCAATCTGGCAAACCTATTATTGAAAAACAGAAATGACCACCCTTGTCTTCTTACAATTTAAACCAGTCTTATACTGTGCCTAAAGTATCGCCTAGTTCTTTTGTAACAAAGTCTTACCAACTAAAGTGCATGAAAACATTTTTGAGTGTTCTACACTGTCTCCTTTAATAATATCCCTGCTAAATAACTCCACACTGTAGTATTTCAGGCAATTGTAACCTGCCAACATTCAGCAAAGAAGAAAACTACATTGCTCTTTTATGTGATGTTGAGCAGGAGTGTGCCTTCATCGGAGTTGTGCAAAACTGGCAAGGTTACAGATGTGTAGCATGCATCGTATGCCACCAACCTGCTTGTGGCATCAAACCACTCCTTGACCTTTTCAAAATTGTCACCACCTTCTAGCCATTGTTTAACTTCACTGAAACATTTCAAAGCAATTTTTCATTTAGAGCACAGTAATATTTTATGTTGTTTACTTTAAGAGATAAACAAAAAGGCATGTGAATGACCATGCTTATATGCATATGTTCATGGTTATCACCTATTCTGACCTCTCCCCCCCCCCCACCAAAACAAAAAAACAAACAAAAAACAAAAAAAAACAGGCACAAACCCATTTACACACTGCTGAGGCTAAAACAAAGTTTTAAAAGTTCTTTCTCTTGTGCTGAAATACCTTGCTCTTCTTGCTGAAGGAAAGCGAACCACAGGAGCCCGTGTCATGCCATCACCAAACAGAAAACTTTGTACACCACCACTTTGCTGTTTGAACCAAAACAAACAAAAAAAGCCCATCATGTTGCTGAATATAAAGGAGCAAATCAAAATCCAGTTATGACATCAAATAGACTAACCCAGTTGACTTTACCATAAAAAGATACCAAAGTTTTCTGAAAACTAGGCCACTGAAAATATTCTACTGGTCAACCATCAATGCATTGCCCTTGTGCTCTGCAAATAAACACAGACTGAATGCCGACTCCTCTTCTATCTAAGAAGACAAACGCAGAAGTACCCCCAAAGCACGACAACCTCTGTTCGTGCTAGCCACCAAGCATCCTTCTGTTGTTGCCATGGGAACTATGTACTGTTTGCCATCTAACAAAAGTGGTCCAGCAACACCAACCGGCACTGGCATGTAGCCGATCACATTCTCACAACAAGCACCGTCTACCTGCAAGACAAAGGTCACTGCCAAATGTAATGAAATGTTTTTTCCCAAGCTTAAATGCAGAACTGGCACAGATTCATTCTCATTTAGTTTTTATCAAGCCACACTCCTGTTACCATTCTTGTACTGCAAAAGCCACTTTTACAAATGTAACTGTTACTAAATGGCACAAAATCATCCTTAATCTGAGTGGGGAAAGACCATGCCCAATTATATCTGTCATCCAGTTTTAAAATATATTCACCAATTTTCACATATAAGCAAATAAGCTTTGGTTTTGGAATAACATTCAACTTCAGAATGGCACAGTCTACTTACAAAACTGTAGTCATAATCAGCATATGGGAGGCAATTCAGAGCTGACTTGTTTGGAAGCTGGGGAAGAAGCATCTGCCGCCTGCAAGATGGAACTGTTTATTACTGCCCTTGGTACAGTCTTCTTTTACACCAAATACAGACACACACACACACACATATTTATCATTTCATGCACCTTGTGTGTTTACACTTAATGGAGGTATAACTATAAAGATTAAAATGCATGTTTATGATCTATCATGTACTCCACATTCATATTGAGTCTCTCATTGTCTCAAGCTGTATCACAAAACGCCCTTAGTCTGAAATATGCCAACTCCGCATGTGTGTGAACATAAAGAACATTGTTCTAAAGAAAATTCCAGACAAAATTTGACAGCATCAGGAAAGACCCATACAAAGTGGTGCAGGAATGATCTCTTTACAAAACGCTTTATCAAAAGTGATCCTCCCACTCATGTTGCATCTAATCATCTTTTTCTCAGTTGGTAAACACCGCTCGCAAGTTGGTTCTAGCCAATGACAGGAACAGGGGAAATAACTAATTTTGGACTGAGGTCGAGGACAGAAGCCTAAAAATTAAAATTAAGAATTATGCATGCATACACCATGCAGATTCACATATGCCGACTTGATGAAAATGTGAAAATTTTCTCTCCAAGTGTGTCTTTCAAAATCTTACTGCTGTTGCTTTAACCAGCTAAATGTTTGCTGTACACAAGACACCAGAAGAGGCATCATCCTCAACATCCAAGCAATATTTTTCTTAACAAAGTCTTATACTGAATGACATTACAGTCTGTTCCCAGCTTAACCCTTTCAATTCTGAAAAACTTATCCGTTTTGAATATAAAGTTTTCTGCACCCCTCTTTACCAGAAGCTTCCAAGATATTGCACTTTGGTCCCAAAATTTACAGGTGCTATTTATCCACTGTTTATTTGTGGTTTCTCAACCAGGCTGACTAAACTAAAGATCACCACAAGAATCATAGTAAGACAAAAAAAAAAAAGAAAAAAAATGATGTGGCTTTTAGGCAGTACCTGATCAGGACACCTCTCTCATAGTTGTTCAGAACCTTTTCCAGTTTGTAAGATGGAATGTGCTTCTTCTTCACCAGCAGCATAATCTCTTCATCTGTTAATGCCATTGCTCCTTCCTAGAATACGAACAGCACATACTTTGATGAACCACTGGTTAGTTGGTAATTTACTGCTTTCCAGTATAATGTGAAAACAGAAATGATGATGATAATGTATTCCCTCAGTATTTGACTCAAGGTACACTAAAACTCCTGGCATCACCATTTTTTGCATAACAGATTAAGTAACCCGCCACTACTGCTTTGCTGGATAAATAAAGTTACTTACATCTGAGTTCAATACTTCAACACATACTTCCACACTCCGGCATTCCGAAGCTCGAGAGCCTTTCACAGCTGAAGAAGACACTAAACTCTTCACCAACTCTGTCTGTATTGCTTTGTCTTCCATGCTTTTCTCATCCTCACTATCAGCATCACCAAGACTGAATACCGCTGACTTTGCCACAGCTGGTGGTGGAATCCTTTCTTCTTTCTTTCCTGCACAAGATAGTTCGGGTTACTTCGGAGTATATGCACTTCGCGAACATAAGGAATGCAATCAGGATCAATGTGTGTGTGCGTGTGTACGTGTATGAAAGCTGAGGAAAGTTAGCAGCTTTCTGGGAGACTGTCATGCAATGATGTGCTGAGACACACTACAGAAAGTCTCCAAGAGATAAAATGCATACAAACACAAAAATCTATCACTTACATTCAGTTTCCTACCAAGACAAGAAAATACGCAAGCATTTGCAAATCTTTCCCAAGCAAAATGCTTGTGGTTTGACCATACTATTTGTATTACTACAGGACCATGATTCATTAAAATAGAAACTTGGCATGCATAACCACATGCCAAACTAAGGTGTAACAAACAGCAGATATTCAACACTGTGCCCTTTCCAGTTTATATCATGCCATCATTCTTGATCAGCAACAGTTTGACAAGCCATGAGCCACTTAATAGGTGTAACGAAGGATGCCTTGCAGTTGCAAACATTTGTAAGCAAACTTAAGCATTTCTTTCTGCTGTGTTAACACTTGTAGCAGCTTAGCTTCTGGTGAGATGCTGTCAGCAGCTAACTCGCGAGTATGCAAACTTGGACAGTGTAGCTACTGCTACACCAAAGCTCCACTAACAAGGCCAGCAAAAAAAAAAAGCAAGCTCCATTTATCCTTTCACAATAAAAATTCTGAAGTCATCAACCCACCAAGATCTGGCAACTGTGGTGATGGCAAGCTGTCAATCTGCTGGTCTACATCGTTGTCATAGTAAATATACTTGAGAGTAAGTCCCAGAGCTACAGCCAGAGTGATGAAGCAGTCAAAGTTTTCAGTCAACATCCTGTCCAGCAGAAGTCAGCAATCACGGGTCAGGCTAACATGAACCACAGGCAAGTGTGTCACAAGGAAACACAAGGTTAAAGCAACAATGAAACCAATTTACATCGTTAAGATTCTAACAAGACAGTCTGGGATCATAAACATTTAACCAAGAATTTTTGTTAAAAAAAATCAGGTCTCTGATCAGAGTTTCCTGCAAAATAACCAATCCCGTTAAAGACAATATAATGGTGTTTTATATGCTTAGCAATAACAATGTTTTAACTCTTTGCACTCAAGTCAACACATCAGTCATGATGGTCCGAATACCGTTCAAAGAAAGTCAAAATGTATGTTGCGACAGTTTTCAAAATATCCTGCAGACGCACTTAACAATGTTAAGAACTAATCCTGGCATCATTGGAAAAACCTATCATCTGTTTTATTGAATGCACTGTTTGACCCAATCTTGATGGCATCCTACAATGCATGACGTTGCTGAAATCGCAGCGTTCGGGCAATTTTGACCAATGTTCGAAAAATTGTTAAAAAAAACTATTAAAGATAGCAACATAGTTGAAATGTTGGAATGATAAATTTAAGTGGAAAAATGCTTTTCCTTCCTGGTATCCATCTGCTGCTGATGCTGTGTGGAAGACTGTGTTGAATTACATAACCAAAGTGAATGTAAACAGTCTCGAAAAAGTTCCATTCACACCAAGCACTCCCCTTTTACAGCCGTTTGCAGCACTTGTAATCCACAATACCTTGTGGAAATTATCCATAAATGCCAGGAGTTTATCCAGAATGAAAGGGATCAACAAGAACACAAAGAAATAGGTGTAATCCTGATGAAACTCTGATAGGCAATTGCATTGATTTTTCCTGAAGTCTTCTGAAGAACTAACAAGGTAGTGTGCACAAGAGCAAAGAACTCTATTAAATACGACTAATTTCTGGTCCAAGAGAATGAAATCTATAGAGCAATTATTCCAGTATTGTAAAACACCAGTGACATCCCTTACCAGGGAACAACTTTTGGTTTAAAAATTTTTGTTAAGTCACTACTTAGCCTTTCGACAGAGTGCAGCTACCAGTATCCTGTAAACTCAGCCGAGGATGAGGTTTAATGTCAAGAATGAGTTAAATGAGTTTTAAAATTTAAATATGGCTTGCCAATAGTTTTCGTTGTGTAAATGCTTACCAGGACAGTTATATAACTCACAAGAAATGGGTGCTGGATGGAAAAGAAAATTTCCAATCAAATCAAGTTTGGCAGAAAAATATACTTTAAAAATAATTTGGGACAAAAGTTCTGAGAAAATACCAAATGATGGATTTTACTCATGGTCAGAAAGTGATAATAATATACAAAGATGCCGAAAGTGGGCAAGCAGTGATGCTTGGAATCAGACTTTTTTTTATTTCGTGCATACAGTAGCAACATTTGACACCAAATGGCAAGTAATACTTAAACGTCTACAATAAAAAAATTTTGAGAATTTTAAAGTCCAAGAATTGATTTTTCCAAATAAGTATAATTTAAAGTTTAAAGTGTTTTAGTTTATTAGCCGTATTTTTTTAAACATGCCAAGATCTGTGCGCCATCAAAGTCGTGCATAGATATGTGCCATGTGAGTGCAAAAAAAAAAAAAAAAAAAAAAAAAAACAGCAACAAGACCTAGCAGGGTCCTGTCTGTCCCTATTACAGTAGAAATAAATCAAACAACCGGCCTGAATGCTCACCTACAACATCAACCAGTTACAATGTATGATGTCGAAAAATTAACCCATTAAGTAACATCTGGTACAATGATGAATCGTGCACAAAGCAGGGTTTCTGTGTCAGTGTGTGGCATTTAAAATTTAAAACCATTTAAAATGGTTGGAAGGCAAATTCTGTATGCAATAAAGTTAAACTGAAAGATTATACATGTAGTAAAAAAAAAAACCCTCTGTTTTAAAATGCATTACATTCTAAGGAAAGCATACCGTTTTCATGTGTCCTCTTCAATTTCACTGGGGCAGGGGAGAATATGCGTTTTTCCAGCTCAACACAAAACTTTCCTCAGTAAATCTAGATTCTGTTCAGAATACCTCTGCAGTGATTTAGCTTTCTTTACAGAAACTTCAGTGACACAGCAACCCTTAATGAAAATGCATGGTTTTGATATAATACTGCCCTGTGGCAGTCACAATGCTTTGGAATGGGGTTGGCAAATGAGGGCTGTGAACCTAGGCCAATACTAATCTACAGGTGATGGCAGAAGTACCAACAAACAACAGGTTTTTTGTTATGTTAGACTACTTTTTATTTATTAACCAATAAAACAGTCTGTGAGATGGACAGCTGCAATACTGCTGTGGGGAGTTTCAATGGAGTTAGCAAATGCATGTCCTGCTGCCAATAGTGTTGAGTCTTAAAATGTTACGATGCACAATGGTTTCCAGCAACTTGGAGTGGCTAACAATCAAATCTATCAATACCCACCCAAAATAATTCACGTGCCAAGATTCAAACTGCTTCTTTGGCTGGTGATCAGGCACAAGCAGCATTTTCTTCTCATTAGTTCCTTTCTCAGTGCCGTGTCCTCCTTCGGTGACCAGAAGATTCCGGGCATGAACCAGAAACAGACCAGCCGACTGGGCAAACAGACCAATGCCCAAATTTATGACTTATTCTTAAACTGTCAATCATATTTGTTTCCATGCAGTTATTTAGATTAGAGCATGTTAACAAGTTTGGATTATAAATAAAAAAATAAATGTTAACATGCATCTATGGCCACACAAGTAAATAAATCTGTCTTCCCATGCAGAACTGTATGCTCCCCAGCAAGGAGACACAATAAACAGCGTCTAAAAATCAGCAAAGAGGATGTACTAGTAAATTTACCATGATTATTTTGACACACTGGTTGACCGGGTTTGGTTTCTCTTCTTGGTCTTCAGTCTGCTGAATACCTGCTAGCTTCTGGAGGTGCTTCAATGGCTTGCCTTGGTTGCGTTCCCGCAAAATCTATCCCAAGGGAATAAATGCAGTTGAAAAGTGGTTTATTTTTCCCTACTTTGCACTTGCCATAAGAATAACTCTCAAACGTGGTAATTTGGTGCATATAGCAATTTTAGAACAGTACATCATGACTGAATAACTACATCAAAATAAAGATAAATCAAAATTATTTCAGACTCTTCTACATATTGAATGCATGTAGTACATGATGTAGTTTTGTTTTGATGTAGTTATTCAGACATAAACTTTTGAAATTAGGCAACTGAGTGCTAGCCATATGGGTGGATTACTTTAATACGGAAAATCAGGCACAGACTGACAGAGAGATTGCACTCATTTTAAACCTGCTCATAAATATCTCCCAGCAACCAACAACAAACAAAAACACATTTCCTTCTGCAAGTTGTCACAAAGTAATCATCCTATTTCTACTGCAGTTCACCATGTACACGGCCAGTTCTGAAGATGGCAACTGTTCACATTTTTCTCAGATTAAAATCTTGCTGTGTATCACATACAAATACACACCTCCAGAGCAAGAGCTAGTGATGCTGGGTACAGGGTCATGAAGGCCAGATAGTAAGCAATTATAGCCAGACACCCATAGTAACACAAAACTTCCAGTTGTTTTACACCTAGGAAAGCGAAAAAATACATCTGTCATTGGTAATGGGATACTAACACCACTGCCATGGACTCATCAAATAAGTGTATATGTACATGTGGCAATTACAGAAGCACTTAAAAATATTTTTAAACAAGAAAAAGTGTATGCTATTTACTTCCACTTGGCATATCTCCTACAAACTGTTACATCTGTATCATGGAAATTAAGACTAAGACGTTAAAATCAACAAAATAAACAAATGAAAGAGTTACCAATTACTATTTACAACTCACTTTCAAAACTTGTATAAACATGTACGCTACTTTTTTTATTTATTCTCAAACTTCACTACATTCTCTATGCTTGTGACCCCATGATATATTATCCTATTTGCATTAGTTTATTTGCTCAGACACTAAATTGATCCACTTAGATTTTAAAATCTAAGACTCTTCAATCACACAGCCACAAACACACACATATGCATACACACAAGCACCTATCCATCCCACATGCAAAATCAACCTAATAAAGGGCATGTGTATATATGCACACACTTTATAGCAGATACACATACATGCATACAATGACCAGTTAATTATTGTCCAGAAAAATTAGAAGAGGCTGTGTATGGATATGCACATAGGTTTCTGTATGCACTGCTCGTCTGAATGCAAAATGCATCTGAATGTGAAAGCACTAAAGTATAAATAACCTGTAGCTCAAAGTATACAAGCTACATATATCTACAACTGCACTCAGAATTTTCTGAACTCAATGGATTTTGAGGACTCAGGACTAATTTTTATAAAATGAATTCTTGGTGAATTTATGACACTTCTGAATAATCTTTGTACAGTTCTGTATTTTTTTAAGAACAGAAAAACAAAACACGCCACACAGAGTATTTAAAAAAAGAGGACAACACACAAAATAGATAATCAGTGCATTGATGAATACCATTATATAATAATACACAACAGGTGTGTCAGCTCACAAGGCTAAAAATGTTTTTGGTAGGTGGGTGGAGAAACAGTGGTAAGATTATGCCTGAAGAAAAGTACAGGTAGCACCAATCAGTTGTGAAAGTTCAGACCACACCACACCACTCCACTCTATGTCTGGTGAAAAAAATCACCCCACTGCAGCAGTAGTGAATTTCCCTGCTGACGCCAGGGAAAGATCAAGCAAGCTTCTAAATTTATCTTGGAGTAGAATCCTCAACTCTGTGTCAGCGTGTCAACTCAGATTAAGCGAATTAGATAAATGAGAAAAAAATGGTATGGGCTAGAATGCTTGGGCCTATCATTATAAACTTATACCTCGGCCAGCACACTTTCTCAGAAAGCTTCCATGCTGAAGTAATATAAAGATAATTTATATGTCTCCTACTGGCCTACTCCTAAAACTATTGTTAGAGTCTGACAGTACGAAAACAATACTGTTACTCGGACCATTATGCCCTTTACTTATCTCAAGAGGTACTCCCAGGTATCTCTGACAGAACATGCAGTTATTCAATTTATATCCGCTGTTCAGATTATTTTCTCTCTCTCTCTCTCTCTCATATGCAAAGCCACACACACATGCATGAGCATACATGTATACAAACATACATGTTAATCTAATACCGCAAAGCAATAAAAACTCCAACCTGAAAGCGTGCCTACGCCAATGAGTAGTGTCTCAACAATTGCATCAAGTGTAATTGCTGGACCAATCACTGCCATGGCATGAGCAATATTGGCTTTCACTTCATCTTGAGTCTCTGATCTCAGTGTACAACGTAGAAGAGCACTGGCTCTCCCAACATCCACTAACAGAAGGAAGACTGTTAGTGCTTCACTGTCATGAAAGAAAACAACAGAGGTAAAGCTAATGTCAGTGCCAAAAATGAGGAGAGAAAAGAGTTTAAGACATTTAACAACAACAAAAAAAGATTAAGTAAATATACAATAATTAACACAAACAACTTTTTTATCAGCATAAACTAGTAAGACACCTATTTAGACTATATCTATTTCAATAAATCTGCTTGTGCTTTTTAAATTTCTTTAGTCTAACATATATGCATCAGGCAGATGGTATAACAACAGATACTGCTGGGAATGTAAGATGGTATGGATAACTAAAGCTCTATAGAATCAAAATGCAGAGAAATTTAGCACTGACATTGCGACAGCAGTGCACTTATCTAAATCTGGCCTATATATGCTACTTACCTAAGTCCCCGCAGTTCACTTCCAACTAGTTTCATAAATGCAACACTGAACATGAAGCTTGCCAAAATAGTAAACACTCCTACGATACCTGAAAACAATCAATTTTAGTATTTTTTGGTGGGAGAAGGAGGAGAAGTGGGGACAGAGAAGCCAAGAAGTCTGAGACAGGGACATGGACGGACACACACACACACACACTTGAAAGAGTTTCATTATGCTTAAACTATCCTCACTTATTGGTTTGTAAACTATTATCATGTCTTTGTAAACATCAGTCATAAAAATACACAGAAGAATCTGACAGGTGCACATCATTATGCATGCTACATCAAGATGACTTTTGTCATTATTAGTTTGCCTCTTTTCATATGTATGATAAACAATATATAAATGTTTGCTATTTAAAAATTATCAATAAAGACCATAGTTACGCTTTACTATGACTGCTTTACTTTGTTTGAGATTTTGATTTGTGTAATCTGTTTTCAGCCTAAAACATGGGAAGAAAGGAAAATGGGTACTGGAAAATACTGTTCAGAAATAAATGATAATTTGAAAAGAGCCTGATTTTGAAGGTACTTAAAATTACATACATATACATCTGGCTTTCAGTCGGGACTTAAGGAAAAAAAACGTACCCAAAAGGTATTTTGATCCAGGTCGCTGAAGATTTCGGAAGTGCAGGTAGATGTATAAGACAGCCAGGCATCGTATTACAGTCAATATAACATTAAAATTTTGTATTTCCTGGAAGAAATATAATCAATAAACTGTTGGGGGCATTCAAATTGTACAAGTTTCTCTGTATTTTATATGTGGAAAAAAAGTATTCTTTCCCTACTTCCTAGTATGGAGTACACTAGAAATAGACTGTGTCAGAGTTGACAGTTTTTCCTAGAATAAGCCCTCCAACTTCCAATCTGGAAACTAAAACACTGGAACATTCATAATATAAACAGAAATGTATACAGTTATTACTAACCTCAGCATTTTCACATGATACATGGTTCCACCCACAAATCTTGTCAATTTCTGGGCTGGGATAAGCACTCACTGACACTAGCCCAAGCATGACAGTGAGAGAGATGATTATCACCTCCCACGGGTGAGTTGCACATATCTTTCCATATTCACGGAAAAGACGCGACAGCACCATACTATTTGGCGTTAAATATGGGATAGGAATTAACTGCAACAGAGAAAAACCTTTGAGTTTGACAAATCAATACTCGAGAGGGTGTCCAGTTCAGTAAGAAAGAGTAACTTCAGTAAGACTGTTACAAGTGTAAAAGAACATCCACAAGTACTATTAATACTTTGCATACCACCCCACAAGTTTAAGACAATTATATATTTGGTTTTAGGATGTCATATCCTTTACAAATCCCACAAAATCCAGACCAATGGGCCGATGGCCATGGCGATAACTTTATCACGTATGACGTAATATTTTCTAATAATAAAAACAGCCAATATTGAATAGTCTATATCATAATATAAACTTTTATAAACAACTATATAACTCATAAACTGTATTGGTAGTTATTGTATTAACAGCAATTTTAAACCTCTCTGAAGTCAGCCTTTTTGTTTACAGCTGTCTGCTTCTGTAATTCACATTTTAATGCGTGATTTACGTAGCCATCGGGGTAGCCATGTTGCACGCTCTAAATGATGTTGATGTTTACTAGTTTATGACTTTTATAGATCTTGTACCTCTCACAAGCGAAGCTATCAACCTTGTTCACAAAATTGCGACCTTACAGATGTTTTACAAAGGTAGTTCTTTATGGGAGATGTAAGAAAATGTCTGTTATTAATATACGTATTCTAAAATTATTTTTATATTTTTAATTAAAAAGTTGACACATTTGACACATTTCGAAACTACATTCAGAGCACTGTGTGCTAATGACATCACTTGGTCGTCAGAATGCCGATCAGCCAATCACATGCCTCATGATCATGGTGCTAAATCCTAAAAATAACACTTTCTGTCGGATGTACCGGTTAACTCCGATAATTTTCTAACTATTTTTTTTCAGAATTTCTCTAATCAATTCTCTCAAATTCTCTCAATGCCGACTATCCGGCCCTACTGGTTGTGCAGGAAAACTGTCGGATTCATCAGTCGATAAGGAGGGCTGCAAATCTCATTGGTTGGTTTACTCAGATGACTTTGCAGCCCTGCCCTCTCAAAATAATAAAATGTTGTATTCATGGGTTTTCTTAAGATGCTTTTGTTTGGGGTTGGATTTCGCTGTAATCTTTAATTGTTTCTGTAATAAAAAAATATTTAACACTGTACGCTGAAATCAAGTAGTATTTATGCACTGTTTGGTAACAGTAATACTTGTTTTACTTTTAACAGTAATACTAGTAGTAACTAGTATGTAATTACTACTAGGGTTGTAAGCACACGTAGTCGTATCTGTACAAAATCTCAGAAGCTACTAATTTACTACACCATGGTAATCGCAAGTGACCTGCTGTGTAGTCATATATGAAAACGATATGTCCGTTTAGCTCAAGCTTTCACTGTGTATTGAAGATCGGAGTTTAACCGGGCAGTCTGTGGGCAAAAGCAGAATTTTAAGACAATGATTGAATGAATATGATTACACAACTAGTCGGATATTTGTTAGGAAAGAAGCAACTCACCTTGTCGCCGTGGAACATAGTTTTCTTGGTATTTTTGCAACCGACGAAAACCCAACGACAGAGGGGGAAAAGTGAAAGAATATTTCCTCAGCACTGAGATATCACCTGTATTTTCGCACTTTTCAGGCGAGGTCGATCTGTCGTCTGCTTAAATATGCTTTCGAGATCGAGTGCTCTCCTCTTTAAGCACAGACCAAAAGAGTGCGCGGCCTTGAACCTGCGCATGCAAGACAGTCGAAGAAGGACGGGCTACTGAGCTGATGCTGGCCTCTGTCGCCATGCCAAAACCTACTGACCTACATTGACCTGCTGCCTTGCCAGCCGGCATCCTTGGCAGTAAATATTAAAATAAGATACACTTGTTTGTTTGTGCTGATTCGTTTGTTTACTAAATTCCCTTCGTTGCTCAACTTGCTGTTCCAATTCATATATCATATGTTCATGTTGGTCGTTTATCTACAGCTTTAAAGTTTACCATTGATTATAATCGATAGGAGGTTCCTCAAACGTAACGGCAAATATATATATATCATTAATCGAAATCTAATATACAGCAAGCTTGCACGCATGCAGTTACATCGTGTTATATGTTCATCGTGTTAAAACAGTGGTTTCAGTTTGAAGTTTCGGTAGGTTAAATTCAAAATTTGACGATTTTAGTTGACTCTAGTGACATTTTAAAATATTATTTCTATGTAAAAGAAAACACGTGGCCATGTTGTCATGATTTTAATGAGATGAGAAAGTCGCATTCCCGTTGTTGTGGAGACAACACTGCTTATTTTCGAGTCCTTTGTCATGCTAGGTTTCCAGTGATAGAAGGGATCGAAATGCTATAGCCACCACACCCCCTCACGTTGCCGTTTGGACTCGCCCGTCTCGCGGCACACGCGTTGGCAGTGTGAAGAGTCAGCCCAGAAGGTGGCGTGACTAGCGGAGACGTTTACCCATGACATGTTGCATTCACGCGGTATAGTTCGTTCTATCAAGGACAATACATGTTTTTCTTGCGGTAGTGGTCTGTTATGCTGGTGTAAACAATGCACAAGGCCACTAGGAATATTGCTGGGCTATTAAAAATAATTTTGAAGCCCGAAATGGTCATGAAATAGTTTATTGAGCAAGAAATCAAACTAAATTTTGCATTAACTCTTTAAAGACATGCGCCGACATAGATACTCGCCAGATGTGGAAAGTAGAAGCATCACCATAATGCCTGAAACTGCATACGAAAGCTAAAAAGAAGCAAAAAATCAAACTGGAACAAAAAAATAGAGCTAGCATAAAACAGCAAGCATGCGTAAAACCTGTATAAAAGAAATATACATATAAAACATAAGGGAGAGAATAAATGGCAAGACAATGTGACAAGATTTCAACACTGGTGAAATTAAGCATTATTTTATTATTATTACATGTGCACAAAGAATTAAGAGAGTACACTTACGGACAAAACCACATTCATGTTTACATTAGGAGGTTTTTTTTTTCAACAGAGTTGCTGACATTGAATCTGCAAGACCTTGAGTCAGAGCTGTTTTCAGTATTTCAATTGTGTCATACAGTTTGCTGTGATGCCTTGTTGCTGAAAGAAGTTCCTGATTGTATCCATTGCCTGCATTGGAATTATGTGGCAGCAACTGTGCATAAGACTGAATTTTTCAAGGTTGCAGTTGAGAGGCTCCATGCTTATTTTGTCTGTGGCCTTTCAGTGTGTTACTGTCGTAATGAAGCGGGTTCGCTTTGCAACTTTCCTCTCTCTCTCTCCTTCAAACAAAGCAGGTTGTTTTCCTTCCACGCCCTCTGCGTACTTTATTTTGGGCCGCCACTGGTGCTGCCGCCCGACATGCTCCGCCACCCCACGGGTTACTGCACTTTACTGTTTTGCTACATCGCTCTTTTCTGTCGTCCTCCTCCTGCTTCACCCTACTTCGGGACTCTAATTTGTCCGGCACGAAGCCCGCTTTTACCGGGTGGGAGCGAGCCACAACGGTGCCATTGCTAGCTACCGCAGAAGCTGGCGGGTGGAAGTGAGGTGGATACCTCATTTTGTGTTTCTTACACATACAACATTTAGAATAAAAAGTGAAAGAATATACCTACAAGGACATGAAAATATACAGTGACTAGAGTGCGCTTTGCTCTTCCTGTTAGTGTTAAGGAAAGTTAAGTAGAATGAGAAGGAAATAGAGATAATTACGTTAAAAGGCAGTTAAACTAGCTAATGTGAATAGATAAAGATAAGAAATATGCCTACAAACTCACCTAATCTATTAAGACGTTGGGTGAGTTTAGTATCTACTGAAAGAATATATCAAGTACAATCCGAATATGCTAGTTGTTAGTATCTGCAACTATCCTAGAAGGATATAGAAACATTAAAAGAGAGTGAGCCTAGCACAGCACGCTGTAAGATGACAGTGCGCCACATCCACGTGTCGCTGGCAGTACTCGACCCATACCGCCCCTGGCGCACGCTGGGGCTGTGAGGGTGAAGGCCGAAACCATCTCCATGATGGCTGCCCCCATCACACTGTGAAAAAATGTCATACCAAAACAAACTAGCCCAAAACAAAACAACAGCAAAACTGGAATTATACGCAGTTTGCAGACTGCATTGATTAAGTCTGTCATGCTGGTGAAAATGAAACTTCCCTATGACTGGTTAAAACTACGTATTTAGTCATGCCACATGGCTATTTTACCAGCCATAGCATGGCCAGTGGTTTGGACACATCTGAAATTTCATTTGAAATTCAATTCGCATAGAACAGCTTATGATCTAAGGGAGAGAACTCTTGTATTTGAAAGCTGAAAGATTTTTTTCTCATGTGTTATTTCCCTTACTTTATGTTCAGGCTGATGAAGCCACATTTTCTAACCATAATTCTGTGCAAGTGAAAAGCGGCTGGAAGACGCATATACCGACATAATCTGTCACTAAAAAAAGCTTAAATTCAATCTTTAATTTGTAAACAAAGAAAACAGTTTTCAGTAATCTTCAGTCTTCTGGATCATCTCTGTGCATTCAAATTGGCTCCTTACTTCAAAAAATTGTGTAAAGAGCATTTTTGCTGACCCAGCATCATAAAACTTTTTAACTTTCTTTGGTTGTGCTACTATAAAAGGATTTACAAATTAAAAAGGTAATAACAAGGTAATAACATGAGCTTTCTTCTTTTGTTGATAATTACAAAGACAGTTGAAATTATTTTTGGTTATTTTTAATGATTTTTTTTAAAAGGCTGAAAAGTGTGCATCTGTAGGGGATATGAGTTAATATGTCAGTTTAATATAGCAACCAAATTTAGAGAATTAGTAACTGGGATTATATTTACAAACTTTTCTCAACAATGATTACAAACATTTCACCAGCTCTCGCACTTATGGTGGTAGGATACAGAGTGGGACTCATGTAGGCATGGGTGAGCTTGCTTAAATATATATATACATGACTATATACATACTATAAATAAACATACAAAATAACAGCACTTTCACTAGATATATGAAAATTTTATAGTTAATGTTCTAACAAATCTATATTTTTAAAGCACTACACTTCTCATTCTATTTTAATTCTGATTTATGACCTCTATTAAGAAATCCAAAAAAGCTAAAGATGTAAAAGTATTGTTTCCATCAGAACAGATCCTAGAGGATTCCTTTTATGATCAGTGGGATGTTACACATGTACCTCATGTGCATCATCTTTGAGCATGGATAAACCCTGGTAACTGATCACAATAAGCAATCAGCTTAAGAATGTGCTAGATTGCTTGTATCAGCTTTGATGAGTAATTGCAGGTCGTGACTCTCAGGTAGAAGAGTGCCACAAATTCTGCTTTTAAATTGTAGAAGTCAGTTTTAATATCCCCACAACCACATGATGATTGTTGAGTCAGACATCTTTCAGAACAAGTGACTGCTACTTGGAGTGAAAACAGTAAGAACAACAGATCATCTGCACCAAGTTGAGACAAAGAGAGTCCTTGTTTCAGGTTATTTTGTTAGGACAAGGACAGTCCATGTTTCAGGTTATTTCGTCAGGACAAGGACACAAAGGAAACATGCAGACATAATCTTTGTGTAATCTGTCATCACTGGTTTACCAACAAGACGAGTCGAGCTGTTAAATTTTTTATGGTTGCAGTTACCATAAGAGCTAAAGCTGAAGACCGGAGTTGCTAACTTGGAGGGAAAAGGTGGGACCCTTTACTTGCAAAACAGAGCAAATAGGTCAGGAAATACAATCTAAAAAGTTTAAGCTCCTTTGGAGGAAGTGACACTTTCCGGTCCACAGTTGTGACGCAGCTAGTGCTGCAATGAATCACCATCTAGTGAAGGGATCATTAATAATTATACAGAGTAGTGTAGGCGATGGACACTTCTGTTGGTGAAGCAGACTTGATCCTCAGCAAGGTATCTCGTCACGACTCCAGCAAGCGCCGTGCTTGGTCGTTCAGGTCTGGCATCATGAGCAGCCACATGAAGGGCAAAACAGTGGACTTCAGGTCTGCCAGAAAGAAAGCAGCCAGGATAATAGCGAATACAGAGCCAGCGAGGATCCAATTAAATGACTCCATTGCCATCATGCACAAGTACTTAGCTCCCACCATCACTGTGGTAATGATGGTGGTATGTCTGACTCGGACGCGCCATATATATGACATTAAGTTTGACAGATTCTTTCTTTCTTTGTTTTCCTCAGTCAATGGTGCAGTGTAGGACTCAAAAAAAATTTTTTTTTTAAGATGTGAACAATGAGTCGGTGAGAGAGATGAGCTGAGAGCTTTTCTCTGTAACACTTCCCATCAGCTCTATGACGATACAAATATGGCTACTTTCCCCTTGCACAGACGGAAATGCACGATACACTTCAGGCACACAACAGCTTTTCATTGGCTGGGGCTAGCATTTGATGGCCATAAAAATGGCATGGTGACATTTCTTGATGGCACCAGAGGTTGGCTAAATGAATGTTGGTATCTGAGCTTCTGCTCATAAAAGTGCTCGTTGACACTGCCCTTTTTTTCTTTTTTCTTTTTGGTGCACATGCACATATGAAAATGAGCTACAAATACCCAGCCATGCAAGCAAGCCTGCTAACCTATTGATGCATGCGTACGTGGGCACGTGCATGCGCGCACACACACACACACCTGATAACTGATGTCTAAGTTACCTAGTATCATCCAAGTGTACTTTAACTTGTTAATTACGTTGTAATATAAACCATAAACCTTTCATTTGGGTTGCAGATAAGTTTTATTCTGACATGCCTGATTATTTCAGCTATTATTACTTAAACTTTTTTGTAGTACAGGTTACCATGACTTTTTTGTAGTGCAGATGACGGACTTCCTACAGTGTTTGCTACAGTCACCTTTTCTTAAAATGTTTTGTAGTATAGGTTACATCAACTTTTGCAGTACAGGTTACAGCGACTTTTATAGTGTAGATTACATGAACTTTTTGTTGTGCAGGTTACAGCGACTTTTATAGTGAAGATTACATGAACTTTTTGTTGTGCAGGTTAAAACAACTTTTTTAGTGTGGCTTACAGCAACTTTTGTAGAGTATGTTGCAGTGACTTTTTTTTTAGTGTAGTTTATGTTGTCTTTTTGTAGTGCAGGTAAGACTGTTTGTAGAGTAGGTTACTTAAGCTTTTTGTAGCGTAGGTTACAAGGACTTTTTTAAATAGTGCAGGCTAGAATGATGTTTTATGGTGCCGGTTACTAATTTTTTTGTAGTAATGTTACTGCAACTTTTTGAAGTGTTAGTTACATGAACATTTTATAGTGCAGGCTGTAGCAGATGGTGAACCCACGGAGGGGTCACGGGCATC
Source organism: Lanistes nyassanus (assembly GCA_004794575.1). NCBI lineage: Eukaryota > Metazoa > Mollusca > Gastropoda > Architaenioglossa > Ampullariidae > Lanistes > Lanistes nyassanus. Next base: position 488,190 of record SMGT01013140.1, on the reverse strand, counting down.
AGGAAAGCGATGTAGTATTACTGGCTCACAAGTAGATGGTCGCGGCACCACGGAAGCAGATGTAACAGCGCGGCACCACAAAAAAAAAAAAGATCGTTCGATTACCTCACCACATAATAGTTGGAAGGTAGCAAAGTCACGTCACCACGCACTCGTCCATAATTTCAACGCCTGACCATGTTTGGTCGTCTCAATAAGATTTTATTAGTCAGCACGGCATTCCATGGAGTGACGGTTAACATCAATTTAAATTTTAACAACTCTAACACTTTAAGACCTATACGCGTCGATCCGTCGCTGTATCCATCTCCTACCTCCATCTGATGGTCTCCCCTTCCACTGGTCCTACCAAAGCTCATATAGTCCCTCCTATGGTAGGTGTTGAATGCTCGTGGTCTGCCTGTGTGGCTATGATGGGCAGCTACATCCCTGCTGACCTTAGTGTGCCGTGAATGTTTTGGTTCATGTTGTCTCTGTATGGGGTTACATGAGTGCGGGACAGCTATTGTCTGACCTATCAATTATGTCCGTCCTGCAGTGCGTAAAATTTTAGTCGGCATCTCTAGATCTGTTCTACGTGAAATGTCCTGCGCTTGTTTTGTAATCTATTTCTAAATAACCTACAAGAGACGCATATTGTTACAAGGTTAAGGACAACTCCAACATGGCAGCGCTCAAACATAGCCGTAGAGCATGAAAACGAGCAGAATAACTGGAGCCAATCAAAATACAGTATCACGTAAAATATGCTAATCTCGTAGGGTCACCACTGAAAACCTTGCAGTTTCCTGGAAGATCTTTACTGCCTATACCCCACCCCACCCCTCCCCCAACCCCCACCTATCCCCTACTCCTACCCCTCACCCTAACCCCACCCCTTCCCCTAAATCCCCCTCCTCTCGGAACATCCCCCTCTCCCTCCCTTCCCCCCGCCCCTTGAAAGACCTTCGAAATATAGCTCGCCATTTGATTGGCTCCTCTTGTTACACATCCTAAATAGAGCTCGTCATTTGATTGGCTCCAGTTGTTCTGCGCGTTTACATGGTGGTATGCAGACGCCTGTGCCCAAGGGAGCTTACCGTACCCAAACACGTAGCAAAGAGAGGGCCGAAAGAAAGGAACTTGGCAGATCCTCAAAAAAGATCTGCCATCCCTTTCTTTATAACGGCGCTATTCTTCACACAGCTAACCCTCGGTGCACAACCTGTGCATACAAGCGATTGACAAGGACGCACTAAAAATTTCTTACATCAGCCTTGATGAGCAATCGAAGGTCCTATATATAGCGATCAACCAAAAATATCCTCGATATTTTGGCTTTAATGAGTCAGTTTTTTTATAATTTCCCCAGTCACGTGATTATTGTCGCCTCGGATATCGTCTTTGTATAATCCATTGTCAGCGGTTTTCTCATGAAAGGAGTCAAACTGTTGAACTTTTTTATGGCTGCATTGCAGTAATCTTCAGAACTAAATTAAGCTGAAGACTGCGAAGGCATGGCGAACTTCGAGAAAAAGGTGGGGCCCTATACGTGCAGAACAGAACAAAGTGGTCAGCAGATATAGTCAAAGAGCTTAAAATGTCTTTGGAGGCAGCAGTCGAGGCATTCCAGTCCACAGCTGCGATACAGCTCGTAGTGCAGTGAATCAACATCTCGCGAAAGATCGTTAATTAATCATCAGACAGGTTAGTGCAGGCGACAGACACCTCGATCCGCTGGCGAAGCAGGCTTGACCCTCAGCAAGGTGTCTCGCCACGACTTCAGCAAGCGCAGCGCCTGCTCTTTCAGGTCTGGCATCATGAGCAGCCACACGAAGGGCAGGACAGTGGACTTCAGGTTCGCCAGAAGGAAAAGGGCCATGCGAACTGCCCCTTGTTCGTCAACGCTGAGCCGGTAATAAGCCTCCTTTGGCAACATATACAACATTTGCTTATAGCTCCCATCATCACTATAGTAACAATGGTAGCCACAACGTAGGGGCTGATCGGCTCTTGGTTCGATTTCATTTCCATGCACCTTCTTGTTGTTGTCGACGTTGTTGTTGATGCTGTTGGTGTTTTTAGTGGTGGTGGTGGTGGTGGTGGCGGCGGCGGCGGCGGTGTTGTTGTTGTTGCTGCTGCTGCTGCTGTTGTTGTTGTTGTTGCTGCTGCTGCTGCTGTTGTTGTTGCTGCTGCTATCCCTGAATCAGACACTGTTACTGACGGTGCTGTCATGTTTATTATTGTCCTGTGCAGGTTGTGGCGACGAAGAAAACAGATGACAGCGATGACCACGAGAATGAGAGCTATGAAGAACAATGTATTGTAGAGGACTTCGGCCCAGGCACCAAAGAAAATGTAGCAGCCAATGTCTGTCCCCACCTGGAACATTATAAATAAATAAATAAATAAATAAAATGTGGATTTTTAACGCGCGAGAACACATTTCATGCACACTTCGCACACTTGTATCCAGAACATACCGACGACCTTCAGCAGTACTACGCTTACAGCAGCCAGCAGCCACGGCAACGCCACCACCACGACCTTCCGAGGCAACTTCAGCCTCCTCCGCCACAGTGCCGGCAGGGTAGGCAAGGATGACGTCACTCGTGATGTCAGCTGCGAGGTGCGCAGGGTCCTGAAGAGGAGCAAAGCATGGATGCTGATGAGACCCCAGAAGGACATGAAGCTAAAGGCGATGAAACTAAGGAACTGAACGAAGAGATTAGCATAGTAACCATGGATCCACTTCGGCGGCAAGCGTAGTCTACCTCCATCGGTAGCCAGATGACGTCTACCAACAGGTCTGCCGAGGCCAGGTTAGCAATCAGGACGTTGCGCATGTTTGCGCGCAGACTTCCGGAGCTGAGAATGACCAGTAGCAAAAAGAAGTTGGCCGTGCTGCCAATCAAAGTGTCTAAAAGACCAAAGGTGGCCATCATTGTCCATAAGATGTTTTCATCCAAGGCGATAGCGCTGTTACATTAAGTTTTCCGTCAGTGCAAAAGAGGCAGCTTAATACAGATGAAAATATCCGATGCTTTGTGTTTAAAGGGTGCAACACTGGCAAGCGTCCGGTCACTCATCGCTTCTTTTTCTTCCACCTGCAGATGGCAGCACTGGTTGGATTTCAGACGCTACGTCTGGAACTATGCAGCGTGGCATTAATCTTTTCCTAAATAAATTTAAACAGATCCTTTGTTCGTTTATGCGTAATATCTTTTTGCATTTAGCACCGCAGCGATATATATATAATTTTTTTAATAAATATGACATTAAGTCTTCTTTCTTTCTTTCTTTCTTTCTTTCTTTCTTTCTTTCTTTCTTTCTTTCTTTTGATTTCTCAGTCGACAATGCAGTGCAGGATTTGATACTCACAAACAAAATTTTCGTAGATGTATGTAGTGAGTCGGTGCGAAAGATAAGCTGACAGCAATTCGCTGTAACCCTTCGCCTCAGGTCTATGACGATGCAAATGTGGCCGCTTGTCACACCCACAGACAGAAATGCGACATGAGGCTTCATGCGCACAACACGTTTTCATTGACTGGTTGGCCCGGTGTCAGTATAATGTGACTGGGTGGGACTGAAGCCTGTGTTGTGGCAAACAGTCCCACGTGTGGCAGCACGTAAACTTTGTCTAAGTAACACCGTCGTGATATCCACATAGTTTGAGGTGGGACGTTAAGTAACAAAAGCAGCAAACACACCCCCTCCCCCATGCACGCTAGTCTAACCTCTGCGAAGCAAATAATTAACTACCAAAATCACACCAAACCTGATAACTCATGTCTCAGTTAGCTTGTACCGTTACAAGCTGCTTCAACTTTTTGTAATGTAGGCTACATGGATTTTTTCCACTTAACTGTAGGTAACAACGGCTTTGTGTAGTCTAGGCTACAGCCACTTTTTGTTGTATAGATTCAAGTAACATTTTATAGTGTAAGCTACAGCGACTTTAAATATAGTGCAGGATACTGGGAATGTTTCTAGCGCAGGTTACATAACTTTTCATAGTGTTCTCACAACAACTACAATGACTTTTTATAGTGTAGGTTACGGCGATTTTTGTAGTGCAGACTACAACGACTTTTTGTAGTGTAAGTTACAAGGACTTTTTGTAGTGCAGACCACAAGATCTTTTTGTAGTGTAGGTTAGAATGATTTTTGTAGTGCAGGCTACACAAACTTTTTATACTGTTGGGTACAACGGGTTTTGTAGTGCATGCTGCAGCGACTTGCGTAGTGCAGGCTACAGCGACAGTTAATAATGTAGGCTACGACTTTTTGTAGTGTAGGCTACAAAGACTTTTCTAGTGCAGGATACAGCAACTTTTTGTAGCATATGTTAAAGTGAGTGTTTTTGGTGTATACAGTGAGTTTTGTAGTTCAGGTTGCAATGACTTTTTTCAGTATAGGTTACAGCGACTTTTTGTAATGCAAGTTACTGCGAGTTTTTTGTAATGCAGGTTACTGCGACTTTTTGTAATGCAGGTTACAGAGACTTTTTGTAATGCAGGGTACTGCGACTGTCACGTCTAAGTGCACTCCGGATCAGGTCCAGATGTGAGATGCAATGTCTGTATATCTTGTCACTGACCCGCTTTCTCAGCAGACGACAGCTGCAGGGCAGATATAACAAGATATACTAGATGCGACCAGCCAACTAACTCGCCACTTTGCTAACGCGTCGCCAGCGCCATGTACCTTATGCCAAGTGATCATACAGCACGCTTTATTGATGCCACTTCACGCCTGAACACACGGTTATATTTACCTTCACCTATGTTGAGGATTACTTGATGTGACATGTTGACCAAAGTTGGCACAACCTACGTGGTTATAACACTGGGGCGAGATAGCCATACTGTTCTGGCGAGGTTGTGTGTGATCTCGAAAACATGAGGAGTCGACCTTGTACGGCTTGTAGTGGTGTGCTCTGTATTGTATCTAGGGGTATTCTTTGTCATTAGCTTGAACGATTCCGCACATTCTGACCAGAACAACGACAACATGAATAATTAGTTTGAATGATTCCGCACGTTCTGACCAGAACAACGACAGCATGAATAATTAGTTTGAATGATTCCGCACGTTCTGACCAGAACAACGACAACATGAATAATTAGTTTGAATGATTCCGCACGTTCTGACCAGAACAACGACAACATGAATAATTAGTTTGAGTGATTCCGCACGTTCTGACCAGAACAACGACAGCATGAATAATTAGTTTGAATGACTCCACTGTACAACTACTAACATAAATCATAGAAGAAACATTCTCACTCTCATGTACTCATCACAGCGACATGCTACACGTATCTACACGCATACACTTTTTACACAACGATAGATAAAACTGCAATATTGACAGTCCACGTCGGTAATACATGAAAGGCAACACTTAACAGAAGAAATTGTCCCTCCTCAGCACAAGGGTGGCAAGTCCAACTGTCACTCAAATGACGTCACATATACCTCTTCACTTCAGCACGGACATCCGATGGTCACGTTAGCTAAGAATATTCTCACAACTGTGACACCTTAACTGGTCCCGACTGGACAACCAGACCTCTCTATGCAGTTATTCTACACGATACGTACACTCTCACTCATTCACGATGCTGGACAGGACTACCGCAGGTGCCACATCTCACAGCTCCACGTACCAGCAACGGTCTGATGACGTTTCCAAGTTCCTCTTCTTTTCAAGAACAAGAGGCTGGCCCCTATGTTGGTCCACCAGCTCTATTCTGACAAGTTGGGGGCAGTAACTGGCCCTATGTGTCCACGTCGCGGATAACTTTCGTACTCCGCTGCAGTAACTACTTCAGGAGACTTGGGGTATTTGGCCTCTGATGCCCACTGGACTTACTCGGCGATTTGAAATGGGCGGTTGGTTATTTGAAAGGACAGTGCTTCCACCTCGCGGTGATTTCGCACTATGGTGTCCTACTACTAAACTATGCACTGAAAGAACAACCAGACTGATAGAAGCAGTAAGATGGTCAGTGCGGACATGCATTTTAATGTGCAGGGAGATGGGATTTGCAATCTGCAATCTGCAATCTGCCGCTTATATACTTCTGGCGCAGGCTTATTCTATACCTGCCGACGTGCGGCACACCCGTTCTAGGTGACCGGTTCAGCCGTGGGGCGTGCTAAAGCCCACCTCTCGCCGGGCCACCTCCTTCGCTCATCTCCGCCCGAACGCTGCAGAACGGTCTCTGGTAGTGTTTACTTCTGGCTGGCTGGCCGAAACGAGCCACGAATCATAAGGGACCTGTAAAATCTGCAGCCTTAGGCGAAATGTAGACAAGACAAAAACTGCCTCTATTGTGAGCGTTCTGGACTGCAGAAAACTCACAAATTACTAAGAGAGCGAATGAGAAAGTCGGCCCAAAGTCAAAGATGGTGTCACTCTTACATTGTTCACTTCACTTCGTTATAACGAAAAAGTTCCTT
>SMGT01013140.1:434188-481145 GCA_004794575.1 Lanistes nyassanus | reverse complement strand
CCCCCCCCCCCCCCCCCCACACACACACACACAAATACTGCAAACAAATTAAGCCGTCTTCTGATATTTACTTTTATAATCAATGGAGGAATTCTTTCTGGGAACGGAAATGAGACTTTAATATGGGGCGTGGTGTGGCAGACAGAAGCAGAAAAAAAGGAGATGGAGGGAACAGAAGTCTGGGATGGGAGGGAGAGAAATGTAGAAGTAAGTAGAGGTTCCTGTGATCTATTTGGTTGATCTCAAGAACTAATTTACGTAGACAACGAGACCAGATATATCACACCACATTCCTTTCAGATAAAGAAATTCAGAAGCATGCCTATTCCATGGTGGTCGCGGATATGGCAAACACGTCATAGACCCAGATGATTTCCGGCGAGCACTTCGAGATATGCTGGTCTCTTGTCTCTTCTGGGCCAATTGGTTTAGCTTGTATAGACTGGCTCCGACCCGATGGTAGCTATAGGTTTCATCAGCTAGACCAGCATTCCTTGCGCGGTCCGTCGCATCCGGCGGCAAACATATCGGCGCGTGTGGTTGTCAGGGTTTAGACTATGGATAAAGAAGCTAGTCGCTGCCTCCAGACATCTCGAAAAAAACCAGTCAGATATTTAGATACGCTCGACAATGTTTCTAGGGATCGTTATTTCGAAAAAATAGCCTCGGTGAATTGCATGGATCCTTACGAAATTTCTGAAAAGTGGTGGTCTGAAGATCTTAGCCATTGCCGCCAATGTCGTACATGCATTTGGTCAACTATCTGTTGTACGAGAGAAGTGCTTACACCATGGAGCAATTTCGTAACTACAAAAGCTGTGTTGGGCAGTGGTTTCACTATGAATGTGTAAACCTTAAGCTCAAACCCAGAACCAAACATGGGTACTGCCCTGAGTGTGCAGCTTTGATGGCTATAGTTTGACAGCTTGTGTGAGCAAATAAATGCATGCATTTGTGCACAGATGTATTGCCTCCGTGGATATGGATGTTTGTGTGGTGTAAGATTATCGCTCTGAAAGATGTCAAATTCATCAACCAAATTGTTTTACTTTTCAAACTTTTATTTATTAATGCATACATAGGTTCAGAAATAGACTCAGACATTAGGAACCACAGATTCGTTCATGTTCACAAGAGCAGTACACACAGTCACTATTTTATCAAGAGTAGTGACATCTCCATTTTTGGTGACAAGATCAAGAGGCAAAGTAGCATTCTGGAAAGTAAATTTGCAGCGCAAGTTTCCAATCACACGTTCTATGTGAATACTTAAATTGGCAATGCATCTTTGTGGATTCAACATCATAACCAGAGAGCTGATTCTGATTCTGGTGAATGCAGGTATTTTCAGCTCGGCTCCCATAACCCAAATTGCCTCAGAAATGTCAAATCCCCTGTCAGCTAGAACAATATCACCTGGAACTAGATGCATCAAGAATGAACAGTGCTCTACCAAGTATTTATCACTTGTATGGCCACCCCAACCCACAGACAAGAATGACAAAGCACTATGAGGTGCGATTCCTATCAAGTGCTTGACTGTATTGTGGTGTTTGTAAAAAGAAAAAGTTTGAGCCCGAGCAACCAGATCTGATGGCCGCTCTATAAGCAATTCAAAACAATAACAACAGCAACTCTACCTCTGAAGTATGTTGGCTGTCATTCGCAGCTGTTCTCGTTCAGGCCATATAATGACAAGACGAGCATAAAGAATATGAATCATTTCCATGAAGACATTGTATGCTGTAGAACGAGACACACCAAACATGTGTGCCAGGTGCTGAAGGGGTGGGGGTGGGGGATGTATTGAGCCGCAAGCAGATAAGTGTCAACATCAGCATCTCCCATTCTGAAAGCAGTCTCCGTGATGGGGCTGTGTAGGGTATGCATGGTTCTATAAACAGGTAAAGTTCTTCCAAGGCATCAAAGGCCTCCAGACCAGTATAGTATACAAGATCTGAAGTGGTCTCCTTTAAAGGCATCCAAAGTAAATTTATATGTTGAAAGTTTTTCTCTTGAGTGACCAGTTGTCTTGTGAGGCTGTTAAGTGTTAATGCATTCCTCTAGAAGTTTGATGTAGTCTTTTGACATCTCGGTCTGGGTTCCTATCTCCACTGAATCATTGTAGACCTCTGACATAAATGCAGCATTTGCTAGATCCTGCAAGGCACCAATTTCCTGCACTGTAACAGGAGCAAAGTCCAAAACTTGTTCAATTTCCTTATTTTGATTTTTAGCTTCTAATCAAGATCCTCTCGTGTCAGTCTTTTTAGCAAAAGGATGTCCCAGGTTCAATGAAGGTACCCAGTCTGGATCACTTGTCATGTGTAGTCCAGCAGGACTGCCTGAACACACAGTGTGAAAACGTTTAGAAATAAATTATTAGTTTGTTGAATCTTACTATATGTCAACGAATCTTACAAATGGTACTACAATTTAAACAATTCAAAACTCCACTTTCCTGATATATTGTTACAAAAGAATGTGATTTTTTAACAGTTTAAAATCATCTTTGATGCCAAGATTATTCCACTACACTGTCTCGCCCTTATAGCCTTCCTTAAAGGCAATGAATCAGAAAAAAATTAGTTTAAATTGTGACTTGGTCAAGTAGGTGCAAGTAATGTGTCTTGAATTTCTTTAGTTCCACCATTAGATTACCTGTTGTCTTTTACTCTTTAATCATAAAGATCGACATCTGTAAATTAGTAAACTGCTTAAACCTATCCACCATATTTTATTTCTAATCAGTTCCGACTTACTACTGCTTACCTGACACAAAGTGATCGGAACAAACTCGATGATGCGGCTTAATAGAATTGAAAGTGATGTCTCGGCGATTTATCTGGGCCACCCATGCTCTGCTCTCCGTCTTTGTTTACTCAATTCAATCATGAGAAGGCCGTCATTAAGCCTCAGTGGTGGAAATCGGTGATATTTTCGGTCAGTTTCCCTGTTTGACCGATTGTGGCAGCCATATACTGCACAATTGCAGGGCTTTGTGTTCGCTTCGCAATCTATACAAACAACGAGGCCCAGAGGAGGGTTGCCGCCAGTGAGCGTCTGCTGCTCCGGACGTGACGTCAAGCTGATGAAACCTATAGGTTAAGTACTGTAATAGCATAGGTGCGTAAATACATGTGACGGGAAGTGACGTTTCGTTAGTAAGTGTCCTACATGCTCTCGCGCCATCTCTCCACTCATACGCATTAACATAGGTGCAGAGGCTCATGCATGCTCGCTCGAACGCCCACAAATCATAAATACAAAAACAGGCATTTGATTACACATATATCAATGTTTGCTATTTTAAGACAACGCTTAGAAATTAACACCTTCAAAACGATGCACAATTTTACGTTTTATTTAAAGTAAATGTAAAATCTATTTGTGTCTAATCGAGGATTGAAGAATAAATCGATAGTATTGGCAGGGTTTAGAACAATGCATTAAACATGTGGTGGCGGTGGTGGTCGCTAGAATGACAACGACGAAGAAGACGATGATGATGACAATGATACACACGAATATTTATGTATGTACTGATTTATTAAGTTATTGGGCATGCAGAAACACAGATAAGATCGGGCTTCCTTTTTTGCTAAATTTTTATCCTAGAAAAAAAGGAATCGTATTTAAGATTTTATTTTTTGTTTGGAGCTCTCCTAGGGAACTTAAGGAATAAGAGTGGAATGACATGAACTACATTGACGATGAGCGTTTTGAGGCGTTAACAGAGCAGAAACTGGGAGCTGGAACTAAGGCGAATTACTGCATACATCTTGTTTCCCAGACAAAAAAAAAACTCGGTAACAGCGTCCATATATACAGCAGCTTGCATCTGAAACACTGGCCGTGGATCAGGGTGCAGAGATGGAGGGAGCTAATCATCAGACAGGTTAGTGTAAGCCACGGACACCTCCGTTGGCGAAGCAGGCTTGACCCTCAGCAAGGTGTCTCGCCACGACTTCAGCAAGCGCCGCGCCTGCTCCTTCAGGTCGGGCATCATGAGCAGCCACACGAAGGGCAGGACAGTGGACTTGAGGTCCGCCAGGATCAGAATGGTCATGGACAAGGCGATGAAGACATCCACGCTGACCTGGCGCGCCAAGCTCTGCTGCCCCATCACGTACACGTGTTTGGCCCCCATCATCACTATGGTAACGACGGTGGCCACCACGTACGGGCTGATCGGCTCATGGTTCGATTCTCCGCACCTTGGTGTTGTCGCCGCGCCCTTTGATGGAGTCGCTGTCGCTGTTGAGGCCGGTGATGTGTCGAAGGCTGATGCTGGAAATTTTGGAGGGATGAAGGACAAGAGTCCCGAGGCGGTGCGACGGCGCACGATGCAGATGGCGGCGATGGCCAAGAAGATGAGAGCGAGAATGCTTATGGGCAGGAAGAAGAACAGGACGTTGGTGAGGGTTTCAGCCCACAGCACGAGGCGGAGGAAACACATTTCCTCCGTCCTCAGTTCGTTCAAGGGCACACGGAGTCCTTGAACGATAACCGGCACAACCACCACCAAGGCCAGCAGCCAGGGCAAAGCCACTACCACGACCTTCAACGCCAACTTCAGCCTCCTCCGCCACAGCGATGGCGTGGTGGGCAAGGATGACGTCAGCAGTGACGTCAGCGGCGAGTTGCGCGCGACCCTGACGAAGAGCAAAGCGTCGATGCTGATCAGACCCCACAAGGATAAAAAGTTGAAGGCGATGGCGTTCAGGAACTGAAAGAAGAGATGGGCGTAGCAACCATGGATCCACTTTCGTCGGAAAGCAAAGTCCACCACCATTGGCTGGCAGATGATGTCCACTAGCAGGTCTGCCGCGGCCAGGTTAGCAATCAGGACGTTGCGCGTGTTCGCTCGGAGATTTGCGGAGCTGACAATGACCAGTAGAAGGTAGAAGTTGGCCACGCAGCCAATCAAAGTGTCCACAAGACCAAACGTCGCCTCCAGTGTCAATATAAGGCTGAAGTCCACAATCAAATGGACGCTGGTGTTACCAGTCATGTTCCATAGAGCAGTGGGGATGAGGGCAGAGGTAGTAGTCAAATCTCCCATCGCGCGTTCTTCTTTCACCTGCGAATGAAACCATCTGTTACAAAGCAGTGTAGCTTGCAACATCTCTGAAGGTTTTAAGTTTGAAACATCCATGTTTCCATTTACGCAAAGTGTCCCGTACACACAAAGCAATAGTACTTTCCCATATTCATTTCTATAATGTTTGTATATTTTTATATGGTTACAAACACTATCGATCTCATTTTTAAAAAAACAAGCACAATCAGCCACATTGTCCACAACTATCCATACAGTACAAAAGATCAAGATATTAAATATCGGTGCGGAAAAAACCCAAGCAGAATAAATATGGCGGACACCATTGGGAATACGTTATAGTTAGCTTTCAGCAATAGTGATATTAACTTACACAAAACTCTGTGCGCACACGCACATACATAAATCCCTCACATGCCCATTCGCGTGCACGCACGCACGCGCACACACATATGAAAGAGAGGAAAAATCTTCGAACTTTATTGAACAGCCTTTTAGGGTGAAGTGCACGTCTAAAGAGGGAATACACATTACTGCTTTGAAATATGTGGATGTGATGAAATCTAAACAGCTTCATAAAGGCAAAAAGTAAACTCTTTTATACATAAAATGGATGAGTGGACTAGATATACGTTATTTTTAATTTTGTTGTACCTAAGCAAGATAAGCAAGAATTTCAGAATTTCAGAATTTATTTTCTTCCTTCACCCTCAGTGGGGTATGAAGATAAAACCAGTAAAAGTAACATCTTTCTTTCAACGTGACAAAGCACTTAAGGATTAATTCTTAAACTTTAGGGCTCTTCTGCTGGCAGTTAGCTTTGCTTAAATTCTTTTAGATATATATCATCATTATTCCTGATTTTTCCACGCAGCCCCAGAGACGCCTCTACAAAACAGACGTAGTAAGAATTACAGGAGACTGTTTCTGTTGTTATGTATTATCCATACTGAACACGTTATTTAACTGTGAATGATTTTAAATGGAATTCAAGCCGCCGAAATAATTAAGACAGTTTTGAATGCAAGTACCATCATTTACCTTGATTACTTATATTCACCGTCTCACACAAAGCCATTGTTGCTTGTGTACTGTTGAGCAGGCATTTATATTTAAACGTCATTTTAAAGTAGATAGGTCAACATTTGGATTCCGCCAGTGGCCAGTCTGCATTGAGAATTTCTTTCGTGTGGTTATTGACAAAAGAACGAAACCTTCGAAGCGATGACGAGGGCTGCTAGCAAGGAACAGGTTGTCTGGTCTTTTGCGTTCAAAACATGTATTCTCGTTGTATAAAATCTGTCCATAATGAAGCAAGGCATAAAGATATGCCCATGCGGTACTAGAAATGGTACATGTCCTTCTATTGGCTGAAATAAGCATATGTTTGATCATACGACAGTCTTAAACGTTAGTCGGATATACCAAAGATAAACAAGGGACTTAATTACTGGGGACTTTTTGAAACAGTATCTTTTAAACATTTCATTCGCACAATCTTCGAATGAAAGAACTGCTCATTTTGCAGTTCACCTGGAAGTCCATTCATGGAAACAGCTACATTTGTATTCTTCACTGGATATGATCTGTATAATGTGCTTCTTTTAACAATATGCGGAATAAGCAGTATATTAGATTAAGGTATTTAGTAGATAGACGCAGGACACATAAGTATAGCACATTCTATATTTGACAGGGCTAGGAACTGACCTGCAGTGCACTCATACAGACTGCCTAGTGTGGACATGCATGACAGGTCAGACACACTATTTTGAGCTACTCGCACTCAGTCACACAAGTACATTGACAGCATAACCCAAACTACGGCAGTCAGGAGGGCCCAGCTGCCCATGGGAACCTGACCATTAGTCCTTAGTTTAGGGAGTATAAAGAGGCTGGCACGAACAGGGAGGGGGCTTTTTTTTTTTTTTGCTTCTGGCTTTCGGACGATGGACTGGCCGGTGCGCCGGTGCAGGGGATGGATATAGAGACGGATAGACGCATAAAGGTGGATAGATGTTGGAGTAGGGAGGCCTAATGGCCGGTTACACAGACCATGTGAAATAAAAGAACTGAATTGCAAACAAAAGTACTTGTGATCTTCTCTGTGACACGTAATGTAACATTCTTATCGAAGCAAACATCCTTGTAGATAACTTAAAGGTCTTATTTAAGCACACGCAGCTCACTTTTAATGGTAAAATAATAATACAGTAAAACCTCCAATATACTACTATGAAAAAACCAGCCAAAATCAGGTCTTATAAGGGAGGACTAGTTGCACTGAACCTTTAGTACAACTTGTAGGTACATGCACCGCGATGGATGGGGTGAGAAAGACATCTGCATGCATGTATGTCACCACGCCAGCCAACTGCAACATGTGTTTTGAAATTGTTTTTTAATTTACCACTGAGCTACACGTTAAAATAGTTCGCATCTCAATTACTGAGATCACACGTTGGTGCGACGCAGCTCTCTACCCACTACGTACCCCTTGCAAATCGCACAGTTTACATCGGGTTACACTGTCTTTTGACATCTCATTCTTCCCCATATCAAATTAGTTAACTAGCTGTGGATCTCACTGCGACGCTGTGGATCACAGATCTCCGAGACTGGGTTATGTTGGGTCACTTCACATTTCTCAGAACAAAGAAGTGATACCCGGTCCCGCAGGCCAGCGGCGACACATAAAATAAGTAAAAAGTGGACACCTGCGCCAGGGAAGAAAGTGTGAACAATACGTAACTGTGTCTGCCCGACCTTGGAGTTACTGAACGGGCAAATCGTCCGAAACAAACGCTTAAACATAGAATATGAAATAAGACTTTCAGGAATTGAAAAGACACCCGTCGTATGTTGTACAAAACCGTAACTTCCTTCAGTCCGTTAGGGGTAAAGTCGTAAGTGGATGTCGGATGCAATATTTATTGTCGACTTCCTCTTGTTGCTTCTTTGTTAGGAGCAGTTTCAATGTCTTTTCTAGATTTAAAACAGTTCTTTTGCGTTTCTCGTGGGATTTGGGGGCGACATTTCTCGTTTCTCAGTGAATCTTCGCAAAAAGAAGTCTGCTAACCTTTTTCCGCTCGACCAGGGAAAGTGTTATACTGTGCAAAACGGGTCACTTTCTTCGGTCGTTGGTCGGGTTAAGGAGAATCGTAAATGGGAAGTGGTTTATATAGCAAATGGTCTCCGTCAGAAATGTTTGGGTCGTATGCTGGGGGATGTCATATATGGGGAGGTCTTATAAACTTGTTTAGTGGCATGGATGAGGAAAGTTTTGTGCATTTATATTTTTCAAATTCTGTGCTGTGTTCATTTAATTTTGACTTTCTTTCTTAATGAACTAAACAAAGAACAAGTTTATTCTAGCAATCTAGTTTAAATAGTGTAACTTCAAAGTGAAAGGCAGTTGGGTTGTAACTAATGGAAAGAGATATATCGAGGGTAATATTAAGACCAGAGCAGATAGTGCGTTAAAAGGGTTGAATACTTTCGTACACGCTGAAAATGAAATGTAAATTTTTTTTCACCAAAACGCGTTTTATCATAATGCACACCCCCGCCCGCCCGAACGACTGAGTAGACAAGTGTTTCTTCACCTTTTTCTTTCAGACTTATTTCAAAAATAAATTCCACATATTTTATAATAGTTTTGTAATAATTAATAACTAATAATCTGACAGGGCGATTCTAACGCAAGATAAATGGAAGGATGCCCACGTATTGACATTGATGCTTTCACATCCAATGCACCATTTTGTCATTCGCACAACCACAGAATTTACTTGCATAAAATGTCTCCCTCCTCTTCCAGACAGACAGACAGACAGACAGACAGACAGACAGACAGACAGACAGACAGACAGACAGACAGGCAGACAGACAGACAGACAGACAGACAGACAGACAGACGGGCAGACAGACAGACAGAGAAAGAGAGACTGACTCTCAGCCCGCCTTGTCTGCTTAATGTTTACCCATCTTGCTCTCCAATTTACTTTTATAAAAAAAAATGTCGGCAGTTTCTCCACAACCAGCAGTACAGTCGCAGAAGCAGCAACAAATCTCTATCGAACAGTTTTCTGCAGTGACATGTTTGCGTATGACAAGATAGATAACAAAATAAACTCTCTTCAAGGCAACGTTCTGATTTCACCAATCCTCTTCGTGTTTTGAAAGCTGACCAACTTGCAGAATTTTTTTCAAACCGTTACTACGTTGTAAACAATCGTGGTATATATTAGGGAACATTTTTTGGTTGGTACTTGCAATACTTTATTTGAAGAGGATCATCTGGCAACTACTCTTCTTCCCGCAGATTTCCGAAGGTCACGGATGTTGGGTGATCTGCTGACCGCTCACTGGACGTGCCGGTCTTGCAAGGCCTGATGGGAATCATGGCCAAGAGTTCGCACCCACGGTCGCGCACGTCTTTCAGGCCCAGCAGCCAGAGAACAGCAAGGATGCAGGTGAGAAGATCGCCCATGGAAGTCACCGTCTCAACAATCACCACTCGCGTGTACCCGAATACGCGCGATCTGATAAACGCGTATTTTATAACCTCGTCTCCAGCCATCAAGGCAATGCACAGCAGCCCTGAGGTCACGTGCACCCAGGGAGGTTCCAAAGGAGGAGTCTCGCCATCGAGACGAGCGTCCGCTTCTCCAAGGATCGTCCCGCTCCCAGCGCGGGAGATTGTTTGACGCTTGGCCACGACGAGGACAACTATAACGAAGATGACGATGAGCGGGCCAGGGATCCCGAAATTAAGCACCGTCGTTGCGATCTTGGCCCATAACTCCAGAGCTACCGGACACCAGTTTTCCGTCCACTGTGAGCGAGCGCCCTCGTGAATCCCGAATAATACTAGCGAAAACATCAGCGGGACAGCGATGATCCAGGGTAAAAGCGCGAGCAGGACAGAAGCCAAGCACTTCTTCACGCGCTGGGGTAGGCGCTTCATAGCGGCTGGGCCGTCGTAGGATTTCAGGCGGCAAAGGTAGTTGACGAGCAGCAGCGTGACCCCCCAGACGAGGAGGAAGTTTTGCACGTACAACGTCAGCACGACCACCATGATCTGCGTCGAACAAGGGTGCGCCCAGCGCCACCTGACGGCGATGTCCACGCTGAACGGACAGCTCAAGAAGCCCACGATGAGGTTGGAAGCCACTAAGCTGACCAGCAGACGGTTGCGGAGGCGAGCCCGCAGGGAGGACTTCGACAGGATCACGACGAGCAGAAAGACGTTTGTGGCGATGATGAGTGCTGCCAGCAAAGAATCTACTATTGCAACGCCAGTGAAGAACATTTTCGTAAACTTCCCGGCTTCTCTGAGAAAGCGAGTGTTATTTGCGGTCGCATTTCCAGAAGTACTGTTGCTAGCGAAGAAGGAAGAAAAGTTCGCTGGAGGTGCAGGATTAGACATGACTGAAGTTTCTGAAGCTGAAGATCAGTTATCTCATTAGCTAGTTATGGACAAACCATTGAAGAATATTTCGCTCGAGTTCATACGATGACATATGAAAGATTAGCTCAGTGGACTATTTCTTCCTTAGGCGAACGGCCATGTCAAATCCGTACAAATTTGCACTTTTTCTCAGCTGAGACTTGTCTGGTGAAAAATCTTGACTTTTTACTGTTTGTCCACACTCCACCTGCAAACACATGCAGGAAAGTTCACCCAGTGCATGAACTGACTTAGGAAGTTTTTCTTTGTAAAATCATGTTTTCCTAGATTTAAGATATAGCTTTTTTCCTGGTCACTTCATGAGCAGTAACATTGCACAAGAATTAAACTTAATTTCGCCGAAATGATGCTCAACGAAAACACCACCTGAATTAAAATCTCTATGGTATAGCCAGTATATCTACGCAATTTGTTTTTTAGACAGACTGCATGTTAATCCTTGTAGCTTAGTCCCAATGCATCTCCTTCGTTATTTCGCCACGACGAAAGCTGAGCTAAAATATATCACGTTCATGTTCCGTGTCTCACAAGCATACCTTATCGTCCATTCATACAACCCTGTCCACCTTTCCGTTTCGTGAGAGACTGCCGACATCAATTTTTTCTTTGCTTAATTTTTCTGGGGAAAGTGATTTTTTTTACGATTTTTGCATGAATTCATACTCACAGAATTTTCCAGGACGTGGAGTGAGCTGTATACAGCAATGACGTGCAGTGTCCTTTGGTACTCTACGGTTCACGCGTCTCCGCTCGCTCGCCTCTTCCACAGACGGAAATGAGGGGTGTCACGCAGGCGCGTGCGAATCATTAGCCGGGCAGAAGAATCACTGATAACACCGGCCTGTTCCTATTTCTCACAGAGCCAGGCTCCGCCAGGCAACAACTAACAGACCGCGCCTGATAGCGGCCTTCTAAGTTACTATTCTGCAAACCATCTCTGGCGGCCGGGGCGGGGGGAGAGGGGGAAGTACGTTTAAAATAAGCAATTTGCTATAACTGATTCACGACACGCAAAACATAATCGCAAAAGATCTCGTTACTGCACAAATGGGCACCAGGTTGAGTTGCATGAATGTTTGTATCGGCTGTTTCTGGCGTATGAGCAATCGTAAGACCCTCTTCCCTATGTATATTTGACGAGAACGTTTGCTTGTGGATAGGGGATGAACGCTCATGCAGCCCAAGCCGGCTGTTTTATGTGGGTGTTACGTCCAGTCGGAGTGATTTGTTATGAGCCAGTACGGAAACCTTTGCGTACTGGTGTGACCGAACGAGACAACATTATATTTATTATTAGACTGCAACATGCTTCGCGTGGACTGTATGCTGTTGGACTGATTTCTTTTGATTGGAACAAAGTCGAAACATTCACGGACTGCTAAATAAACTGAGGTACGTCTTGGCCAGCAAAATTTATAGCATTTACCAGTATCCTAGCATGGCATACCATCAACCTTCTTGCAAAGCCTAACTTTCTGCTTAACGCTTTTCACTGTTGTTTTATTATACTTACAGTAGTGTAATACGAACACGTTCATTAGATCTCTCTATTAATTCCAGGTGCTACACAAATGACACACTTTCTAACCAGTGACAACGTTCGTTTAAAGAATTCTCTCAGAAATCAGAGTTGAGAGTAGGTGGTACAGCAAAGAATAATGTCAAATACGCGCGTGTCCTCTATTGCCCGGCACGCAAAAAGGCACTGTTGTCGCATGGACTGAGCCAATGTCTTCGGAGTTATTTGCCGGATAGCCAGCCACTTCTGCTGAAGCAAAAGGAACAGCTGGTTTAAGTAAGCTGCAGGTGGGTGGTTTGCCCAAAATAGCCCACAAATGCTCGATCTGGTTAAGGTCCGGTGAATTAGCTATCCAGTCCGTGGAGTCACTAATTGCTGTTGGTGCTGCAGGAAGGTGGTGACGAATGTATGGGTGTTCTGTGGCCATGCCTGTTCGTCCCCAAACAATGATGCTCCCTCATACTGGGGCCACGATGTAGCGTTCACCTCCAAACGCGGATTCTGTCCCCTTAAGCGATCTGGCAAACCGGGAGTCCGAACTCATAGGTGGGTTTTTTTCCTCTTCTGATGTGCACCATGTAAAAGCGCAGAACTACTGGAGCCAATCAAATGACGAGCTCTATATAGGCAGTAAAGATCTTTCAGGAAACTGCAAGGTTTTCAGTGGTGACCCCACGAGATTAGCATATTTTACGTAAGACCGTATTTTGATTGCCTCCAGTTATTCTGCGCTTTTTCATGCTCGTGTCCAAGGGAAATAACGCCAGGCCAAGGCCGGCTTAGCAGTCCAATGGGGGACGGGTCAACTCGACCACCCCATGGAGTTGACTCTCGCAATTTAATTTTTAGCTATATGCAAACGGAGGCATGTTGTGTAGATGCTGAAATTTTCCTCGTTTACAAGATTTCCTCGGTACAGGGTACTTGAAGGAATGAATGTTTTGGGGGAAAATCGCGCGTTTGTTTGGATTTTTTAAAACTCACTTTATTTTCCTAAGTGATTTAATTCTATAGCCAGTCCAGAATTAGACGTCAGCACTCCCTTTTCTGCGTATGCGTTTTTATTTCAGTTCGTTTTCACAAGCTCTCGTTAGTTTCTTTCGTTAGTGTTACTCTGTGTGTGTGTGTGTCCGCGCGCCCGCGTGCATCTCTTTTTCCCTCTTCTTTGACTGACACCCCTTGATCCCGACTTCACCCTGACGTGTGATAAGCCTAGTTAGGAGCAATGCCTGTTTACCTGACCTGTGGTAAGATGCACTGCATCAAATTAAACTACGGAAAGCACGTCAAACATCTCTTAAATAGTTCTCAATGATGAAAAGAAAACTTTAAAAAATTGTAAACATCCCAGAACTAATATTGGAATCGAGTTGTCCTCTTTGCTGGTTTGAATTTGTATGACGGTCGAGTCAACTCCATGCTGTGGTTGAGTCAACTCCGTGTGCTGATCGAGTCACGGTGGTCGAGTCAACTCCGTGCGGTGGTCGAGTCAACTCCATGTGGTGGTTGAGTCAACTCCGTGTGCTGATCGAGTCACGGTGGTCGAGTCAACTCCATGTGGTCGAGTCAACTCCGTGCGGTGGTCGAGTCAACTCCATGTGGTGGTTGAGTCAACTCCGTGTGCTGATCGAGTCACGGTGGTCGAGTCAACTCCGTGCGGTGGTCAAGTCAACTCCGTGTGGTGGTCGAGTCACGGTGGTCGAGTCAACTCCGTGCGGTGGTCGAGTCAACTCCATGTGGTTGAGTCAACTCCATGCGGTGGTCGAGTCAACTCCATGCGGTGGTCGAGTCAACTCCGTGTGGTGGTCGAGTCAACTCCATGTGGTGGTTGAGTCAACTCCATGTGGTGGTTGAGTCAACTCCGTGTGGTGGTCGAGTCAACTCCGTGTGGTGGTCGAGTCAACTCCATGTGGTGGTTGAGTCAACTCCATGTGGTGGTCGAGTCAACTCCATGTGGTGGTCGAGTCAACTCCATGTGGTGGTTGAGTCAACTCCGTGAGGTGGTCAAGTCAACTCCATGCGGTGGTCGAGCCAACTCCGTGCGGTGGTTGAGTCAACTCCGTGTGGTGAATGGTGATCGAGTCACGGTGGTCGAGTCAACTCCATTCTGTGGTCGAGTCAACTCCGTTCTGTGGTCAAGTCAACTCCGTGCGGTAGTGGAGTCAAAAAATGGTCGAGTTGACGATAGACCTTGAAATGAGCTGGCATCAGGACAGATCGCAATGAATGCAGGGTAGTGTCAGGCAGCTTGTTCCTTTCATCTAGTCCCTGAAAGTGACATTGATGGCTGCTCGCAGCTGCCCCCTGAGTGTGTTGATGACTGTTCTGTCCCATGAAGCCAAGGCGACAGGATGACAAATCATTGAACTTCCAAGAAGACAACTTTTTTTTAGGTTCAAAACTTATCAAAACAAAAAGTCACAGCAGTACTCTAATAGTTTGTTGAATGGAGATACCTCGCTTTCCAGCATTTGAACTGATGCTGGCTAATGTCGTCTGTCCACAACAATTTCAGACTGCAGTTTTGCCAGTACCAAGTGGGAGGTTGGGGCAAAGGCTGGATTCCCACAGCAGGTCCCCAAGGGTGGTGAAGGAGACTAGGAGTGATCGACTCTTATCTAGGTCTCTAATTTTTGGTTTTTAGTTACAGTTGTCAGTGATCAGGCAGGTGATCTTTTGAGCTGGCTGACCCTGTTGTCGCTCCCAGTTACCAGGTTCTAGCACGACAAAAGCAATATAATCTAGGATGATACATATAACTAACTGTGCTGTGTCTCAGAATGGGAGCCTGCTACACAAGGCTGGTGTGACAATCTTCGCAATTGCTCTGATCGGCAGAACACCAGGTAGGCACACAAATAGTCAATTCAACTCATAACTCTTCATTCATGACTGATGATGGCACACTTCTCTTTTATTTACACTTTTGGACAATAAGTAGAATGAAGCCAAGGCCTTTGATTTCAACAAATTATAAAATTAGTTTATAAAAATATAGGCTAGAAGATGCCATTTTTAAAATAAAACTGTTCGTTCAGCTCTACAGAAATAATATTACACCTTAAAATATGAAACATTCTGCATTATGTACTAACTTCTTCTGTATCTTCCATTCTACTTACACTCATCACATAATTCAATTAATTTTACATCATGAGAACAGTGCTACTCGTTCATGATTCCCTCAATTTAAAATCCGGTCATTCACAATGTCTTTGTTGTAACTCCAAAGTTCCCACTCAAATCAACATTTTCTGAAATATCACAGTTTGCCTGAAAAATATTGTTCATCCTCCTCACCCTTCACAACATCCACAGAGTATTTTTAAATGTCATATCTTAGAATTCATCTTCATGAATTCAAAATGATGCTGTATCAGCCAAGTTTTTCTATGGCATTACTAAAACCCATCAGGTCATCCAGACTGCTTAGGCCAAGGTCCTTCTTCAGGTAGTTAAAGAAAAATTCTGGTGCCTGTATGAAAAAAATGACTATTAAATGACTTGGAAAAATCTGCAGAAATATAATGTTGGTTGTGTTCAGTTTAGAACACCACTTAAACAATGGATGCAATACACCCTTGTTATAAAAAAAAAAACCAACACAAAAACATTCCAACATAAAGTCTGTAAGGCTGATATGTGTCGGTTGCGCATGTGTGTGCACATGCATGCATGGATGTGACCATAATTTCTGTATGTCTTTACATAAACACCATAAATACATGGACACACAGCACTGGAGTTAACCACAAAAGCTTATAGAAAGACTTCACAACTAAGAAATCAGAATCTCACTGCATGATTTCCACTTATATAAAACAGATACCTGTATTTAATTTCTGTGATTAAAACGGTTTATGTCTAGCTTCTTAGATCTTCTTAAGCTCACCTTCTGACTGAGTTTGTGAAGGAATTTGAGATTTGCTCCGCTTAGATTTCGCAGACCCTTTCCTCGCCTGCAATACATAACGCAGAAGATTTTACCCTGGATGTCATTTCAAAGCACTGTGGATGTGCAGCAAATGAGATGATATTTGTGGATGCTTGTCCACTTGATAAGCAACAATTGGGTCCACTTGATAAGCAACAACTGGATTCACTTGATAAGCAACAATTGGGTCCATTTGATAAGCAACAATTGGGCCCACTTGATAAGCAACAACTGGGTCCACCTGATAAGCAACAATTGGGTCCACTTGCTAATCAAACTTGAGGTCCACTTGATACGCAACAATTTTGGTAAAAACACTATAAGAGCAAAAGAGAAACTCTGCTCTGCATTTTGTCATTACCATCACATCATTTGACTTCCTTCTTACCCTTGTAACTGATTATTTTTCAGCCACGCCAAGACATCATCTTGTGACCAAACAGTAACATCCTTTGAAGGGACTGCAGCAGAGACTGGGGAATGTTTGACTGGTACAACCTGGCCGTCCACCTCCTGGATATTTATTTATAAAGTAACAATGGAAATCATAGAAGATGGTTTCTGTGCACATCATGAAATGTTTAAAACAAACCTGTAACATATCTGTAGAGACATCAAAAGTGCTGAGGCAGTTTACATATGAAATGCTATCTGGAGATAAGCACAATTACCACCCCGATAAATATCCTAATAATTTCTCCAAGCTGAACTCTCTCTCTCTCACACACACACTCACATGAAAGCCACAAGCAAATTGCACGCCGAGCAAGCTTTTTCTTTTATATTTGTCGAAGCATGCAAGTTTCAGATTTTAAAAAAAATATGGTCCTTTTCAGGCCAACTTGTATCAGGTTTTGATGATGACCTCCAAATAATTTATATTGGCGCTTGCATAAACTTACATCATATTTTTCAAGTGCTCTCCCCTTTTCTCCCAGTTCACGAACAAGGTCTTCAAATTTTTTAGCCAGTGGGTACTTGCCACTGAAGTCAAAGAATAGCTTTGAACCCTTCAAAATGCCAAGCCATCCATCTGGTTTGTAGCCTCCCTCCATAAGCAAAGGAACAATAGGTTTGTTCAAGGCAAAGGCATACTCAGCTTCTGTATGGAAAGGATCAACACAAAGCCATGCTAAAAACTTTACCCAAAGCCATGCTAACAACTTTACACAAAGCCATGCTAACAACTTTACCCAAAGCCATGCTAACAACTTTACACTAAGCCATGCTAAAAACTTTACCCAAAGCCATGCTAACAACTTTACACAAAGCCATGCCATGCCAATGACTTTACACAAAGCCATGCCAATGACTTTACACAAAGCCATGCTAACAACTTTACACAAAGCCATGTTAATGACCTTAAACAAAGCCATGCTAACAACTTTACATAAAGCCATGCTAACAACTTTACACAAAGCCATGCTAATGGCTTTACATATGGTCATGCTAATAAATTTACACAGCCATGCTAATGGGTTTACATAAAGGTATGCTAATGACTTTACACATGGTCATGCTAACAGCTTTACATATATGCCTTGATACCTACTGTCTTGGCACATTGCCATGCTAACGATTTTACACATAGCCATGCTAATGACTTTACATGAAGCCATTCTAATTACTTTACACACAGCCATGCTAATGACTTAACACAGCCATGCTAATGATTTTACAAGAAGGCATGCTAATGACTATCCACAAAACCATGTGAATGACTTTCATGTTTGCAATACATGGATACAAAAAAAATTCCAATAGCAACAATATGGGAGATGTAGTCCAATGAGGCAGAAATCTGGAAAGACCCCGAACACACTACCTACACTCTGTAAACTATTCAACGTGCGGCATAACATTTTTTTTCTAGCATTTGGATTTAACAGACAGGAACACAGAAGCTGACCTCTACACACCTGTCCAATTCAAAATGTAAGCTAACTTTTAATAAAATTGTCTTAACATGATGCAAACTTTCAAGGTGGTTTTTCAACAGACTGGAACCTTCAAATTACTTATTGAAGTCTGCTAAAGACATTCCTTTGAAATGCTCAGAATTGGAGCTTGGCTGTGCAAACACAAGGTTCATACAAAAGACTAGAATCCATTCAGTAGTGCTGCACTAAAGGTGACAAGAATGAGAGCACTGAAAAAAAAAAAAGAAAAAGAAAAAGAAAAATCTTAAGCTCTCAAATGTCTAATCTGAATATACCCCACCTGTTCTGCAGTTTGGACTTTCTTTGTACCGCTGGGACATGCACAAAAGTACCACAGCTGCCCCCTCTATGGCTTCTGCCATGGCTTGCAGTGTTGAACCTTTGATGTTGTCCACATCCATCCAAACATGGTACTGTCTCTCACGCAGCATGTCTCGTATCTGCAAGGATGTTTCGATAATCATGTTTTCGGTCAAAAATACAGTGCTGGTACCCTGCTGGTTTCTGCCTTTTAAGTAATTTTGCCAGTACAATGGACATGACTGTTGCCTTGTAAATATAAGCAGTATTTTTCTTCACGTTTGGTGAATACTTATTCACAAGAACAGATCATGTCAGATAGGACAAATAAAAATTTTTAAAATGGAAATAAAATAATATGTCACTCAGTAAGCCCTAGCCTGAACAAGTTGTGATTACTCATATGCCCACCAGTAGATTTTGATTAATTTCATTATTTGAAATTAATTTCTCCAGCAATGATTGAGATATATCATGGTGAAGAGTCTTTCAGACACAAAGTGGGATGCTTCTATGATGTCTGTGGAGGTAGTGCATAATGCAATTAAATTCTCAACCACAGATTTATAGTCGTATCATTATGCACAGAATTAACCGCCAAATCTCCAACGTCAGGCTCTAAAAAAAAGTCCCATTTTTTTCATCTATCTCACTGACATCTTCAATACAACAGATATCTTTTATTTGACACCACTATTCCATCCTATAGAATCTAAGAATAGAGGCCACGGTAACTGATCTATAAATCTCTATACAGGTATAACATGAACCTCAATATTGACTGTCATCAGTACCTAGGATACAAGACAGCCGCCATGTGTATACCTGTAGCAAAGTTCCCTGGTTGGCCCACTGATAGCTGATCATCACATGACCAAAAGGGGGTATGCGGCTGACAGACGCAAGGGAAAGTTCAGGAAGATGGGGAGGTGCACCAGGTAATGCTGGAGGTGATGCCGGGGCAGAAATTGCACTCTGCATAGATTCTAAAGTTGATCCACCATAAAAATGTAAGCATGAAATGTGCCTTTCCCCGAATGAACGATCGATGTGTGGCACTGGGGGACTTTTCAGGTAATGGTTGTAAGCAACCTATATTAAGTTGATACTGATGAGATTTCTCTTGGCTGAACAGTTTGTATATATTTTAGTAAAGTTTTAGCTGGTCTTTCCACTTGCAGAATAAAGTTGTAAATTATTACAGAAGGAATGGTGGAAAGGTGGGAAGCTGAACCCCCTAAATTAGGTTTCTCATGATGCTTATAGGATAAAAAAAATTGAAACCATAGAGCTCTTCCTTATTACACACCACACAGTCCAGGCAATAGAACCAAGTTAGCTGTACATGACATGACACAGGAAAGTGATGACCATGAAAACTGACCTTTAAAAACTCTCTCATCCATAGTAAGCACCCACAATGCTCCATCTGCACATCGGGCAGTGCTAAAGGCTGCCGACTTCTTCAGCTTACTTAAGAGCTGCATAATTTCTGACTCCTGCTGCAAATGATGCAAAACATAGCTGATGATAACTGAAACATAGCATTTATGCCTTAAGCCATATTTTACTTACAAGAAAAAATCTTTCTTTCTGTGTGCAATGGTATAGATTAACCATTAATTAGATGAATATTAATATATCTCTTTTTGAAACAGCTAAGCTGAGGTATATTAAATATGTACAAAACATAAATAAATAATTATGACAGAAGGGGTCACTGCCTTTCCAGAAAAACTATTCCATGTACATTGCAAGGAAAAATGTAAATATAATGCCTAGTCTTTGCAGAAAAATCTTGCACTAAAAACCCTATGACATGGTTAGGTCTAATACTTAATGTCACAGCTATGATCTTTACTTATACATGTATAAAGCTTTTGTGTTATGGGTTATTGTTTTAGATGTCAACCAATTATGCATGCAATGAATTGTCTTGAAAAGTGGATGATATATGATATCTTCAACAGCGTTAGGATACAGTGAAGCAAAAAATAAGCTCAGTGAAGTCTTAACATCTCATAAGAGATTATGTCTATATTTCATTTGTTTCTCACACCTGTGCTTGTATGTATATGTGTGTGTGTGCACATGTACACATGGAGGCAAGCATGTGCACATTCGTGCATGCACACATGCATACACAAGTGCATGGAAGTGCAAGGCAGAACACCTGCACCCATCAGTTTAAATATACATTTATGTATAAGCACATTCAGTGCATGTCTGTGAGCATATGAAAATGAGTATGTGAAAATGTTCCTGTGTGCTTTTAACCTTTCTCTGAGTACATGGTACAAATGCAGGTGTATAGAACACACACCCACGAACACACACATATGTGAGTGGAAAGTATGTGTTGTCCTGAATGCTATGCATTCTTGTATCTGTTCTTGTCTTCAGGTCATTTTCACACAGGTAAATCATGACAGCTGCAGTTACCTGAATTTTTTGCCTGTTGTCCTTGTCAAACGAGAGTTCCCAAATTATCTTGGTGGCTTCTTCTTTTTCTAGGTCATCTCCGTCCTTTAGTATTGGCATCAGACAATCCAAGATACCTAAGAAGCATAAAGGTCGTCCATGAGCAGTTTGAGTGGCTGACTGTCTTCAGCCAGTACTTCTGCATAATGGTCTTAGGCATAATGTTCTGGAAAGCATCAGGTACATGTATATTTTTGATGAAGCAGATACATATCTTCGCAAACAAATATTTCTACCATCATACTGTATGCATGTAAATTAAAGTGTATTTCGATGACCTGAACTTTGAAGAAAACTGTAAACAACAGCAGTGGGCAGGTGAGGTGGGGGGACGGGTAGAGGGAGGGGGTGTGGTGGGGAGGAGAGAAGAGCATATCAAAATCACCAAGACATCGATGATAATGGTGTTGTGCCTTGTTTGTGATAATAGTCAAACTGATGTTCTACCTTTCTTCATAAGAAGTTTTTTGTTGAAATCATTTTGAGCCAGGTTGCTTAGCCCTTCAAGAAGCTCCCACAAGGAGTAACCCTCACAATTGCGGTGATTTTCATCTGCCCACGCTTCTTCCACCATATCCAGCAAAAAATTAAAGTCGGAGTCATCACCAAGAAGGAGCTCGTTTTCATTTTCCTCAATGATGTACGACAACGTCAGTAATGTCAGAAGTTTTACATCTGTTTGTTAGAACAGACACAAGGGATATGTTAGGGATCACAACAAAAACTACTAAAGAAAGTTGCAGGACGACAACTTGCAACCACAACAGATCCAAGAAAACACAGAAGGGAATAGACAAAAAAAATGCACAATACATGTTTAAAGTTTAAAAATAGTGATTAATCTGAATTATAGATGGCTGGGTTTGGTGAAATTCATCTGGCAAACAGCCCAATTGCTAATATTTATTCTTAAACTTTTATGCAAATACAAAATTCATTTTGACCATTGTTTTCCCTCATCTCCCTTTTATTTCTATGAATGACTGCTGTTCGGGTTCTGTACTTGGAGAAAATATGAATCCAGATAATAATAAAAGACCTATTTTTTCACAGGCTTTTCGAACAATCTGTAAACAAAAAATGAAAAGATGGCCAAGATTTTAATAACTTACCTCTCTCTTTTGAAAGAAATGGTGTCAGAAGTTGAACAACAGCATTGCTGCGGAAACTTGGTCGAAGCTGTTTGTGTCGAGCACAGTTATGCATGATGGTGACTGCTCCATCAAAGATAGCTGATTCTCCTTCATTTTTCTATCCAGATAATGAAAAAGTCTGTTGTGCTGTTAAAACTGTCAGGAACTGAACTGAACTGTTTGAGGTGCAAGCAGGTTAAACAAGAACTTATACAATGAGAGGGAAGACAAGATTGATGGTGAATGTAGTTGCAATTTCAGAGCTCAATATTATGTTTGATTTTTCATTAGTTTTATTTATTTTTTTAAAAGGAGGCAGATCACTCTATCTTACAAATTAAGGTCACTACAAAATGTACTGAATGAAGATTATTCCAAAGGTAACTTCATTTTCATGTTGCTGTTTGTGACAGCCTATGAAGGTACTGGTGATGAAATATCAACCGACTTCGAAAACCATTTTGCTCTTCAACTGAATGAAGTTGATATAACCAAAACAGGAACTGGGTTAATAAGTGTTATGGATAGTTTGATGTACTATAGGGAATGTAAAATGGAGGGAAACATTAATAAACAAACAGTAACACACCCCCAAAACAACCCCTGTTTTGCTACGTGACACCTCTTGCAGCACTTATATCCCTGAAAAACCAGACCCTGGACAAACCAAAGAAACAAACTGAATGTATGTTTGCAACAGTTTATACAAAGTTATAAAAAGAATACCACATCATCTTTGTTTAGATGTTTCACGTCTTCCACCAAGAAAGGCAGAAGTCCACAGTTGACTAAGCTCACGCAAAACTGCTCGCTGGCATCACTAGCATCAACCCAGAAATGCCTTAAAGAAAAGATGATCTGAACCAATTTTTCCTCTGACGTTGATTTGTCTCCAGTTTTCTTTTTTCCATCGATATCTTCCTCCAGCTCATACTCTGACTCATAGTACTTTGCCAGGAGTTCTTCTGTGACGTGTCTCTGGCCCAGATTTACCAAAGCATCTGTATAGATCTTTACAGTTGCTGCAGCACCACCTGTCAGTGCCAGAAAATCTGAAACTGCCTTAACACTAATAACACTAAGCTCACCACGGAGCTTTTTCAGTCTTGCTACATAGTTTGCATACTTTTTAGACTGAAACAGACTTGTCAATTCAATGATGTACATGAACTGTTCCTCAAAATCTGGGTACTTTGTCACAAACTGCAGTGCTTCTTCAGCATCAAATGACATCAAAGATGCTGCAGTGCGTATTTTCTCTTCGAGCACATTTTCTGGTTTTTTATCTCCTTGCAAAGATGTAGTTTCTGCAAAGTAAAAAGCGAAAGAAAAAAGGGCTAGAGACATACACTGTAACATATTCACATTGTATTCATCCTAATATTTATTGTATCATATCCTCATCAGCATCATATTGTCAGCAACAATAGCAAGCACTCCATCATTATCACTTACATATCCTCCCATCCATGATGACAGCTACCAACATGATCAATCATCATCATCTTATTCTTATTCTCCTCTATGCATCTACCCCTCATGCAATTCCCTGCCCCACCCCCCACCCTTCCACACACATCATCCTCTCTCCATCCTGTTTAACCTCATCTTTGGACACCCCAGTTTCTGCTGTGTTAATTCAACTGTTCTTACACTGTTAATTATTGTATTTGGCAAGGAAGACGAAAGTTTTTTTTAAAATTCACCAGCAGTATAAATCCATGAGTGTGCATGCAAGCATGTTTTCACACACACACACACAATTTCTTTTTCTCACCAGCATCGTGTGAATCGGTATACAATTTGGTCCTTGTCAACGGTCTGGACGACATAATGGCCGATGGGTTGTTTTGGCTATTTAAGTTCTTGTTACAGTTAGATGAAGCTGGTAACTGATCAACAAGTGCTTTGCTTGTTCCACAGCCCATGCCTAGAAGATGCAGACATCTTTACCTCCTTCCAGTCCTTGCAGTGTATAATATAGCAGCCATTTTTAGTAGCTTGCTATACTCCATCTGGTCAAACAAATCAAATTTTATGGTTAAGGTAGAAACACTCCCCGCCATTACGATATAATCATACAGAACCTAATTTTTTAGAAAGTGACTGAAATATGATTGCTTCAAAAATGATTAAAAAGTAAACTTCAGTTCGAGTAAATTTAAGGGAAAAGCAACACTATAAAACTAAAGGTTTTCAAGAAAATAAGACGAGGACAACATGCAATTTCAATATATGGTACCGACCAGGACAGATCGAAATCATAGCCAATTATATTAAAGCCATCGATCAATGGAACTGATGAACCCGCCCACCATCACCTCTTCATACCGACATCACGTCAGCCAGCTACCAGGTATGTCCTGCTTGGTTGTAGACTAAGAGAAAATGAGTGTACGAACAATTTTCAGAAAAATTCCAGCTGTGAGATCTTAAAGACAAATGCATGTTAAAAAAAAAAAGTTTACATGACTCAAATGTTCCCGCTGGTATATCTAAATTAGGTTACCGGAAACTGCGTTGAAGGTCTACAAAGTTAAGCACATTACAGGGGGAAAAATGTGTAGCCATGGACCTTTAGAGGTAATTGGTGGTATGTTTTTACCGCGCAACATCCGGCCTGTAAGTTGCTAAGATACACAGAACAGTGTTTTTGGTAACCCGGTGGTCATGTCTTGAGAGTTGCTTCCCTTTGGTGCATTATTTTAAGCGTTATCATTCTGCAGTCAGGCACGACAGTTATCTGCTCATACGCGGGTTGTAATTTATTTTACCAAAACAATTTACAGAAAATAATATAAGGCTGGCACACGTTAAAAACTGTGTGTATGCATCCGTGCGGTATCATACATGTGCCTGCGCACTTACATATGTGCTGACCGATCCATGCCTGACGTCTTTTGGAGTGTGTACGCGCGTGCATGTCAATTGTTCTATTCATTATTGGGACACGCGTTTTCTGTTCCAGACCAAAAAAAAAGACACCAAAACTCGTCTGGAGAAAACATCATTGTTTAATGTTACTTTCGCATACCTTGCAGATAAAAATACATCAAAGCTTGTTTTCAATATAAACGGGGAAAAGAACTTACAGAGAAATTATATGATAGTTGTACTTCTAATCATCAATGATTGTTCAATATTGCCGACAATTTATTTCTTCAGCACTTCTTAACGTAACGCCATTAGAACAACTACCGAACTCAAAATGGAAATGTCAATTTAAGGAATAATAATTCACTTTATTTCTTGGTATATGTAGTGGACTTGCAGAACTGACATTTTTTCCGCAAGGATCGACACTGGCATATCAGAGAGAGATCGAGCTTTGCATAATTTGAAAGATTTATCACAGAACTGTAACAGTATTTACTATCTAGCTTTTTCTGGCAGTTTTTAGATAATTTGAAATTGTTAATGTTCAAGCATCTATACCAACAGTTTATTCATAAACACTTGATCGAAAGTCGTCGCACTTTGTGAGAAAAGTTCTAAGTGGGAAACAGTGAACAAACCACGCAGAGCATCATCAAGATGGTTTATGATGTCGTTGAATACTTATGATACACCTCTTGTGTCAGAAACACGTACCGCACTTTTGTAGAAACAAAGATGCTCTATGTAGATAAAGCTATATTTGTTACTCCCATATAAACTGTCAAATAGCAGTTTTGTTGCGTAGTTTTGATAAAACATCGTTGATTAATATTTACATGATATCAACGAAAAAGCAGTCGGGCTACAAATTTTGCATGATGATTTATAACTGCTTGATGTGACTTTCTTCAGTATTTATCAACAAATACCAGTGTAGCCCATCGCGGGTGTGCGAAGGGAAGTGTCGGAGGGTATGAACGATGCAAATTTCTCTCACGCTTTCTGTAGTACGCGTAAAAGGCAAGAAAACTAACTCTTAGAAGTTTCAGCCACTGTCATTCTTTTCATCATTCAGTGCCGCTGTTTAGCGTAGTGCAGCCGCTATCATCGGAGATGTGCGTTGAAACAAGTAGACAGACAAGACAAGACAGCGGGCGAACCAGCGACAGGCAGACTATTGCACAAACGCACGCTGTGTATATTTAGGTAAACCAGAAAAAAATCCGGAAACCAACAATGGTCCTCCATCGTTTGCATTCGTTGTATGGAAAACATCATTCAATAAACGATTAACGGCATTTCACTTTGGCACATCGATACGCGTTTGACATGAAAGTCTGTCTGCATCGTGCAGAATTATGCCAAAACTTGCGTAGATGGAAGTTCTGTTTAAAAGAAATTTTTTTGTACACCGTATCCACTTGGAATCTTATGATAGGTGTAACTAAAAGAAAGGTTGCTCAGCAGCTAGGGCACAACGTAGTCTGAAGCGGGTATCGCCTTTCATGGCGAGAGAGACCATTGGTACACAGTATATCGTACACCATTGGTCGGTGTTAGTTTTGCCTGTCGCGCATGGAAATTGAACGTGGCTGGGGTAGCAGGGGATAGGCGCTGGCTTTTTTTCTTTCGTCAAACTCCGTCTTCTCTCCCCGACATCTAAGTTTGAAGAGAAAGTTAGAACTCCAAGTCTTGCAGGCATTTATCTAAGTTCCTCGAGTTCAGAGGGGCGGTCTGACTTCTTCTTTAACTCTTCTTCTTTGTCTAACTCTTCTTCTTTGTCTAACTCTTCTTCTTTGTCTAACTCTTCTTCTTTGTCTAACTCTTCTTCTTTGTCCACATGCCGTTTTGCCCAGATCTGGACCTGCAGGAAGGTTCACAACGCCAGGTCTTGCAGACTTTTATCGAAGCTCATCGAGTCCACGATCAGAAAGGCTGCATGATGACATCTTGCGTGTCTTACTTTTCTTCTTCGTCCACATCGCCATCTGCTCAACTTCACACGTTAACGAGATTTTTACAACTCCAAGTCCTGCAGATTCTTATCTAAGTTCATCGAGTTTAGAGTTTCTAGTTTGGGCACTTGCAGGAAGCTGGACAACTTGCCCCGACTGCTCAGGGGCTGTACGCTGCTAGCTCGGTATCCAGTGGACAAACCGCTGCTCACGCTTGCCCGACTCGCGGCCGACGGCGGCCGATTAGAAGAGGCTCCGAAGAAATGGCCCAGGGCGTTGCTGAGCCTTCGCCCCAGCTGCTGGATGGCGGAGAACCGCGTCCCTTCCGACGCGGCGCTGCTGCGACGCAAGGAGTTTTGCCGCATGGCCAGCACCGTGATGTTCTTGAGAGCCTTCTGGGCCTTGTGCCGGCGCCAGGCACTCTGCAGCGTCCTGGCCGCCACGTCTTCCTTCTTTTTCTGTAGCGTGGTCGACTTGACTGCCATCGTCTCGCGAGTCGGGAAAACGGCCGAGAACCTCTCCTCCATCTGCTGCTTCAGCTTCCGCAACTCTTCCGTCTCCTCGACGTCCTGCAGCACGTGCGTGACCAGCGCGCGCAGCACGTCTAGGCAGTGCAGGCGGTCGCCGTCCACGATGGGCAGGTTGAAGGCCACCAGGGCAATCTCGTTGGGCTTGGGCAGCTGCAAGGGCGCCTCCAGGTCAGCGACAAAGTCCGACAGCTGCTCGTACTTGATGAACTGCGTGGCATGCGGGTCGTAACGCTCCCACACGCTGTAGAACATATCGTAGTCATCCTCCGTGATGCCCACTTCCTCCTGCTGGTGCGCCTGCGCAGAACAGTGGCACATCGTTAAGTATCTCTCACATTGGACGACAGACCAACATAGAAACAGCTGCTGAGCTTGGAAGTGATCCGAGAAAATTTAGATGGTGAGTTTCTACCTCTCACGAAACACAACACAGTGTCTTCTATGAAACTGTGCGAGATGAAAGTAAAGAAACAGGTCTGAGCTGTTTTTGAGGCTACACAAGAAGCAGAGAAGCTCCACTTTGTATCAGCTGTAAAGCTGTGTGATACATACAAGGAAGGACTACTGCAGGCAAAGCGAGAAGCTCTACTAGGTATTTTCTGTGGCATTTTCGAGAAATAAGAAAAGAATGCCATCATCACTACCACAGCCACCACCAACACGACAGGCGCGTAATCGCTGTGCTACCAGCTGGAGTTGAAATTTCTACCCCCACGTCTGACTGATGTGTATCCTCAAATGGTTTAAACTGATTTGTGCCAGTCAGGAACATGCAACACAACGTCTTATAGTCATAATTTTACAAAAAAAACAAGCCTTAGTAGTCGGTAGCTGAGTGGCGTAAACTTTGGTTTTCACGGTTGAAAGGTCGCTCGTTTGATACCTATTGTGGATGTTGATTTTCTTCAGGGTAGGGTTAGAGGTAGGATTAGAGGTAAGATTAGAGGTAGGGTTAAAAATTAGTATTAGAAAGAGGCTTCTGTATACATTGAAGCATGTGTCCTCGCGCTATACAGGATGTTCACATCTGATTCCGACGTCAGTTTGTGCCAAGTTGGGACTATCAACGTCAGAAACGAGATGTGAACCCTCGACGCGTGATCTTTCATGTCTTGATTAAAAGAACTTCACAACTGAGAAAAACCAGTTTTAAAATCCGTTTTACATTTGTAAGGCACCACGTCCTGTCATAAACGCCCCGAGCTTCTGGCCTACCTGGTTGAAGTTTTCCAGAATGACAGCGATGTACATGTTGATGACAATGAGGAAGACGATGACGATGTAGGACACCATGTACGGCACGGCCAGCCAGGGCGTGCCGCAGTCGCCGTTGGAGGATTCCTGCACGTTGCCGTCTGGCAGCGTCTTGTGCGTGGCGTTGCAGTCCGGCGGACTGATGAGCAGGTTGTCGAGCACGTCGTTCCAGCCGGCCGACGTGGCCAGCCGCAGCAGCAGCAGGACGCTGCTCCCGAACGTCTGGAAGCTGACGATGTCGTTCAGGCTGCCGGTCGGCCGCACGTCGCCGAACGACGACATGCCGATGATGGCGTAGATGTAGATGACGAGGAAGAGGAGGGCGGCGATGTTGAAGATGGCGGGCAGCGATATGATGAGGGCGAACAGAAGCTTGCGTATCCCCTTGGCGGCCTTGATCAGGCGCAGCACGCGCCCGATGCGGAAGACCCGGACCACGCGCAGGAGGGTTGGCGTGACGTAGATGTTGGACAGAACGTCTGCCAGAACGATGCCTGTGAAGCAAGCAGAGGTAAGCTAGTCATAGCAAACAGTTCAAGTCAGTCAATAATAAATAATAACAAAAACAATCAAGTGGGTTCGTAGGTAAGAAAAAAGGAAAGGGAAAAAGAAGAAAAAATATAGATGGAAACGAAAGAAACAAAAAGAAAAGAAAGAAAGAATAGGTGTTTGTTTACTGTCGAATGTCAAATCAACAAAGTTTTTATCATGACGGGGGAGGAGGGGGAGGATGACGGAGAGGAGGGAGGAAACAGGGGCCTCAAGCAGAGAAAAATACGTGTGTCGAAGACGGGATCCGGATCCACGACCCTCTGCATAATTGGATAGCCCCGAATGAATGAATAAATTGTTGAAACACCTCAGTCATAAATTTAAAAAAACTTCAGGATTGTTTGCTCTCGTACATTGAAAAGTCTTAGAGGTTACCGTATCCTTGCTACAGGGACACCCAACCTCCCTGTCCACTTCTCCGAGAAAGACTGACCTAGAACGGACAGGATGACGATGATAAAATCAAAGACGTTCCAGGGTACCCTGAAGTAGTGCCACCTGAGACCTATCAACTTGAAGACGGCCTCCAGGCTGAAGACGGTTGTGAAGATGATGTTCATGAGGTCCAGGGCTTCCTGCACAGCCTTGGTTTGGTGGTAGTGTTCCACAGCCATCACAATCATGTTCAGGAAGATCAGCACCACGATGCCAAGCTCGAACTTGCTACTGACCGAGATGCCGTAAAAGAAGCGTTGAAACTTATTCTGCAAGCAAAAGGAACCATTCTTGCGTCATCGGCCAACTTTATTCCGGATCGTTAGCTTTCTGGAATTCCTTACTCTTCTGTTGTTGTTGTTGTTGTTGTTGTTGTTGTTGTTGTTGTTGTTGTTGTTGTTGAACGAAAAGCCTTTTGCCTAACTGTCACAAATACTCTGACCAATCACCAAATAGTAATTTCAATAAACAAATTTGAACTCTTGCAATGATAACTTTTGGTCAGAAATGAAGCAGTCTTCAAGTTTTCAGTGCTGACAAGCAGGCATTGGCTATGCTTAATTTTAAGGTTAATGTGTGCATTTTTAGGTGACGTGCGTCAGACTGCCTGCTGCCGGTGCACTCGGTTCGCATCCATTGAACAGGAGATATTGCATTCATTTCTGCCGCCTCAACTGGGGCTCTAGCATGCTACCGTGCAGCAGGCTGTTTGATGCACAGATACAGCCCATTTTGATATATGGATCTGAAGTGTGGGGTCTGTGTGCAGATACTGATATTATAGAGAAGGTTCATCTTTTTGCAATGAAACGTTTTTTAGGTGTCGCCACACGGACTCCAAACACTATGGTATACGGTGAGTGTGGGCGTTATCCACTGTACATAAATGCATACGTGAGATGCGTTGGCTATTGGTTGAAAATAATCCATCTACCTCAGTATCGCCTAGCCAGAAATGCTGTTGATATGTTGTTCGGCCTTCAGCAAAAAAACAAAATAACCTGGCTTAACTACGTAATGGTGGTACTGTATAAGTTTGGGTTTGGCGTTGTTTGGGAGCACCAGGGAGTCGGTGATGTAAACATGTTTTTACAGGAGTTCAAACAAAGGCTCCTGGATTGTTATAAACAGGACTGGCATAGTAAGATCTCCAGTAGCCAGCGTTTTTCCACTTACACCCTGTTTAAAGCTGATATTTCTCTTAGTGGTGATCTTTTATACCTCAAACATGTAGGCTTTAGGCATGCTTTGACCAAATTTAGGCTAGGAATTACCAGTCTGAATTGTCATAAAAAAAGTTTATATGTACATCATACTATGGATTGTCCATATTGTCATTCTGATGAAACTGAACTGCACTTTTTATTTGTTTGTCCGCGTTATGAAGACTTGCGGAAGCAGTACATCCCTATGAAGTTTTATCGATATCCCTCCATGTCTCGATTTTCTGTGCTTATGGCCGATAGCAGTCCAAGACTTACACGAAGCCTGGCTTGTTTCCTGTATAAGGCATTACAACGGAGAGAGGCAGACATGCTTAGACCTCTACAAGCTCCTTAAGTCACGTGTTGTGTACGTGTGCGTGTGCGTGCGCATGTGCACCTGAGTATACTTGTTTCATGTATTTCTTTGATTACTGTGTATGGTATTGTCACCCCCTTGATATGGGCCGAAGGCCTAACCAATAAATTCGTTCGTTCGTTCGTTCGTTCGTTCGTTCGTTCGTTCGTTCGTTCGTTCGTTCGTTCGTTCGTTCGTTCGTTCGTACCGTGCAGCCTGCAATGCTAAATCACCTACTGAACAAGGATCCGTCTGACAACATACACATAAACGTCGGCAATAACACAATAATCAAGTTTTATCTGTAACTGTTTCCAGATGCCATGAATGCATGATTATCAACGCTACCATGGCCAATGTAAACAGGCACGTCATCTCCCCTGATACTACAATTTTACTAGTAAAAATCCCCTGTCACGTCACTACTTTACCCTGAATCTAGACCACACACACACTTAAACGAAAGA
This sequence comes from Lanistes nyassanus, assembly GCA_004794575.1. Lineage (NCBI taxonomy): Eukaryota > Metazoa > Mollusca > Gastropoda > Architaenioglossa > Ampullariidae > Lanistes > Lanistes nyassanus. The sequence goes on along the minus strand of SMGT01013140.1, from coordinate 449,673 downwards.
TACTGATCTTTGTTTACAACAGAATTCAAACTTCAATGCATAGTGCAGGCAGAACCAAAGATTCCCAATTTTCCAGAACGCACCTACACACAAACCGAGGGGGGGGGGTAACAGAATGACAGCGAGACGAAATGCTCCTGTCTTCGCTCACCTTCGGTCGTTTGATAGTCTTCTGAGGCTTTTTATTCGCCAATTTGCGGATGGTGTTGTAATAATTCCTCTGATTCGGCGTCAAGAATGCGTCCAGATAATGCCCGTCATACTGCGGAAGTATAAATACGAAAACAATGGTGTAATGCAGCGTATTTATCAAATAAAAAAACGTGCCTGTCGGTGTTGAGTTGCATGAAAATTTGTATCTTTCTATCACACAAAGGCTTTAGCCGCCTATATTTAACGTGTACTGTTACATACAATCAGGAAATACAAATGCCATGCAGTCCATCCCAGGAATGCATCTTTCCCCTAATTTCCTACTTCAAATCGTTTATCGGGGACCTGAATTATCGAAATTAGTATTGGTATATTAAATCTTACTTCGTATGTTAACCCACTAATATCAAATCTAAACGTTATTTTAAAAAAATATTTATTGTGCAGTCCTTTTCAATACAAAAGTTTTGCTCATTGTCATATATGCATATATTCTCATGAATACAGTTCAAAAGAGTACCTTCTTTTTCAATGTTTGAAAGTTATCGATGATGACACCAATAAATAGATTCAGTGTGAAGAAAGACCCGAAGATTATAAATCCAACGAAATAGAGATAGCTGTACAGATTGTTCTCGAACTTCGGCTGCAGGTCCACCTAAAAGACAAGAACGTAACGTAATTATCGCATTTTATTACAGTTATAACGATTCAGGGGGTATACATAAAACTAGTTATGTTTTATATGGCTCATAGTGTGGGACATATACAACTGCCATGTTAACAGGGACAATATCAAATCGCTAAATAAATTGTTGATAGCCTTTTAAAAAGTATATCATACGAACAGGCTAGCTACTTCGCCGAGCCTTGCCTCGGACACATGAAAAATTTCGTTGTGGAGGAAACATGTAAGAATAAGAAATGTGCAGCCTGTGGAACCACAAGGAGGGCGGTGGGAGTTGAAAATGAGATGAAAAGTGGAGCAGGAGCAGGCAGAGGGCAGGCAGAATGCATTGCAAGTTAAACTGAACTACCATCTCACAATGGCGCTGTCAGAAGATTCTTACATCAGTGCAGTCGACAGCGTCCTCCATGACTTCCATCCATCCTTCAAACGTGGCCTGAGGCAGGAAGTGGGATTTAGCCTTGACAACGTTCTATTGTACAAAACTATCTTGGGAGGAGGTAAAATTACGGAAGGGTGGGAGATTTAGCCTGGACAAAGTTCAGTTGGGACTTTTATGCGCGGAAATAACACTATAGAGAGGTGGAGGGAGAAGGACAGACGAATGCCTGTATACACGAAGGAGGAAGGAAAAACCGAGAAAAGAAAAAATCTCAAAGAATGCAGAATGTGATTAGGCAGTGGGAAGAAAAGCGGAATTTTTCATAAAGTAAATTAATTAAGGTTCATTTTTTTAAATGGTGACGAAAGGAGAAATTTATAGTTCACTTTTAAAACGTTGGACAGGCACTAGGTCAACCTGGAAAGAAAGTCTTTCCTAAATTTAGGGTGTACAGGTACACTCAGAATTACGTGGACATACAACAGCACGCATGCGACACCCACTGACGCAGGCGCGCGCAACTCGCTTACACCCGCTCGTGCTTACGACGCTTGCATGCAAGCCCACATAATTACGCGAATACATTTTACATCTAAAGTTATTCAGTCTATCTTGTACGAGGTACACACAAGTTAACTAGTAAAGCGAACAAACAGTGAAAACATAGGTTCCACCTAGATCAGCAGAAAGAACAAAAGGGCACGCTGGGACCGGAACAAGCCAGAACAGCCTTAACGAGTACATACCACTTGGAAAAGTGCGAGAAACCCAGATCCTGCGTTGTCAAAATTGATCTTGGAGTTTACCCACGTCTGATTCAAGGCCTCACACACGGTTCTGTTGGGCACAACGCTATCGTCAAACTTCACTCCGGTGGTGGAATTGACACATTTGTAGAATTTACCTGAAACGTGTACCAAAATACAGGGGTGGGGGGTGTTTACTGCTTAACGTCCCGCCGCAAACTATGTGCATATCAGGACGGTGCTGCTTAGACAAAGTTTGCGTGCTGCCACACGTGGGACTGCTGTCGCAGCACAGGCTTCGGTCCCACCCAGTGACATTATACTGACACCGGGCCAACCAGTCCTAGTACTGTTCCCTGTAGTTGAAGGCGTCTGGCAGGGCAGCTACTAGATTGTCAAGTTTTAAGTCTTACGTATGACTTGGGTTGCGGCCTCAGAAGCGGACGCGTTATGATCTAGACCACCGAGAAGGTTCCAAAATACAGAACTTAGATAAATAGCCGGAAGTTTTCTACTCAGAACACCTCGAAAGTTTCGCATTTAAACGTGTTGTCAGAGGACAATGCAACTATTTTTAAACAGTTTATAAAATCATCCAGACAGAAACAAGGCTGAAGATAATTACAGTTCATCTTTGAATGCCCATCCAGGGCTATGTGATTAGAAATGGCGCCTTAACATAAATCTAACGTGTTGTCTCTTGGAGCAGTGACACAATACAGTTAGTGTGTTCACTTCGCTACACACACAGAAACCCTCGTTACAATTTCTTCCTACCTGCGAAGAATTGTACGCCCATGATGCTGAAGATGAGCCAGAACACCATTCCCACCAGGAAGACGTTGAAGATGGCCGGGATGGCTCTCATGAGAGAGTTGACAACGATCTGCAACCCAGATAAAATCATGCACCCTCCGAGATCAGTGCACTAGTATCATGTTTTGTCTGTCTGTCTGTCTGTCTGTCTGTCTGTCTGTCTGTCTGTCTGTCTGTCTGTCTGCCTGTCTGCCTGTCTGCCTGTCTGCCTGCCTGCCTGTCTGTCTGTCTGTCTGTCTGTCTGTTACCTTCATTCCTTGCCAGCGAGAGATAGCACGCAGAGGTCGGAGGGCCCGCAGGGTGCGCAGGGAACGGAAGGCGGTGATGTTTTGCACGCCCAAGGAGTCGCCTATCAGGCTGATCACCGAAATCTGCAACAAACAGGACGGCAGGGCGATTACAAGCTGCTCGACGTATGAGGCTCACAGCTTTCAGCGCTGGAGCGGCATCAGTACCAGAGAATCTAGAACCTGAGTTGGCCAGTGCGGGGAATTCGTAACTAGCAGGCCCTACCCTACAACATCGCTGATTGATTGATTGAATTGATTGAATTGATTAAATTGATTGAATTGATTGGGTTGGTTGGTTGGTTGGTTGGTTGGTTGGTTGGTTGGTTGGTTGGTTGGTTGGTTGGTTGGTTGGTTGGTTGGTTGGTTGGTTGAAGACAAGGACGTAGGGATAGCAGGGCTGATTACAACGACGGCGTGCGTGATAACGATGGTGATGATATAAAGATATGGGGTGGGACAGAAGAGTGTGATAGTAGCATTTCAGGGTTTTAATATATCTTTTTTGAAGTACAAAAAATTCTGTTGCTCTGCAAAGCACGTTTTATATTGATCCCTGTACGAAATGAAGTGTTGTTTAACTTCTACATGAAGTGGTGGGAACAGAATAAAATTAAATTGCACAAGAAAGGCAAAAAATATGAAAGGTAAGTTGATTTTATATCAGATAAAAGTATCTGGTTATTCGCTTGTGTTAACTCGACTAGAGGTCAGAATTAATCAACTTTGACCTGAGCTCATCACGAGGTTAGACCGCTGATCCTCACACACACCACCACGACAGGAAACATTCAAGGAACTGGCATCACATGCACTGCACACATTACAGGTGGGACATGCCTACCACTACAATGCAGAAGTCCAACAGAGTCCAGAAGCTGGTGAAGTATTTCGTGAACCCGCTGGCTGCCCACTTCATCAGCATCTCGACGCCAAACAACACGCAGAAGATTATGTTCAGGATGTACAAGGCTTGCTCCTTCTGTTTGTCCTGATACAGGTAGACATCTTCAAAGGCCTGCAACACAGATGCCTGCTTTTCAAGTCTGTTCCTTCGCTGTGAATCTGTCAGGAGATAGTCTGCCTGCGTGTCTGCCTATTTACCCACTAGCTTGCCTGCTCTTCTGCTTGTCTGTCTGTCCTTCCCTCCGCCTCTTCGTTACGTACGTACAAATACTGATCTCTAAAATCTTAGGCTGGCTTGCATGAACGTTGGTAGCTGCTCTTCCAGTCATAAGTGTGCTCGTAAACTCCATTCGCCCTATGTATTTTACGTGCGCCTTTACGAATGAACATATATTCCAGATTTACATGAAATCACCTACCTACCTGTGCGCCGATGTGTGCGTGTGCGTATGCGCGTCTTTGCGTGCGTGCGTGCGTGTGTGTGTACATAAGTGTGCATGTATCCTGTATCCCTGGTTTGTACAGCGGCCTGAGGTCATGTGAGAAAATGCGCTAGATAAATGTTTATTTTTATGAAAGAGGAGATATGGACGCTCATGCAAGCCAGACCTAGTATGTGTAGTATGAGCGTTCGTATGTGCCTTTCCGGTCATAAAAGCTGTCTTAAGGCCCGTTCACCTTGTATATTGTACGTTCAGTTCATCTTTACGACAGACATCAAACTGACAGACAGAGAGAAAAAATGGAATGAGAGAGAGAGAGAGAGCGAACGCGATAGAGGGGAAAAAAGAAAGAAACACTCAACGAAAAATAAAGAAGGTTGTAATAAATAAATGGAATTAAAACAAGAAAAAGAAAGGATGGAGAACAAGAAATGTAACAGATAAACGAACTATTCAACTGAAACGAGTTAAGGAACAAAGAAAGAAGAAAGGAAAGCATTTAAAAAGAGAAAGAAAGTGGAAACAAATGAATTAAGGAAAGACAGAAGTGAAGTAAAACAAGAAAAGTATCCACAAAAAAACAAAGCAAAAAATAGACCGTTGAACTGACCAGAGTTAAGCTACTACCGCAGATGACGGCCAGAACGATCCATTCAAACCACCTGTTGTCCACAATCTCCATCATGCCTGCTCGGAAAGATGTCCAGCAGCGTCCGCACATGTTGACGTTAAATCTTTCCAGCCATCGCATTCTGTATGAGATCAGAGGCTTGACAATAATGGCTGAAATAAGGGCCAGTCTGAAGCAGACGAATAGTCTACTATGCAGACTCTGGCAGTGCGTATATCGGCAAAGACGGATACACTTTCTTCTGTTAAGAAAGGCCGTACGGAACAAATTCCTGCAAAACGAACTGTTTACACCCGTTGTTATGTAGTTACACCCTGTAGTTCTACTCATAGACGTCCGAACCCTCAAAAGAAAAGCATGAATGAAATAGCAGACAGGCAGACACGCCAAGCGATAGACGGACATATAAACTGGTCTTGCCTTTTGCGCATCCACTCCGGAAAACAGCTGGGTGGGATCTTAGGCTGTCTGACTGAATCCGCGGTGTCACCAAGCTTTAACTCGTCAGCGTTTTCATCGATGTTGTCGCCGGCAGCCTGCTTGCTTTCGTCCTTGGGGATGTTGTCGAAGTGACCTTTCTGGCCCGCCGGCGACCTCGGTAGGCTGGTGCCGGTTCTGGAGGACTGGTAGAAGCTGGACAGCTGCACGCGCTTCACGGCGCTCTTGAAAGCCCCGACCTTTGCCTGGCACGTGGCAACAGACATGAATTATTGATTACATGTACTGTGTTCTCCACTGAAATACGACTAACCCAGAGCAAAGCTTAACATGCATATAGCCAAACACCAGCTACACGCACAGTTTGCAACACCAGACTGATTTAAAACGCGACTGGACACTAGCATTCTTATAATGATTGGAACCTACGTATGCCTGCTTATAACCGAAGTGCACTGCATTTATGATCAATGTTAAGGCAGCAGGTGAACGCAAAGCGATATTAACACCGTAAGTCCTCCTGCAAAAGACCTCGTGCAGGGGTTGACTTTGACAGTGCTGTTTAGCTCATCGCAAGTAAATTTGTCGGGCAAGGAAAACTTATATCTCGCGCGACCAGAGAAGTAATTTTCTTCATATTTGCCTGGTAAAGTTCTTTATCGGGCAGGCACGGGCACCTTAATAAGTAGGATTTTTAAAACTTTTCCAACAGGGCTAGTGAAAACCCAGCCTGTACTGTGATTGTCTCGCGCACAGTGTCTGTCAGTACTGGCGTGTCAACATTAGGCACCCGGCGGTTCACTTACCTTCCCACTGGTCCCATTACTGTTGGCCATCCCATTGGTTCCCGCTGCTGTTCTAGACCTCGTTTTTCTGGCAGCATCGTGGGGTGTTCCGGGATCTAGTTTCAAAACAGACCAGCCTTGTGCCTTAGCTTTTTATGTGTGTTTTTTCAGTCCAGTTTCTCTGAGAAATTACTTCTCTTGGTTTTTTTTCATTCGTTCGTTCATTTGATCTGTGTGTGTGTGTGTGTGCCTATGAATAAGGGCGCATTTGTGTACAGGCATGGGAATAAACTTGCATCCACTCTCCCCTCTGGCGACCAAATCCCCCCCCCCGAAAAAACACAAACAAACAAACAAACAAAAACAGGTTGACGTGCTTTTCTAATTGTACTCACTCTTCTCTCTCCCTTTGTTGTCATCAGCGCCCTCTGTCAGGTCTGCATCTGGACCTTTGGATGATTTCCCCTTGACAGGATTAACCACGTTCTTTTTGATCCGCTGGCAACAGCAACAGCAGATGTTCTTGATTCTCTCAAAGGCTAGCTTGATCTTGGACAGCTCCTGGTTCGACTCTGTGTGCTTTTTGATAGAGTCCGTGGCAAAGGCGTTCAGCAGCAGGGCCAGAAAGAGGTTCAGCACCTGTGCTGAGAAGAAGAGAGTTTCCCTGTGGTGTCTAGGTGCTTTAAATTTGATTTTAACTGGACGATTCTGATCTTCCAAGTAGAAAGTTTAGTGGTTTCAGCCATACCTTCCGCGACGTGCCCGCCAAGGGTGTTTAGGCTTTTGGACAATAGCAAAACACTTTTTGTTGCATACCGCGCTGCTCTAAACTGGAAGAGTGGGAAAACCTCCCCGTTCCTAGAAAAATCCCAAGATTTTGTGGAAGTCTTTGGCTTCTTTGCATATCCCTGCGCTTGACTGGTGTTAACAAGAGAACTCTTTAATAGTGAACTTCAGAATTTGGAGATTAAGGACGACAATATCAGATCGTTAAGGCTTATGAAAGCATAAAAGCCAAGATTTTCTTTTTGGAATTGAAATTCAGAGAACCGTCGACCACTGGTGTACATCCTAAACCTGGACACCAATAGAAGGGCAAGACACTATGGAACGCAGGGCTGAGAGCTCTAATGTTTGTCCCTGTCCAGTTAAGATTAGCCTTTACTTTTTAGTTACCAATACTGAAGGTGTCACTTTCGTCAGATAAGACACTGCCTGCACTGAAGTAAGATATTGATAACGAGGAAAACAAGTCATAAGCTTGATCGTATTGCATTGGACTTCGCTTTATGTTCATGTGACTCTTTATGCAAGACTTGACACCCAAAGAAAGTGCGTTTCAAGTGTATTTTCTCTCGACAATGCATGCAAAGAGCCTCTTTCTGAAAAGTTTAACGATAATGAACAAACATACCCAAGAACCCACAAAAGTAGACCCAGAGGATAGTTTGTATTTAAAAGTAATTAATTTAGCCAAGCTACCTTAATGTCAATAAAAATGGAAAAAAAACACCCTCCCCATCCCCGTAATGCCGTCGCTCATTTGGGAAATGGCCGCAAGCTTAAATTCAGAAGCTCTTTCCGTCCAGGTCAGTGTCAACGTGAAGGTATGTGACAGCTTTGTCTGAAAAAACGCATGAACTGCACTCACGACGAAGTTACCGAAGACGAGTGCGGGCAGGAAGACGACCATACACAGCTCTCCTGAAGCTCGCATGCACTGCCACAGAGGCTGGATCCACTCTCCACACAGCACCCGGAAAATCATCATGAATGCGTGGAAAAAGTCCTGGAAATGCCACCTGAAAGGCAATCATTTTTTATTTATTGATGCTTCTTTGGGCTCTTGCTTCATTTTGTTGAAGCCTACATGGGCATATGAACGTGGTACTAAATTGTCAGTGTTATGCCAGCTTCAGTCTGCTTTATATTAAAAATAGGTACTAAAGCGTTTGTTATGCAAGAAATTGCTTTGTAGAAGAATGGCGAGCTTAATACGGGTTGGTACGGAAGTGTGCACAGGGTTTATTAACAGTTCACGAAATGATAGGGGTGAGAAGACCCAACAAAAACGAATTTTCATACAAAGATTTATCTTGTTTTATTTTAATGAATTCTTTCGAATAAATGTTTCGATTAGAAAAAGTGTATCGCTTTTCTTGAATTTCATTGGCATACAACGATGAAAGTCTTGTTGACATTTCTGCGTCATCTTTCTTTACTCTTCCAAGCAACCCTGCTGACAGCCTTCCGAATCCGATAACGTCAATCTGACTTCACATCCTTTCACATTCCCACCGGGGTGTTCAATCTGACTTCACATCCTTTCACATTCCCACCAGAGTGTTCAATCTGACTTCACATCCTTTCACATTCCCACCAGAGTGTTCGATCTGACTTCACGTCCTTTCACATTCCCACCAGGGTGTTCAATCTGACTTCACGTCCTTTCCCAGGGTGTTCAATCTGACTTCACATTCCTTCACATTCCCACCAGGGTGTTCAATCTGACTTCACATCCTTTCAAATTCCCACCAGGGTGTTCAATCTGACTTCACATTCCTTCACATTCCCACCAGGGTTTAAGCAATGTTTCGCCACCTTGTGGTGTCCTGAATAGGTTACCTCGCTCCTTCCGTGTCGCTAAAGTCAAACGCGTGGTAGTCCTCCATAAAGAGCTGCAGCCCGATGACAGCGAAGATGTAGATGACGATGGCGAGGATACAGGTGAGGTTGGCCAGGGCTCCCAGGGTGCTGATGATGATGCTGAGTAACATCCGCATGGCGGGCCAAGCCTGAGCAAGTTTCACGACTCGCAGCTGTTGACACAGGACAGCACGCCGCAGACGAGGCCAGTGTTAAAGCGAGGCTAGTGGTGATAGGCTACAAAGATCAGACGTGTGTTCTCTATAAAGGAGGAATGCTCTTTAGGTTTAAAAAAATCCTTGTCTGGCGCACTCTAGCGGCACGGACAGAGAGCAGCTGTCAAGTGGATGCGAACAGAGAACTTAATACAGAAGAACCCGAAAGCTACTTTGTGAAAAACTTGCATATCGTTATCGTGCAGATACATGCCGCCTGCTGTGTCAATTTTCAGAAATGCGTGCGTGGGTGCGTGGGTGCGTGCGTGCGTGCGTGCGTGCGTGCGTGCATGCGTGCGTGCGTGCATGCGTGCGTGCATGCGTGCGTGCATGCGTGCGTGCATGCGTGCGTGCATGCGTGCTCACCACATTTTTCTAAGTAAATAGTGAAAGAAAATCTATCCTATTTAGAATTCGATCAGTCGAAAGGTAATGGTTCTCACCACCCAGTTCGCAGTCGCCGCTTGTCGTTCTTTCCGCGAGATTTTCTCCGAAAAACTTTGTCCGCGTCCAAAGAGCAAGCCCCGTGTTCAGATAACGGACACGTCTGCACCCCGAATCGCAACAACATGACATCTAGTAGAGTATTTGCAAAGAATGGATCATAGGTATTGCAATTGCAACGTAGTAACAGCCGTGGCGACGACAACAACGACGATACAGACTGTTTGTTCTGCATTTCAGCACCCGCATGACCAGTCAGATTATTGTTGTTGTTATTATTAGCAGTACGACTATGCTCCTGGCCCCGTATGCATGTAAACGGCACTAATTTTATTCGCGAATAAAAAAAAAGTGTGTCTGTCTTCGGAGAACTTGGAATAAGCTATTTGTTCCTGTGACGACCAAATAACTTCATTACCAAATTACTAGGGCAAAATTAGCTATTCGGTTTTCGTGCATGGCAAATTCAAGGAACTTATTCCTGTCGTGGCGGATATTCTGGAATAAGTAAGCTAGTCGGGTTTTTTTTTTAATACGGGGTCCTAGTATTACTAGTATGATCAGCCTCACCAGTCGAAAAGTCCTGAGCACGGACAGACCCTTGATGTTCTCAACACTCAGATCGATGATACTGGCGATGACGACTATTAGGTCGAAGATATTCCAGCCCACGTTGAAGTAACCTTTGGTGAGAGCAATGATTTTGAACACAGCCTCCAAGATAAATACGGCTGTGAAGATCTGGAAGTTAAAATATCTGAACTATTGACCACGATACAGACACCTCTCTCCCTCTTTCACCTTAAGAATCTCTGTAGCTTTTATTCCTAGTCTCCTCTGAACACTCCCTTTTATTCCCTCTCATTCCTTCTCTCTCTCTCTTGCTCTCACACACCCACGCATGCACGTACGCACACGCACGCATGCACGTACGCGCACGCACACGCACGCATGCACGTACGCGCACGCACGCACACACACACACCTTTAGAAAGAGAGAGACAGACAGACAGGACAAACAGGAAGGGGGAGAAGAGTGGGTAGGGAGGCAGAGGAAAGACCGACAAAGTTAGGGGAGGGGAGCGAAGGGTAGAAATGTGGCAATAGATGGGGGGGGGAGAGAGAGAGAGAAAGAGAGAATTCACTAGGGAGTGGTGAAAGAGAAAGAAAATAAACTTGCAAGCAGTATAATAAGACGGTAGAAGGAAATTATTAATGGAAAAAAATGAATCATGACAAAAGAAGAAGACAATGATGGTCTTGATAATGATGATGATGATGATGATGATGACGATGACGACGACGACGACGACGAGGATGATGATGATGACTCACATAATTTGCAAACCGCTGGGCGTCTTCCAGGGTCGAGCTATTGCCGTGGTACTGGATCGCTAAGAAGACCGTGTTTAGGACGATGCAGATGGTAATGGTAAGGTCGAAGAACGGGTCAGAGATCACCGCGTGCACGTGGTTTTGAAAACGAACCCAAGATTTGAAGCAGACGCAGCATTTGCTGCAGGCTCCGCAGTTCCTGTCCACTAGTCTCCTGTCTCCCTTTCTGGGGGTTCCTTTCAGGTCTTCCTCTGCAAAAGGTTAGTGTGGGATATATTGTCAGTCTGACTACGTGCGTCGATGGATACATGCGTGCATGCGTATGTATATGTGTGGATGCACGCATGGAGGCATTTAGTTAGCCTAGACATACATTTTTTAAATATAAAAGATGGTGCAATAAAAATTCATAACACAATAGAAACAAACAAAAAACCAAAATTGTAAAATTTATGAAACTAATGTGTCAGGACCATCCAGGGTTTAGAAGGAATAAATTGCATATCTGGCCTTAACGTTGGGATAACATTATGCTTTTAATGTCCTCGGGTGGTCGGCCCTAAAACTAAGCGTGCACTCGGGCTGTTGGCAGCCCAGTACGAAATGAACTTGCACCTTACCTCTGACAATAACAACAGGTGTTTGTTTTTTCTTTGGCACCAAGTAATCGTCACTAGCTGAACGGGATGTTCCTTCCTTTTCCAAAATCACACCTGACGAAGACACCTGCTCAAGATGAACAAAAATCTCAGTGTTTAACAGTAACTACCAAAACAGGTGTTTACAGTTGGACAGAAGATCTACATAGTGCATGCGTCAACAAAATCTTATTGGGGTGCCGAGTGAATTACATCTCTAAAATTTAGCAGAAGACAATGAAAGGCATTTTCTTCTGAACTTATTGATTCTTACTGTTTCCAATGAGTTTTAGGAATTTTGTTTTTTTATTATGATTACATATCTAACCACTCTCCGTCCGATTTCATAATAATCGAATTATTGTCCATTGCTTTTAACAACTAAGACAATTTAGGAAGAAATTCCTCATCGTTTTTTTATTTCTGTCGTTAAGCATGGTCACAGAAAACACTCGCCTTACAGCAAAGTTAAGAAAATACTCCTGCTTGAGTAACGCGAAATATAAAGGGGAAATAAATATATTTCCTGCTCAGCTATTTGAGCTAGGGAAAACATAAGAAAGAATGACACAAACATTACTGCAGGTTCACAAATAAATTTTACCCTGAGCTGTTATAGTTGTTTTGAATTTTCAAACAATAGCGTGTTTTAGGTTTAAGAAAGGATGACAAACACATTATTGCAAGTTCGCACACAAATTGTCACGCTCAAATGTTACTCTGAGCAGCAATAGTTGTTTCGAATTTTCAAACAATAGCGTGTTTTAGGTTTAAGAAAGGATGACAAACACATCGCAGGTTCGCACACAAATTGTCACGCTCAAATGTTACTCTGAGCTGTAGTAGTTGTTTCGAATTTTTACGTGTTTTAGGTTTCAGTTATGAAAAGTTAACGATGATGCGCAGATAGTGACATGGGTAAAAAGCAATTTTTTTTCAACAACACGAATCACAGCAAGAAAAAGCTGTCTTTCATGCCATACTTACTGCTCGCTCTTCCGTAAGCTTCAAAGAGTCAAAAAGGACAGAAATCATGTTTACATCAACTAATATTGCTTCTGTTAGTTTAGGAGCCATGTAAATAAAATATTTTCACTGAAAAGATTATTCTAGGAGGAGTCGGAAAGAACGGGACGATGAAAATAGTTTGTGGGAAGTTAAGAAATCGTTTCTGTTGAATATAAAATCTACTCATGAGCATTCTGCCATAAATCGCTTCCCTCGACCTGCATTATCTAAGGAAGTTTTGATATTGGCTACAAAAAGTCCATCAATTCCGCCAGATATTTTTAAATGCACGCAAACCTGTTTGCCAGTTGTAAATTATTTAATGTTGCCGTGACGAATGTTAGAAGTGCATGCTAGAGTAGAACACACTGCAGAAATAGCACTTTACCCCCTGTTCAAAATATTTTCTCTTTCGCTTTCATACGGCTGTAAAGTTTTTTATGTATTCGATGTTTTTGTAAATGTATGCTTTGTCAAAGCTAAAAGGCCACCCTGGGCTTACAGCTAAAAAAATGTTCAAACGCAGGTCAGATTACCTGTCGCGCAGTAAATCTAGCACTGACTGAAGAAATTGGTTTGTATATTTGTATGCATACCGTTCCTTGGCTCTCTTGTTTCACGAGGGGCTTTTTCTCCTTAAACCCGGACACCGAGGCGTCGTCTTTAAACGTAACGCGCGATCCCAAGATGCTGCTTGTGGCCTCGCTTTCCGGCAGTTTAGCCTGACCCTTGTCTGATACACTAGCTTCGCTGGCCGTTTCCGCATCGTCTGGGTTTCGCAACCTCTCCCTGCTGTCCTCATGCACTAGCATTTTCCGCCATCTTGACCTGGCCATGACTGACTTTTGGCTGTGTGGTAAGGTCCCATCTTCCTCGCTCGCTTTATTCTTTTCTCCTTCGCCGCAGTTCGCATTTTTAGCTGAGGATCCAAGAGTCAACAGATGATTGGCCAGGCGAGGCTTTTCCTTGTCAGATGTGTTGCTGAAGCTCGTGTTTTGTTTGCCATCTTGCCCGAAAGTGGCCCCCTCTGCTTTGAACTGTGACATGTTCTTTGACGAAAATCTCTTCGTTTTGAGAGCCAGCATCGTCAGGTCGTATATTGGGTTCTTCTTTTTCTTGGCGTTTGCAAGCTTCTCTTTTTCTTTCTCCTGAAATCAGATTTTCCGCTTTTGAAATAGCGCACAGACTATCCTCGAAATCTTTATAAGGCAAATAACCAAGCATCATTTACGAACAGAGATTGTATGGAGAGAGAGAGGGGGAAAGAGAGAGGAGAATACTGGGTATAATAAAATAATATTGGGGAACATATATTCGTATATCACGTAAGGTTTTTGGTAGCTTCTCCGTCTGACGCTTAGAAAAAACCACTGAAATCCGGGAAGAATAGATCCTGAGAATGTTTGGTAACTATCTGTATTGACCAACTATACAACCGGGTTTTCTTTCAGGACAAACATCTGACAATCCTTAATCATCATTTCCTCGACCACCCAAGCAAGGTAAAAACATTTTTAATCTGTGCAAATTTAATTCCTTATACTTAAAGTATAATGAATATTTAATTGAAATGTTATTGAAGACATCTGTGATGAATATTTAATTCGCCCATGTGATAAAAACACTTACTTTTAAAATACTTTTTATACTGTTTAAATAACGATATCCATGTAGAAAGTCAAGAAAAAACACTTTGGAAACAAACTCCGTTACAACTTGGAGTTATGGGGGGGAAAATTGGATGAAAAAGGGAAAAAAGTAAAAATGACCAAAAGAAATGCATAAAGAAGGAGGGGGGGGAGACACTGGCAGACGGCAGCATTGATCAGATCACATGCAAGATGTGTAGTAAGAGGAATATTGCCAAATATTTATGTGCATTAGAAAACATCGTAATTATGTGAGTGAACAGATTTGAAGATGATAAAACAATGATAAAACTACTGCACATAGAGATAAGAGAAACCCAGTTACGTTTCTTTTTTTTCTAACTTGTATTCTGGACCATCTTTTCGAGATTTAGGCCGAGTGAAAAAAATAGCAAAAGTAACAGCCCGAAATGAATACAAGTGAGCGTAAACTTTGGTAAAAGGAACTAGTGGGATAGTAAAGAACATGTAAAGTAGGGAAAGTCCTGGGTAAAAATGGATTCACAGTGGAAGTCTTTAAAATTTTATAATTGCTAGGCCTGTTTGTCATATGATTTTTCAACGAAGAAGTTTTTTTAAAAAAATGAGAATATATAAATGGGTGTCATGTTATGCGTGCACTCAAACAAGAAGTGCGATGCCACATTAAAAACCGTTTATGATGATTTTGTTAGTATTTGCGCACATAAATAGCACCACCATAAACTGCTAATGTGGTTGCCTATCGATCGAACCGGTGAAGGCAAATTTAGAGCTGTCACGACAGTCATTCCCAGTAAACGACGCGTTATGACAAAGTGAAAAGGCTGCACATTCGAGTTTGCTCTCAGGAATGGCTGATACGACATGTCCCGAATATGTGTCTTTTTTGTTGTTTTTTTTAAAAATTCTACCAGCACTTGGGAACTCTTTTGTTTAGCGGAGGAATCTGGTCTAGTTCAGTATATAGATATAAATAGCACGAAAGCTTTGTTACAAACCTTTCTATACACGAAGGTAAATGTGCATTTCGACAGTACTAGCTTTTAGCTTTTCTACAAGGAAACTGTAGATAGGGATGCTACTCAATTATTCCAACTTTACTCTTTTATTTGTGTATGAAAATGTTCCCCCTTATAGTAAGAAGAAAAAGAGTTATAAAAATACAAAAGGTATAGGAGCTCACAACACAGAAAGTAAGAGAAAGAAATGTGCAGAAGGTACGTAAATAACTTCATAGGGTGAAGGTACATAACTAACTTCATAGGGTGAAGGTACGTAAATAACTTCATAGGG